>QVTF01024768.1:0-5000 GCA_003573665.1 Oxygymnocypris stewartii | reverse complement strand
GTGTGTGTGTGTGAACACTGTGTGTGCGTGCGGTGTGTGTGTGTGTGTGTGTGTGTGTGTGCGTGCGGTGTGTGTGTGTGTGCGTGCGGTGTGTGTGGTGTGGGTGTGTGTGCGTGTGTGTGTGTGTGTGTGTTGTGGAAAGACTGCAGAATGACAGCACCATTAGTTCTAGCTGTCAGAGAGATTCCCCTGCCAGCTCTATAATCATAAATCACACACACACTGCTGCTGAAGCAGGACATCCAGCTGACACTACAGAGGCTGTGTGTGGACAAATTACAACATCTTACTGAGTCTTACTGCATCTTACGCACTGTGAATACATATTACTGAAGAAGACAAAACGGCCCCCAGGAGCTACACTAATGTTCAAAAGTTTGGGGTCAGTTACATGCTTTAAAATGTTTTAAAACAAGTCTCTATTGCTTACTACGGCTGCATTAATTACATTAAAAATACAGTAAAAATAATGACAGTGAAATATTATTACCATTTAAAATAACATTTTACTATTGTAACATTTTAAACTTTAATGTATTCCTGTGATCAAAGCTGGATTCCCAGCATCATTAGAGTCTTTATCTTCAGAAATCATTTTAATATGCTCATTTGCTGCTCAGAAAACATTTCTGATTATCATTATGAATACTGAAAACATTTGTGCTGCTTAATATTTTTGTGGAAAACCCTGATTTTTCTATTCTTTGAATAGAAAGTTCTAAAGAACAGTATTTAAATACATATTGTTTAACATTATTTAAAGAGTTTTTACTGTCACTTTTGATGGATTTAATGCACCCTTGCATAAAACTATGCTGAATAAAGTGATTCATTTGTAAAATATTACTGACCCCAAAGTTTTGAATAGTAGTGTATGTCTGAAAATAATGTCTTTTAGTAGTATGTACGTGCGTGCGTGCATGCGTGCGTACGTGCGTGTGTGTGTACATTTAAGTAGCAGCTGCCATTCGACCCTTAAAAGTCTCGATGTGTCGCTGTGAAAGTGGAAACCACGCATGAACGCTCAGCAGCAGGTGCTCGGAGAATCATGAAACATTCAGCAGGATCGCAGGTGTCCAGTTTCTGTTTTTACTGAGATTCAGTGCACTTCATATTTTCAGAAGAGACTCTATATGCAAACAGTTCAAATGACTCTTTTACTTGAGAAAGTTTGTGCATTTAGCTCAAATACTGATCTGTTTCTGCAATCCGTTTTTTCTTAGTCATAAAGCGCTTCTCTCCCATCAGGCCCTTAGAGTCTGACCTGCAGATGACGATGAGAAACTTGAGGAGCAGGAGGGCCAACGTCTGCTGCTCGGGCTCCAGTCCCTCAGACGCCTTCTGCACACACTGCAGCAGCTGCAGACGCAACACCTGCAGGATGTTATCAGGGTAACAGCGTCAGGACGGGCGGCGTCTCCTCCAACCTGCTGCACACATGCACAATCATCAGAAATTAGGGCGGGGTATTGACACTAATTTTACAATTCAATTCGATTCACGATTCGCTAACTTGCCGATTCAGTTCACAAGCTTGCAATTCGGATCACAAACTTGCAACTCAATTCACATTTTGTCATTTGATTCAAAATTCACAAACTTGTAATTTAATTTCACAAGCTTGCAAATCAAATCAAATTTCACAAGCTTTCAAATCACAAACTTTCAAATTCAATTCAATTCCGATCTCAATTGGTTATAATTGCATTATAATAAAAAAATGTAAAAGATATAATTACATTTCCAGACTGTTATTTAAATATAAATATTTAAATGGTTGGCTGTCACAAAAACTGGTTTTCATGATTTGTTCAAACATCCATAAAATATGGAAGAATGGTTTTTAAATAAAAATAATGTGTAATATATTGCATATATTTAGCAAAATGCTGCTTTTCTAGCCAAGTTTTGTTCATGCATTAACAGAAAACAGCATAGACTAAAAGATCAATTGTTAGAATTCAATATCAGTTCATCAAAATGAGAATCATATTAAACAATCCCTTTTCAACACAGCCCTATTATAAATGCCAACCCACTATATAATGGTCCATATATATCGATTATGATACTTAAATGGAGCTTTTGTGATGCTTGAATCCTCTGGGGACTAATTGCATTGAAAATGAAGACCGGCATATGTGGTTTGAAGGCATAAATGATGACACAGAATCATTTTGGGTGAATTACTCCTTTACAGCACCTCTGGGATTTGTAATTATGCAAGTCTTGACTGTGAAAGCAAATATTACACACTACCAAGAGTGGTGTTTTTACAGCAATCTAAAAGAGTGAGAGAACTGTTACAGCAATGAAGCGGAATCTGTGGGAGAAGAACAGCACAGCTGTGAAGGAGAGAGACGAATAAACCCATTACAATCTCATCTCTTTCTCCATCTGTCGGTTCCTGGCTCTCCTCTCGCTCGCATTACGTAATCTCATCTGACAGCCTAAGCACTTCATGATCACATGACCACAGCTGGGGAAAGCCAGAGTGGATTTTCTCATGCCACATTACTCATGCACTACCTCCTCCGTATATATCCTTCAACACTCTCCCTTCGTTTCTGTCTTCAGCCTCTTGTAACTCGTGAATTTCTCCACTTTTATCTAGTTCTAGCCTTCTTCACTTTCCCATGCACACACCCACACAGACACACAGAAACACTACACAACCACAACACTACCACACACTAGTCACACCACACACACAACCACACACACACTACACACACACACCACAACACACAACGGTTCACACGGTCACACACCACCACGGGTCAACAACCACACACACACACACACACACACACACACACACACAGTCACACACACACACACACCACACACAGTCCCCAACACACCATACACACACACACACGGTCACACAGTCACACACACAGTCACACAGTCACACACAACGATCCGTGTCACACAGTCCACACACCAACGGGTCAACCACAGTCACACACACACACGGTCACACAGTCACACCGGACACAGTCACACACACACACACACACACACCACACACGGTCACACACACACACACGGTCACACACACACACGGTCACACACGGTCACACACGGTCACACAGTCACACACACACACACCGGTTACACAGTCACACAGTCACACAGTCACCACACACACACACACACACACAGTCACACACACACACGGTCACACAACACACAACAGTCACACAGACACACACAGTCTCCACACACACACACACACACACACGATTTTCTCTGTATTGCCGCTTACTTGCATCAGAATGTGACCTTGATGGCAGGGCGTCCGTTAAATACAGCTCATTACACAAAGCAGACACATAACCAAAATGATCATGTGATGTGTCTCCAAATATTAAAGCATTACATTTCGCTTATTAAGTTTAACAGAGGTTAAAAAAGGCGTACTTCCTGTCTAGTCTCAGCCTCATATTACACACCAACAAACTACTCAACAACAGTTGAAGGGTTATTGTCATTAATTAAAACAATTTAAAAGTGTTACTGAACTTTGTTCCTTAAACTTTAAGGCAACACTTACATTTTTCATTTAGTTTAACTTCAAGTACTAACATTACAAAACAAAACAAACACAAAAAACTACTAAAACAGCAAAAACACGACAAAATTATTCAAACTTAGCCTAAGATTATAACTCAAAATAAAATCTAATTCAAATATTAACAAACACTATCCACTATTTTCCCGTAGAGCCGGCACGGCCCATTTTAAAATTGAACACGTCAGCTTCCAATGTTATCCGCTTCCAGCTAGGGATGGGTACCGAAACCCGGTATTTAATCGGTCTCGGGGGTAAATTATGAAAGACCGGAGTATCGATAAGCTCTGACGTTAACGGTTCTGCTATCGGTACTGGAGAAATTAAGAAAACACACATACATTTACTATTGCTATACAAACACATTATCTTGCTAATTCCATCTCACCAGAGTCGCCAGCTGTTTTTTATGCAATAATATTCAAACTTTTGTCTATGATGCATTTTTGCTATTCGCAATTGAGAAGCGAGATCGCGCTCATGCGGAGGAGCTTCAGCACGCGCAACATGAAAGCCCTGATTATGATAGAAGAGAGAACTAAACATTCAAACATCTGCTTACACTTTAGGCCTGTGGCTGCTAATTTAATTTTTTTATTTCGATTTTGGCTAAGCATTATAGCCGCGTTTCATCTTTCCCTTCACAGCGGTACACATGATTCGTTCCTCCCTAAAACCCAAACTTAACGTCAGAAGCAGCTCAATCGGTGATTGTTATAAAATGCCGTCTTTACTGTTGCTAAATTGCGGGACATGTTTGATAATGAAACATTGAAAGCACAATCCGCACAATAGACGCTGTTCCCCAGGCTGAAGTGTCTGTGTGTGTATATACTGTGTGTGTATATATATATATATATATATATATATACACACATACATATATACATATACACACACACTATATGGCCAAAAGTATTGGCACCCCCTTCTAATGAAAGGTTTGACTACTTTAGTAATTTCCATGAGTACAAATCTTAATGTTTAAGCATATAATGATATTCTAGGGAATTGTGTGCTTTTAATTTTATAGCAACAGTTTGGACAGGACTCTTTTCTATTCTAACATGGCAGTGTCTCTGTGTATAAGACAAGAATCAAAGAGAAATGATGATTCAGTCAGTGTGGAAGAACTTGACTGGTCTGCAGAAAGCAGCTGAACACCTCTGGTGTGACTTTAAATGAGACAAAAACTCATCACCAAACACCAATGACATATGGGTTCAGTCATTTCATACACTTCAAAACTGTTGCTACAGAGGTGGAAATAAAAATTTTAAGTACAAGAATTATGTTTCCATCTTTGCTGCCACAGTTTGCAAGAGCCTTTTTCTCTTTTAAAGAAGGGGGTGTCCCAGTACTTTTGTACTGGGACACCAGTACAAAAGTACACCAGTACCAGTACACCATCCATATAATGAAT
>QVTF01024767.1:0-410404 GCA_003573665.1 Oxygymnocypris stewartii | reverse complement strand
TTGCTAGCATGATTAGCATTTAGGGTAATCTGAGTGGTTGCTATGTTGTTACTAGTTGGTTGGTAGTTGTCACAGATGGTTACTATGGAGTTTGTAGCATTTTATTGGCATGATTTAGCACTTAGCTAAGCGCTATTAGCATGTAGCTATTCACTGCTAGCATGTGTAGCATGTAGCAAGTCCTGTTTGCTAGCATGAGTCAAAAGAGCCAACCCCCATCTCTATACGATGTTCTGATGCAGAGATATTGGTCTTGAAAAATGGTTGCTAGGGTACTCTGTTTGGTTGCTAGGGAGTGGCTTGGCAGCTGCCAATCATGAAGCTCCAAAGTCAGTGTGAATGTATAAACCAACCCCCATCTCTCTACGATGTTCTGATGCAGAGATATAGGTCTTGCAAAACGGTTGCTAGGGTACTCTGTTTGGTTGCTAGGGAGTGGCTTGGCAGCTAGCAATCACGATACTCCAAAGGCTTCTTGTCAGTATGAATGATATAAACCAACTCCCACGCCTCTGTGACATTCAGAATGGAAGATATTCCTCTGTGAATTTTGGTTGCTAAGGTGATCGACAATGGTTGCTAGGGCGTGGCCAGTGAGTGTTGAGGTGATTCAGGATTGGCTGCTTGCTGCCCCCGAGACAAAGGAGCCCACCCTCATGTTTCTATGACACTTCTATCCTGAGATATCCCTTTGATCTCTTTCAATGGAAGTCTATGGGACGTGTTGCTAAGGTGCTCTAAATGGTTGCTAGGGGCGTGGCTTGATAGCTTCACAATGATCCTGAGATGCTGATTGGTCGTCTGAGTCAAATGAGCCCGCCCCCTTGTCTCTATGACACTGTGATCCAGAGTTATGTTCAATTGAAAAGCGGTTTTCAAGTCAATGGGGCAACTTTGGGACGCTCTTGCCCCCCAGGGGTGCAAGTTTTACCCCATTGTGTGGTATGTTCTTACAGAGCCCGTCAGCTTCTTGAAATGTGGCAAATTTCACATTTCTGCGAAATCCACTCTCTGAGCTATGAGTCTGTGAATTTTGGTTGCTAAGGTGGTCGACAATGGTTGCTAGGGCGTGGCCAGTGTGTGTTGAGGTGATTCAGGATTGGCTGCTTGCTGCCCCGAGTCAAACGAGCCCACCCTCATGTTTCTATGACACTTCTATCCTGAGATATCCCTTTGATCTCTTTCAATGGAAGTCAATGGGACGTGTTGCTAAGGTGCTCTAAATGGTTGCTAGGGGCGTGGCTTGATAGCTTCACAATGATCCTGAGATGCTGATTGGTCGTCTGAGTCAAATGAGCCCGCCCCCTTGTCTCTATGACACTGTGATCCAGAGTTATGTTCAATTGAAAAGCGCTTCAATTGAAAGGACGGCCCATTTCATGGGCCGTCCTACACCATTGAAAGTCAATGGGGCAAATTTTAGTACCCTCCTGCCCCCCAGGGGTGCAACTTTTACCCCATTTTGAGGTATGGTCTTACAGAGCCTGCCAGCCTCTTCAAATGTGGCCAATTTCACATTTCTGTGAAATCCACTCTCTGAGCTACGAGGCGTCAAATTTTTTTCGCAATGTTAAGTCAATGGGGCAACTTTGGGACGCTCCTGCCCCCCAGGGGTGCAACTTTTACCCCATTTTGAGGTGTGGTCTTACAGAGCCTGCCAGCCTCTTCAAATGTGGCAAATTTCACATTTCTGTGAAATCCACTCTCTGAGCTACGAGGCGTCAAAGTTTTTCGCCATGTTAAGTCAATGCGTTTGATTTTGCCCCTATTTTGCCCCTGGGGCAAACATCGTACCCCCGATCGCTTATAAAAGTCATAGCACACGATTCCCGATTAGGCCGCACGTTTTGACACCTCATTCATGGCTCTGTGACAAAAACTGTGGGAGGAGTAGCGCGCCGAAATAAAAGTGGAAGAAGAAGAATAATAATAAGTATGAGCAATAACAATACTGTGCTTTGCCATTAAAATGGCAAGCACCATTAATAAGTATGAGCAATAACAATACTGTGCTTTGCCATTAAAATGGCAAGCACCATTAACTAGAATGTACATTTCCAGAAGAAAATGTGAATGGTGCTTGCAGTGGCAAAAAACACCACCCGGTTGCTAGGCGGTTGCTAGGGTTGTTGCTAGGCGGTTGCTAGGGTGTTCTGGGTGGTTGCTAGGGCGTTGCTAGGCGGTTGCTAGGATGTTCTGGGTGGTTGCTAGGTCCTACACCACAGAAAGTCATTTGTGCAACTTTGGGACGCTCCTGCCCCCCAGGGGTGCAACTTTTTCCCCATTTTGAGGTATGGTCCTACAGAGCCTGCCAGCCTCTTCAATTGTGGCAAATTTCAAATTTCTGTGAAATCCACTCTCTGAGCTATGAGGCGTCAAAGTTTTTCGCAATGTTAAGTCTATGCGTTTTTTTTGGCCGCTATTTCGCCCCTGGGGCGAACATCGTACCCCCGATCGCTTATAAAAGTCATAGCACACCATTCCCGATTAGGCCGCACGTTTTGACACCTCATTCATGGCTCTGTGGCAAAAACTGCGGGAGGAGTAGCGCGCCGAAGTTTGGTCAGGGCGAATAGTAATAACAATACTAGAATGTACATTTCCAGAAGAAAATGTGAATGGTGCTTGCAGTGGCAAAAAACACCACCCGGTTGCTAGGCGGTTGCTAGGGTTGTTGCTAGGCGGTTGCTAGGGTGTTCTGGGTGGTTGCCAGGGCGTTGCTAGGCGGTTGCTAGGATGTTCTGGGTGGTTGCTAGGTCCTACACCACAGAAAATCAATGGGGCAACTTTGGGACGCTCCTGCCCCCCAGGGGTGCAACTTTTACCCCATTTTGAGGTATGGTCCTACAGAGCCTGCCAGCCTCTTCAAATGTGGCAAATTTCACATTTCTGTGAAATCCACTCTCTGAGCTATGAGGCGTCAAAGTTTTTCGCAATGTTAAGTCTATGCGTTTTTTTTGGCCGCTATTTCGCCCCTGGGGCGAACATCGTACCCCCGATCGCTTATAAAAGTCATAGCACACCATTCCCGATTAGGCCGCACGTTTTGACACCTCATTCATGGCTCTGTGGCAAAAACTGCGGGAGGAGTAGCGCGCCGAAGTTTGGTCAGGGCGAATAGTAATAACAATACTAGAATGTACATTTCCAGAAGAAAATGTGAATGGTGCTTGCAGTGGCAAAACTCGGCGCTGGACAGATACTAGTGACTAGCATGTTTGCTAGCATATTTTTAGCATGATTAGCATCTTGTTACCATATTGCTAGCATGATTAGCATGTTGCTAGCATGTTGCTAGCATGATTTTATCATGTTGCTAGCATGATTTTATCATGTTGCTAGTATGATTAGCATGTTGCTAGCATTATTTTAGCATGTCGCTAGCATGATTAGCATGTTGCTAGCATGATTAACATGTTGTTAGCATGTCGCTAGCATGATTCTAGCATGTTGCTAGCATGATTAGCATGTTGCTAGCATGTCGCTAGCATGATTATCATGTTGCTAGCATGATTAGCATGTTGTTAGCATGTTGCTAGCATGATTAGCATTGTTGCTAGCATGATTAGCATGTTGCTAGCATGATTAGCATGTTACTAACATGTTGCTAGCATGATTCTAGTATGTTGCTAGCATGATTAGCTAGCATGTTGCTAGCATGATTAGCATTTTGCTAGCATGATTAGCATGTTGGTAGCATGTTGCTAGCATGATTAACATGTTGCTAGCATGTTGCTAGCATGATTAGCATGTTGCTAGCATGTTGTTAGCATGATTCTAGCATGTCGTTAACATGATTAGCATGTTGCTAGCATGTTGCTAGCATGACTAGCATGTTTCTAGCATGTTGCTAGCATGTTGCTAGCGTGATTAGCATGTTGCTAGCATGTTGCTAGCATGATTAGCATGTTGCTAGCATGTTGCTAGCATTTTGCTAGCATGATGCTAGCATGATTTTAGCATTATTAGCATGTTGCTAGCATGTTGCTATCGTGATTAGCATGTTTCTAGCATGTTGCTAGCATGATTAGCATATTGCTAGCATGTTGCTAGTGTGATTAGCATGTTTGTTAGCATGATTTTAGCGTGATTAGCATGTTGCTAGCATGATTAGCATGTTGCTAGCATGATTAGCATGTTGCTAGCATGTTGCTATCATGTTGCTAGCATGATTAGCATGTTTGCTAGCATGTTGCTAGCATGATTAGCATTTTGCTAGCATGTTACTAGCGTGATTAGCATGTTGCTAGCATGTTGCTAGCATGATTAGCATGTTGCTAGCATGTTGCTAGCATACTGCTAGCATGATTTTAGCATTATTAGCATGTTGCTAGCATGTTGCTAGTGTGATTAGCATGTTTCTAGCATGTTGCTAGCATGATTAGCATGTTGCTAGCATGTTACTAGCGTGATTAGCATGTTGCTAGCATGTTGCTAGCGTGATTAGCATGTTGCTAGCATGTTGCTAGCATAATGCTAGCATGTTGCTAGCATGATTAGCATGTTGCTAGCATGTTGCTAACATAATGCTAGCATGATTTTAGCATTATTAGCATGTTGCTAGCATGTTGCTAGTGTGATTAGCATGTTTCTAGCATGTTGCTAGCATGATTAGCATGTTGCTAGCATGTTGCTAGTGTGATTAGCATGTTTCTAGCATGTTGCTAGCATGATTAGCATGTTGCTAGCATGTTGCTAGCATGATTTTAGCGTCATTAGCATGTTTTTAGCCTGTTGCTAGCATGATTAGCATGTGACTAGCATGTTGCTAGCATGTTACTAGCGTGATTAGCATGTTGCTAGCATGTTGCTAGCGTGATTAGCATGTTGCTAGCATGTTGCTAGCATAATGCTAGCATGTTGCTAGCATGATTAGCATGTTGCTAGCATGTTGCTAACATAATGCTAGCATGATTTTAGCATTATTAGCATGTTGCTAGCATGTTGCTAGTGTGATTAGCATGTTTCTAGCATGTTGCTAGCATGATTAGCATGTTGCTAGCATGTTGCTAGTGTGATTAGCATGTTTCTAGCATGTTGCTAGCATGATTAGCATGTTGCTAGCATGTTGCTAGCATGATTTTAGCGTCATTAGCATGTTTTTAGCCTGTTGCTAGCATGATTAGCATGTGACTAGCATGTTGCTAGCATGTTGCTAGCATGATTAGCATGTGACTAGCGTGTTGCTAGCATGATTAGCATGTTGCTAGCATGTTGCTAGCATGATTTTAGCATGATTAGCATGTTTGCTAGTATGATTTTAGCGTGATTAGCATGTTGCTAGCATGTTGCTAGCACAATTAGCATGTTGCTAGCATGTTGCTAGCGTGATTAGCATGTTGCTAGCATGTTGCTAGCATGTTGCTAGCATGATTAGCATGTTGCTAGCATGTTGCTAGCATGATTTTAGCATGATTAGCATGTTTGCTAACATGATTTTAGCGTGATTAGCATGTTGCTAGCATGATTAGCATGTTGCTAGCATGATGCTAGCATGATTTTAGCGTGATTAGCATGTTGCTAGCATGTTGCTAGCATGATTTTAGCGTGATTAGCATGTTTTTAGCATGTTTGCTAGCATGATTAGCATGTGACTAGCATGTTGCTAGCATGTTGCTAGCATGATTAGCATTTTGCTAGCATTATTTTAGCATGATTAGCATGTTGCTAGCATGATTTTAGCGTGATTAGCATGTTGCTAACATGATTAGCATGTTGCTAGCATGTTGCTAGCATGATTAGCATTTAGGGTAATCTGAGTGGTTGCTATGTTGTTACTAAGTGGTTGGTAGTTGTCACAGATGGTTACTATGGAGTTTGTAGCATTTTATTGGCATGATTTAGCACTTAGCTAAGCGCTATTAGCATGTAGCTATTCACTGCTAGCATGTGTAGCATGTAGCAAGTCCTGTTTGCTAGCATGAGTCAAAAGAGCCAACCCCCATCTCTATACGATGTTCTGATGCAGAGATATTGGTCTTGCAAAACGGTTGCTAGGGTACTCTGTTTGGTTGCTAGGGAGTGGCTTGGCAGCTGCCAATCATGAAGCTCCAAAGTCAGTGTGAATGTATAAACCAACCCCCATCTCTCTACGATGTTCTGATGCAGAGATATAGGTCTTGCAAAACGGTTGCTAGGGTACTCTGTTTGGTTGCTAGGGAGTGGCTTGGCAGCTAGCAATCACGATACTCCAAAGGCTTCTTGTCAGTATGAATGATATAAACCAACTCCCACGCCTCTGTGACATTCAGAATGGAAGATATTCCTCTGTGAATTTTGGTTGCTAAGGTGATCGACAATGGTTGCTAGGGCGTGGCCAGTGAGTATTGAGGTGATTCAGGATTGGCTGCTTGCTGCCCCGAGACAACGGAGCCCACCCTCATGTTTCTATGACACTTCTATCCTGAGATATCCCTTTGATCTCTTTCAATGGAAGTCAATGGGACGTGTTGCTAAGGTGCTCTAAATGGTTGCTAAGGGCGTGGCTTGATAGCTTCACAATGATCCTGAGATGCTGATTGGTCGTCTGAGTCAAATGAGCCCGCCCCCTTGTCTCTATGACACTGTGATCCAGAGTTATGTTCAATTGAAAAGCGGTTTCAAGTCAATGGGGCAACTTTGGGACGCTCTTGCCCCCCAGGGGTGCAAGTTTTACCCCATTGTGTGGTATGTTCTTACAGAGCCCGTCAGCCTCTTCAAATGTGGCAAATTTCACATTTCTACGAAATCCACTCTCTGAGCTATGAGTCTGTGAATTTTGGTTGCTAAGGTGGTCGACAATGGTTGCTAGGGCGTGGCCAGTGTGTGTTGAGGTGATTCAGGATTGGCTGCTTGCTGCCCCGAGTCAAACGAGCCCACCCTCATGTTTCTATGACACTTCTATCCTGAGATATCCCTTTGATCTCTTTCAATGGAAGTCAATGGGACGTGTTGCTAAGGTGCTCTAAATGGTTGCTAAGGGCGTGGCTTGATAGCTTCACAATGATCCTGAGATGCTGATTGGTCGTCTGAGTCAAATGAGCCCGCCCCCTTGTCTCTATGACACTGTGATCCAGAGTTATGTTCAATTGAAAAGCGGTTCAATTGAAAGGACGGCCCATTTCATGGGCCGTCCTACACCATTGAAAGTCAATGGGGCAAATTTTAGTACCCTCCTGCCCCCCAGGGGTGCAACTTTTACCCCATTTTGAGGTATGGTCTTACAGAGCCTGCCAGCCTCTTCAAATGTGGCCAATTTCACATTTCTGTGAAATCCACTCTCTGAGCTACGAGGCGTCAAATTTTTTTCGCAATGTTAAGTCAATGGGGCAACTTTGGGACGCTCCTGCCCCCCAGGGGTGCAACTTTTACCCCATTTTGAGGTGTGGTCTTACAGAGCCTGCCAGCCTCTTCAAATGTGGCAAATTTCACATTTCTGTGAAATCCACGCTCTGAGCTACGAGGCGTCAAAGTTTTTCGCCATGTTAAGTCAATGCGTTTGATTTTGCCCCTATTTTGCCCCTGGGGCAAACATCGTACCCCCGATCGCTTATAAAAGTCATAGCACACGATTCCCGATTAGGCCGCACGTTTTGACACCTCATTCATGGCTCTGTGACAAAAACTGTGGGAGGAGTAGCGCGCCGAAATAAAAGTGGAAGAAGAAGAATAATAATAATAATAAGTATGAGCAATAACAATACTGTGCTTTGCCATTTAAATGGCAAGCACCATTAATAATAAGTATGAGCAATAACAATACTGTGCTTTGCCATTAAAATGGCAAGCACCATTAATAACTAGAATGTACATTTCCAGAAGAAAATGTGAATGGTGCTTGCAGTGGCAAAACTCGGCGCTGAACAGATACTAGTGACTAGCATGTTTGCTATCATATTTTTAGCATGATTAGCATCTTGTTACCATGTTGCTAGTATGATTAGCATGTTGCTAGCATGTTGCTAGCATGATTTTATCATGTTGCTAGTATGATTAGCATGTTGCTAGCATGATTTTATCATGTTGCTAGTATGATTAGCATGTTGCTAGCATGATTTTAGCATGTCGCTAGCATGATTAGCATGTTGCTAGCATGATTAGCATGTGGCTAGCATGTTGCTAGCATTATTCTAGCATGTTGCTAGCATGATTAGCATGTTGCTAGCATTTTGCTAGCATGATTAGCATGTTGCTAGCATGATTAGCATGTTGCTAGCACGTTGCTAGCATGATTAGCATGTTGTTAGCATGTTGCTAGCATGATTAGCATGTTGCTAGCATGTCGCTAGCATTATTAGCATGTTGCTAGCATGTCGCTAGCATTATTAGCATGTTGCTAGCATGTCGCTAGCATGATTCTAGCATGTTGCTAGCATGATTTTAGCATTATTAGCATGTTGCTAGCATGTTGCTAGCATGATTTTAGCATTATTAGCATGTTGCTAGCATGTTGCTAGTGTGATTAGCATGTTTCTAGCATGTTGCTAGCATGATTAGCATGTTGCTAGCATGTTACTAGCGTGATTAGCATGTTGCTAGCATGTTGCTAGCATGATTAGCATGTTGCTAGCATGTTGCTAGCATAATGCTAGCATGATTTTAGCATTATTAGCATGTTGCTAGCATGTTGCTAGTGTGATTAGCATGTTTCTAGCATGTTGCTAGCATGATTAGCATGTTGCTAACATGTTGCTAGCATGATTTTAGCGTCATTAGCATGTTTGTAGCATGTTGCTAGCATGATTAGCATGTGACTAGCATGTTACTAGCATGATTAGCATGTTGCTAGCATGATTTTAGCATGATTAGCATGTTGCTAGCATGATTTTAGCGTGATTAGCATGTTGCTAGCATGTTGCTAGCATGATTAGCATGTTGCTAGCATGTTGCTAGCATGATTAGCATGTTGTTAGCATGTTGCTAGCATGATTAGCATGTTGCTAGCATGATTAGCATGTTGCTAGCATGTTGCTAGCATGATTAGCATGTTGCTAGCATGATTAGCATGTTGCTAGCATGTTGCTAGTATGTTACTAGCATGATTAGCATGTTGCTAGCATGTTGCTAACATGATTAGCATGTTGCTAGCATGTTGTTAGCATGATTAGCATGTTGCTAGCATGATTAGCATGTTTCTAGCATGTTGCTAGCATGTTGCTAGCATGTTGCTAGCGTGATTAGCATGTTGCTAGCATGTTGTTAGCATGATTAGCATATTGCTAGCATGTTGCTAGCATGTTGCTAGCATGATGCTAGCATGATTTTAGCATTATTAGCATGTTGCTAGCATGTTGCTAACGTGATTAGCATGTGACTAGCATGTTGCTAGCATGATTAGCATGTTGCTAGCATGTTGCTAGCATGATTTTAACATGATTAGCATGTTTGCTAGCATGATTTTAGCGTGATTAGCATGTTGCTAGCATGATTAGCATGTTGCTAGCATGTTGCTAGCATGATTAGCATGTTGCTAGCATGTTGCTAGCATGATTAGCATGTTGCTAGCATGTTGCTAGCGTGATTAGCATGTTGCTAGCATGTTGTTAGCATGTTGCTAGCATGATTAGCATGTTGCTAGCATGTTGCTAGCATGATTAGCATGTTGCTAGCATGATTTTAGCATTATTAGCATGTTGCTAGCCTGTTGCTAGTGTGATTAGCATGTTTCTAGCATGATTTTAGCGTGATTAGCATGTTGTTAGCATGTTGCTAGCATGATTAGCATGTTTCTAGCATGTTGCTAGCATGTTGCTAGCATGTTGCTAGCGTGATTAGCATGTTGCTAGCATGATTAGCATGTTACTAGCATGATTAGCATGTTGCTAGCATGTTGCTAGCATGATTAGCATGTTGCTAGCATGATTTTAGCATTATTAGCATGTTGCTAGCATGATTAGCATGTTGCTAGCATGTTGCTAGCATGATTTTAGCGTGATTAGCATGTTTTTAGCATGTTGCTAGCATGATTAGCATGTGACTAGCATGTTGCTAGCATGATTAGCATGTTGCTAGCATGTTGCTAGCATGATTTTAGCATGATTAGCATGTTTGCTAACATGATTTTAGCGTGATTAGCATGTTGCTAGCATGATTTTAGCGTGATTAGCATGTTGCTAGCATGATTAGCATGTTGCTAGCATGTTGCTAGCATGATTAACATTTAGGGTAATCTGAGTGGTTGCTATGTTGTTACTAGGTGGTTGGTAGTTGTCACAGATGGTTACTATGGAGTTTGTAGCATT
The DNA here is from genome assembly GCA_003573665.1 of Oxygymnocypris stewartii. Classification (NCBI taxonomy): domain Eukaryota; kingdom Metazoa; phylum Chordata; class Actinopteri; order Cypriniformes; family Cyprinidae; genus Oxygymnocypris; species Oxygymnocypris stewartii. The sequence continues at coordinate 400,184 of QVTF01024767.1, read as the reverse complement.
TTATTGGCATGATTTAATACGTAGCTAAGCGCTATTAGCATGTAGCTATTCACTGCTAGCATGTCTAGCATGTAGCAAGTCCTGTTTGCTAGCATGAGTCAAAAGAGCCAACCCCCATCTCTATACGATGTTCTGATGCAGAGATATTGGTCTTGCAAAACGGTTGCTAGGGTACTCTGTTTGGTTGTTAGGGAGTGGCTTGGCAGCTGCCAATCATGAAGCTCCAAAGTCAGTGTGAATTTATAAACCAACCCCCATCTCTATACGATGTTCTGATGCAGAGATATAGGTCTTGCAAAACGGTTGCTAGGGTACTCTGTTTGGTTGCTAGGGAGTGGCTTGGCAGCTAGCAATCATGATACTCCAAAGGCTTCTTGTCAGTGTGAATGATATAAACCAACTCCCACGCCTCTGTGACATTCAGAATGGAAGATATTCCTCTGTGAATTTTGGTTGCTAAGGTGGTCGACAATGGTTGCTAGGGCGTGGCCAGTGTGTGTTGAGGTGATTCAGGATTGGCTGCTTGCTGCCCCGAGTCAAACGAGCCCACCCTCATGTTTCTATGACACTTCTATCCTGAGATATCCCTTTGATCTCTTTCAATGGAAGTCTATGGGACGTGTTGCTAAGGTGCTCTAAATGGTTGCTAGGGGCGTGGCTTGATAGCTTCACAATGATCCTGAGATGCTGATTGGTCGTCTGAGTCAAATGAGCCCGCCCCCTTGTCTCTATGACACTGTGATCCAGAGTTATGTTCAATTGAAAAGCGGTTCAATTGAGAGGACGGCCCATGGGGCAAATTTTAGTACCCTCCTGCCCCCCAGGGGTGCAACTTTTACCCCATTTTGAGGTATGGTCTTACAGAGCCTGCCAGCCTCTTCAAATGTGGCAAATTTCACATTTCTGTGAAATCCACTCTCTGAGCTACGAGGCGTCAAAAGTTTTTCGCAATGTAAAGTCAATGGGGCAACTTTGGGACGCTCCTGCCCCCCAGGGGTGCAACTTTTACCCCATTTTGAGGTATGGTCTTACAGAGCCTGCCAGCCTCTTGAAATGTGGCAAATTTCACATTTCTGTGAAATCCACTCTCTGGAGCTACGAGGCGTCAAAGTTTTTCTCAGTGTTAAGTCTATGCGTTTTTTTTTGCCCCTATTTTGCCCCTGGGGCAAACATCGTACCCCAGATCGCTTATAAAAGTCATAGCACACGATTCCCGATTAGGCCGCACGTTTTGACACCTCATTCATGGCTCTGTGACAAAAACTGTGGGAGGAGTAGCGCGCCGAAATAAAAGTGGAAGAAGAAGAAGAATAAGTATGAGCAATAACAATACTGTGCTTTGCCATAAATGGCAAGCACCATTAATAATAAGTATGAGCAATAACAATACTGTGCTTTGCCATTTAAATGGCAAGCACCATTAATAAGTATGAGCAATAACAATACTGTGCTTTGCCATTTAAATGGCAAGCACCATTAATAATAAGTATGCAAGAGAACAATAGTGAAGCCTTGCCTTTGGCAAGCTCCACTAATTAAAGCTGCAAGCAGCGATGGAAGGGACCTCGCACCCGGCACACCGCCAACCGGTGGCTTCAGAAAGACAGGGAACGGTGAGCAATATGTATTTAAAATTGCAAATATAGAGCGATATGTTAAGGTCATTTAAATGTGCCAAACCTGCTTCCAGTTGGTGGCGCTATGTCCATAACTGAACATTAACATATAGATGTCTTCAGGCTAGCACCTTTATCGAACATATGAAGTTTGGTGCAGATTGAACATAGTATGTTTGAGTTAGTGTAAAGCCTGACACATCCTGTTGTCAACAGATGGCGCTATGGTTACATCTGAATATTGGCCTTTAAATGTCTTCCGGGCAGGACTCTTACAAAATATGTGAAGTTTGGTGCAGATTGGACATTGCATATTTAAGTTACTATAAAACAATTAATTTCCCGTAGCCAACAGGTGGCGCTATGTCTATAACTAAACATTGGCACGTAGATGTCTTCAGACCATGGCTCTTATCAAACGTGTGAAGTTTGGGGCTGATCGGACATTTTATGGCTGAGTAACAACAGCTTCTATTCCCATGGCGAGACATCGAATTTTGTCACGCCGCCATGGACACGCCCATTAGCGAAAACTCAAGCTCTTCGCAATATAACATCACAAAGGCCTTTAGATTAGACTGACCTAAATATTATGTTGATGTCATTAAATCTCTAGGAGGAGTTAGTTACAGAGTAAAACATGTCACTTCCTGTTGCCAGCAGGTGGCGCTATGACTATAACTGAAAATGGTCACTTAGATCTCTTCAGGTCAGGAGTCTTACCAAATATGTGAAGTTTGGTGCAGATTGGACATTGCATGTTTAAGTTAGTGTAAATCAAGTCATTTCCTGTGGCCAGCAGGTGGCGCTCTGATTATAATGGAATATTCATATTTATATGTGTTCAGACCTGGATTCTTATCGAACGTGTGAAGTCTGGGGCAGATCGGTTATTGCATGGTGAGTCACAACAACTTTTATTCCCATGGCGAGACATCGAAATTTGTGATGCCGCCAAGGACACGCCCATTAGCGAAAACTCAAGCTCTTCGCAATTTAACATCACAAAGGCCTTTAGATTAAACTGACCTAAATATTATGTTGATGTCATTAAATCTCTAGGAGGAGTTAGTTACAGAGTAAAACATGTCACTTCCTGTTGCCAGCAGGTGGCGCTATGACTATAACTGAATATGGTCACTTAGATCTCTTCAGGTCAGGATTCTTATCAAACATGTGAAGTTTGGTGCAGATCGGACATAGCATGCCTGAGATATAACAACTTCCTGTTTCATGGCGAAACATCAAAATTTGACAGGACGCCACGGACACGCCCTCTGATGAAAACTCTAGATCTTCGCAATTTAACGTCACAAAGGGCTTTAGATTACAATGACCAATTTTGATGTTCATCCGAATAAATCTCTGGGAGGAGTTCGTTAAAGTATGACACCTGAAAATGGCAAAAATGACACAAAATATGACGAGAAAATTCAAAATAACCGACTTCCTGTTGGGTTTCTGATTTCGTACCTAGAGACTTTTTTGTAGGTATTGTTAAGTTACATGAGTGTACCGATTTTCGTACATGTACGTGAAACGTAGCTCGATGCGCACTCCGCTGAATATTTATCGGTGGCGCTGTCGAGCCATTTTGCCACACCTACTTCTGAAACCCATATCAGACGTAAATTTTCACCAGTTCTGACGCGTGTGCAAAGTTTCCTGACTTTTCAAGCATGTTTAGGCCCTCTAAAATGCGATTAAGTTTGGAGAGGAAGAATAATAATAATAATTAAAGCTGCAAGCAGCGATGGAAGGGACCTCGCCCGGCTCACCGCCGACCGGTGGCTTCAGAAAGACAGGGAACGATGAGCAATATGCATTTAAAAAGGTAAATATAGAGGAATATTTCAAAGTCATTTATATGTACCAAACCTGCTGCCTGCTGGTAGCGAAACGTCCATAACTGAACATTAACATGTCGATGTCTACAGGCTAGAACTTTGATCAAACATATGAAGTTTGGTAAAGATTGAACATTGCATGTTTAAGCTAGTGTAAAACAAGTAATTTCCTGTTGCCAGCAGGTGGCGCTATGTCTATAACTAAAAAATTGGCACGTAGATGTCTTCAGGGCATGGCTCTTATCAAACGTGTGTAGTTTGGTGCAGATTGGACATTGCATGTTTAAGTTAGTGTAAAACAAGTAATTTCCTGTTGCCAGCAGGTGGCGCTATGAATTTATATGAATATTGTCACTTAGATCTTTTCAGGCCAGGACTCTTACCAAATATGTGAAGTTTGGTGCAGATTGGACATTGCATGTTTAAGATAGTGTAAAAGAAGTAATTTCCTGTTGCCAGCAGGTGGCGCTCTAATTATAATGAAATATTCATATTTAGATGTGTTCAGGCCTGGATTCTTATCGAACGTGTGAAGTCTGGGGCAGATCGGACATTGTATGGCTGAGTTACAACAACTTTTATTCCCATGGCGAGACATCGAAATTTGTGATGCCGCCATGGACACGCCCTTTAACGAAAAGTCTAGATCTTCGCAATTTAACATCACAAAGGCCTTTAGGTTAGACTGACCTAAATATTATGTTGATGTCATTAAATCTCTAGGAGGAGTTAGTTACAGAGTAAAACATGTCACTTCCTGTTGCCAGCAGGTGGCGCTACGACTATAACTGAATATGGTCACTTAGATCTCTTCAGGTCAGGATTCTTATCAAACATGTGAAGTTTGGTGTAGATCGGACATAGCATGCCTGAGATATAACAACTTCCTGTTTCACGGCGAAACATCAAAATTTGACAGGACGCCACGGACACGCCCTCCGGTGAAAACTCTAGATCTTCGCAATTTAACGTCACAAAGGGCTTTAGATTACACTGACCAATTTTGGTGTTCATCTGAATAAATCTCTGGGAGGAGTTCGTTAAAGTATGACACCTGAAAATGGCAAAAATGACACAAAATATGACGAGAAAATTCAAAATAGCCGACTTCCTGTTGGGTTTCTGATTTCGTACCTGGAGACTTTTTTGTAGGTATTGTTAAGTTACATAAGTGTACCGATTTTCGTACATGTACGTGAAACGTAGCTCGAGGCGCACTCCGCTGAATATTTATAGGTGGCGCTGTCGAGCCATTTTGCCACACCTACTTCTGAAACCCATATCAGACGTAAATTTTCACCAGTTCTGACACGTGTGCAAAGTTTCCTGACTTTTCGAGCATGTTTAGGCCCTCTAAAATGCGATTAAGTTTGGAGAAGAAGAAGAAGAAGAAGAAGAATAATAAGAATAATAAACGGAGCAGATTCAATAGGGTCCTCGCACCATCGGTGCTCGGTCCCTAATTAAAGCTGCAAGCAGCGATGGAAGGGACCTCGCACCCGGCTCACCGCCAACCGGTGGCTTCAGAAAGACAGGGAACGGTGAGCAATATGTATTTAAAATTGCAAATATAGAGGAATATTTCAAAGTCATTTATATGTACCAAACCTGCTGCCTGCTGGTAGCGAAACGTCCATAACTGAACATTAACATGTCGATGTCTACAGGCTAGAACTTTGATCAAACATATGAAGTTTGGTAAAGATTGAACATTGCATGTTTAAGCTAGTGTAAAACAAGTAATTTCCTGTTGCCAGCAGGTGGCGCTATGTCTATAACTAAAAAATTGGCACGTAGATGTCTTCAGGGCATGGCTCTTATCAAACGTGTGTAGTTTGGTGCAGATTGGACATTGCATGTTTAAGTTAGTGTAAAACAAGTAATTTCCTGTTGCCAGCAGGTGGCGCTATGAATTTATATGAATATTGTCACTTAGATCTTTTCAGGCCAGGACTCTTACCAAATATGTGAAGTTTGGTGCAGATTGGACATTGCATGTTTAAGATAGTGTAAAAGAAGTAATTTCCTGTTGCCAGCAGGTGGCGCTCTAATTATAATGAAATATTCATATTTAGATGTGTTCAGGCCTGGATTCTTATCGAACGTGTGAAGTCTGGGGCAGATCGGACATTGTATGGCTGAGTTACAACAACTTTTATTCCCATGGCGAGACATCGAAATTTGTGATGCCGCCATGGACACGCCCTTTAACGAAAAGTCTAGATCTTCGCAATTTAACATCACAAAGGCCTTTAGGTTAGACTGACCTAAATATTATGTTTATGTCATTAAATCTCTAGGAGGAGTTAGTTACAGAGTAAAACATGTCACTTCCTGTTGCCAGCAGGTGGCGCTACGACTATAACTGAATATGGTCACTTAGATCTCTTCAGGTCAGGATTCTTATCAAACATGTGAAGTTTGGTGTAGATCGGACATAGCATGCCTGAGATATAACAACTTCCTGTTTCACGGCGAAACATCAAAATTTGACAGGACGCCACGGACACGCCCTCCGGTGAAAACTCTAGATCTTCGCAATTTAACGTCACAAAGGGCTTTAGATTACACTGACCAATTTTGGTGTTCATCTGAATAAATCTCTGGGAGGAGTTCGTTAAAGTATGACACCTGAAAATGGCAAAAATGACACAAAATATGACGAGAAAATTCAAAATAGCCGACTTCCTGTTGGGTTTCTGATTTCGTACCTGGAGACTTTTTTGTAGGTATTGTTAAGTTACATAAGTGTACCGATTTTCGTACATGTACGTGAAACGTAGCTCGAGGCGCACTCCGCTGAATATTTATAGGTGGCGCTGTCGAGCCATTTTGCCACACCTACTTCTGAAACCCATATCAGACGTAAATTTTCACCAGTTCTGACACGTGTGCAAAGTTTCCTGACTTTTCGAGCATGTTTAGGCCCTCTAAAATGCGATTAAGTTTGGAGAAGAAGAAGAAGAAGAAGAAGAATAATAAGAATAATAAACGGAGCAGATTCAATAGGGTCCTCGCACCATCGGTGCTCGGTCCCTAATAATAATAATAATAATAATAATAAACGGAGCAGATTCAATAGGTTCCTCTGCACCATCGGTGCTCGGTCCCTAATTAAAGCTGCAAGCAGCGATGGAAGGGACCTCGCACCCAGCACCGCCAACCGGTGGCTTCAGAAAGACAGGGAACGGTGAGCAATATGCATTTAAAAAGGTAAATATAGAGGAACGTGTTATAGTCATTTATATGTGTCAAACCTGCTGCCAGCTGGTGGCGCTATGTCCATAACTGAACATTAACATGTAGATGTCTTCAGTCTAGCACTTTTATCAAACATATGAAGTTTGGTGCAGATTGAACATAGTATGTTTGCGTTAGTGTAAAGCCTGACACATCCTGTTGTCACCAGGTGATGCTATGATTACATCTGAATATTGGCCTTTAGATGTCTTCAGGCCAGGAATCTTACCAAATATGTGAAGTTTGGTGCAGATTGGACAATGCATGTTTAAGTTGGTGTAAAACAAGTAATTTCCTGTTGCCAGCAGGTGGCGCTCTAATTATAATGAAATATTCATATTTAGATGTGTTCAGGCCTGGATTCTTATCGAACGTGTGAAGTCTGGGGCAGATCGGACATTGTATGGCTGAGTTCCAACAACTTTTATTCCCATGGCGAGACATCGAAATTTGTGATGCCGCCATGGACACGCCCTTTAACGAAAACTCTAGATCTTAGCAATTTAACATCACAAAGGCCTTTAGGTTAGACTGACCTAAATATTATGTTTATGTCATTAAATCTCTAGGAGGAGTTAGTTACAGAGTAAAACGTCACTTCCTGTTGCCAGCAGGTGGCGCTATGACTATAACTGAATATGGTCACTTAGATCTCTGCAGGTCAGGAGTTTTAACAAATATGTGAAGTTTGGTGCAGATTGGACATTGCATGTTTACGTTAGTGTAAATCAAGTCATTTCCTGTGGCCAGCAGGTGGCGCTCTGATTATAATGGTATATTCGTATTTAGATGTGTTCAGGCCTGCATTCTTATCGAACGTGTGAAGTCTGGGGCAGATCAGTTATTGCATGGCTGAGTTAAAACAACTTTTATTCCCATGGCGAGACATCGAAATTTGTGATGCCGCCATGGACACGCCCTTTAACGAAAACTCTAGATCTTCGCAATTTAACATCACAAAGGCCTTTAGGTTAGACTGACCTAAATATTATGTTTATGTCATTAAATCTCTAGGAGGAGTTAGTTACAGAGTAAAACATGTCACTTCCTGTTGCCAGCAGGTGGCGCTATGACTATAACTGAATATGGTCACTTAGATCCCTTCAGGTCAGGATTCTTATCAAACATGTGAAGTTTGGTGTAGATCGGACATAGCATGCCTGAGATATAACAACTTCCTGTTTCATGGCGAAACATCAAAATTTGACAGGACGCCACGGACACGCCCTCTGATGAAAACTCTAGATCTTCGCAATTTAACGTCACAAAGGGCTTTAGATTACACTGACCAATTTTGGTGTTCATCTGAATCAATCTCTGGGAGGAGTTCGTTAAAGTATGACACCTGAAAATGGCAAAAATGACACAAAATATGACGAGAAAATTCAAAATAGCCGACTTCCTGTTGGGTTTCTGATTTCGTACCTGGAGACTTTTTTGTAGGTATTGTTAAGTTACATAAGTGTACCGATTTTCGTACATGTACATGAAACGTAGCTCGAGGTGCACTCCGCTGAATATTTATAGGTGGCGCTGTCGAGTCATTTTGCCACACCTACTTCTGAAACCCATATCAGACGTAAATTTTCACCAGTTCTGACACGTGTGGAAAGTTTCCTGACTTTTCGAGCATGTTTAGGCCCTCTAAAATGCGATTAAGTTTGGAGAAGAAGAAGAAGAAGAAGAAGAAGAATAAGAATAATAAACGGAGCAGATTCAATAGGGTCCTCGCACCATCGGTGCTCGGTCCCTAATTAAAGCTGCAAGCAGCGATGGAAGGGACCTCGCCCGGCTCACCGCCGACCGGTGGCTTCAGAAGGACAGGGAACGGTGAGCAATATGCATTTAAAAAGGTAAATATAGAGGAATATTTCAAAGTCATTTATATGTAACAAACCTGCTGCCAGCTGGTGGTGCAACGTCCATAACTGAACATGTAGATGTCTTCAGGCTAGAACATTTATCAAACATATGAAGTTTGGTGAAGATTGAACATTGCATGTTTAAGCTAGTGTAAAACAAGTAATTTCCTGTAGCCAGCAGGTGGCGCTATGTCTATAACTAAATTTTGGCATGATGTCTTCAGGCCATGGCTCTTATAAAACCTGTGAAGTTTGGGGCAGATTGGACATTGCATGCTTTAGTTAGTGCAAAACAAGAAATTTCCTGTTGCCAGCAGGTGGCGCTCTGATTATAATGGAATATTCGTATTTAGATGTGTTCAGGCCTGGATTCTTATCGAACATGTGAAGTCTGGGGCAGATCGAACATTGTATGGCTGAGTTACAACAACTTTTATTCCCATGGCGAGACATCGAAATCTGTGAAGCCGCCAAGGACACGCCCTTTAACGAAAACTCTAGATCTTCACAATTTAACATCACAAGGGCCTTTAGGTTAGACTGACCAAATAATGTGTTGATGTCATTAAATCTCTAGGAGGAGTTAGTTACAGAGTAAAACATGTCACTTCCTGTTGCCAGCAGGTGGCGCTATTACTATAACTGAATATGGTCATGTAGATCTCTTCATATCAGGAGTCTTATCAAACATGTGAAGTTTGGTGCAGGTCGGACATAGCATTCCTGAGTTATAACAACTTCCTGTTTCATGGCGAAACATCGAAATTTGACAGGACGCCACGGACACGCCCTCCAATGAAAACTCTAGATCTTCGCAATTTAACGTCTCAAAGGGCTTTAGATTGCAATGACCAATTTTGGTGTTCATGCGAATAAATCTCTGGGAGGAGTTCGTTAAAGTATGACACCTGCAAATGGCAAAAATGTCACTAAATATGACGAGAAAATTCAAAATAACCGACTTCCTGTTGGGTTTCGGATTTCGTTCCAGGAGACTTTTTTGTAGGTATTGTTATGTTACATGAGTGTACCGATTTTCATACATGTACGTGAAACGTAGCCTGAGGGCTCTCCGCTGAATCAGTATAGGTGGCACTGTCGAGCCATTTTGCCACACCTACTTCTGAAACCCATATTCAGATGTGTTCAGGCCTGGATTCTTATCGAACATGTGAAGTCTGGGGCAGATCGAACATTGTATGGCTGAGTTACAACAACATTTATTCCCAATGGCGAGACATCGAAATTTGACAGGACGCCACGGACACGCCCTCCCATGAAAACTCTAGATCTTCGCAATTTAACATCACAAAGGCCTTTAGGTTAAACTGACCTAAATATTATGTTGATGTCATTAAATTTGTAGGAGGAGTTAGTTACAGAGTAAAACATGTCACTTCCTGTTGCCAGCAGGTGGCGCTATTACTATAACTGAATATGGTCATGTAGATCTCTTCATATCAGGAGTCTTATCAAACATGTGAAGTTTGGTGCAGATCGGACATAGCATGCCTGAGTTATAACAACTTCCTGTTTCATGGCGAAACATCGAAATTTGAGAGGACGCCACGGACACGCCCTCCGATGAAAACTCTAGATCTTCGCAATTTAACGTCACAAAGGGCTTTAGATTGCAATGACCAATTTTGGTGTTCATCCGATTAAATCTCTGGGAGGAGTTCGTTAAAGTATGACACCTGCAAAAAGCAAAAATGTCACTAAATATGACGAGAAAATTCAAAATAACCGACTTCCTGTTGGGTTTCGGATTTCGTTCCAGGAGACTTTTTTGTAGGTATTGTTATGTTACATGAGTGTACCGATTTTCATACATGTACGTGAAACGTAGCCCGAGGACTCTCCGCTGAATGAGTATAGGTGGCGCTGTTGAGCCATTTTGCCACACCTACTTCTGAAACCCATATTCAGATGTGTTCAGGCCTGGATTCTTATCGAACATGTGAAGTCTGGGGCAGATCGAACAGTGTATGGCTGAGTTACAACAACATTTATTCCCATGGCGAGACATCGAAATTTGACAGGATGCAATGGACACGCCCTCCCATGAAAACTCTAGATCTTCGCAATTTAACATCACAAAGGCCTTTAGGTTAGTCTGACCTAAATATTATGTTGATGTCATTAAATTTGTAGGAGGAGTTAGTTACAGAGTAAAACATGTCACTTCCTATTGCCAGCAGGTGGCGCTATTACTATAACTGAATATGGTCATGTAGATCTCTTCATATCAGGAGTCTTATCAAACATGTGAAGTTTGGTGCAGATCGGACATAGCATGCCTGAGTTATAACAACTTCCTGTTTCATGGCGAAACATCGAAATTTGAGAGGACGCCACGGACACGCCCTCCGATGAAAACTCTAGATCTTCGCAATTTAACGTCACAAAGGGCTTTAGATTGCAATGACCAATTTTGGTGTTCATCCGATTAAATCTCTGGGAGGAGTTTGTTAAAGTATGACACCTGCAAATGGCAAAAATGTCACTAAATATGACGAGAAAATTCAAAATAACCGACTTCCTGTTGGGTTTCGGATTTCGTTCCAGGAGACTTTTTTGTAGGTATTGTTATGTTACATGAGTGTACCGATTTTCATACATGTACATGAAACGTAGCCCGAGTGCTCTACGCTGAATGAGTATAGGTGGCGCTGTCGAGCCATTTTGCCACACCTACTTCTGAAACCCATATAAGACGTAAATTTCCACCAGTTCTGATGCGTGTGCAAAATTTCCTGACTTTTCGACCATGTTTAGGCCCTCAAAAATGCGATTAAGTTTGGAAAATAATAATAATAATAATAATTAAAGCTGCAAGCAGCGATGGAAGGGACCTCGCACCCGGCTCACCGCCAACCGGTGGCTTCAGAAAGACAGGGAACGGTGAGCAATATGTATTTAAAATTGCAAATATAGAGGGATATGTTAAGGTCATTCAAATGTGCCAAACCTGCTTCCAGTTGGTGGCGCTATGTCCATAACTGAACATTAACATATAGATGTCTTCAGGCTAGCACCTTTATCGAACATATGAAGTTTGGTGCAGATTGAACATAGTATGTTTGAGTTAGTGTAAAGCCTGACACATCCTGTTGTCAACAGATGGCGCAATGGTTACATCTGAATATTGGCCTTTAAATGTCTTCCGGGCAGGACTCTTACAAAATATGTGAAGTTTGGGGCAGATTGGACATTTTATGGCTGAGTAACAACAGCTTCTATTCCCATGGCGAGACATCGAATTTTGTCACGCCGCCATGGACACGCCCATTAGCGAAAACTCAAGCTCTTCGCAATATAACATCACAAAGGCCTTTAGATTAGACTGACCTAAATATTATGTTGATGTCATTAAATCTCTAGGAGGAGTTAGTTACAGAGTAAAACATGTCACTTCCTGTTGCCAGCAGGTGGCGCTATGACTATAACTGAAAATGGTCACTTAGATCTCTTCAGGTCAGGAGTCTTACCAAATATGTGAAGTTTGGTGCAGATTGGACATTGCATGTTTAAGTTAGTGTAAATCAAGTCATTTCCTGTTGCCAGCAGGTGGCGCTCTGATTATAATGGAATATTCATATTTATATGTGTTCAGACCTGGATTCTTATCGAACGTGTGAAGTCTGGGGCAGATCGGTTATTGCATGGTGAGTTACAACAACTTTTATTCCCATGGCGAGACATCGAAATTTGTGATGCCGCCAAGGACACGGCCATTAGCGAAAACTCAAGCTCTTCGCAATTTAACATCACAAAGGCCTTTAGATTAAACTGACCTAAATATTATGTTGATGTCATTAAATCTGTAGGAGGAGTTAGTTACAGAGTAAAACATGTCACTTCCTGTTGCCAATAGGTGGCGCTATTACTATAACTGAATATGGTCATGCAGATCTCTTCATATCTGGAGTCTTATCAAACATGTGAAGTTTGGTGCAGATCGGACATAGCATGCCTGAGTTATAACAACTTCCTGTTTCATAGCGAAATATCGAAATTTGACAGGACGCCACGGACACCCCCTCCGATGAAAACTCTAGATCTTCGCAATTTAACGTCACAAAGGGCTTTAGATTACAATGACCAATTTTGGTGTTCATCTGAATAAATCTCTGGGAGGAGTTCGTTAAAGTATGACACCTGAAAATGGCAAAAATGACACAAAATATGACGAGAAAATTCAAAATAACCGACTTCCTGTTGGGTTTCTGATTTCGTACCTAGAGACTTTTTTGTAGGTATTGTTAAGTTACATGAGTGTACCGATTTTCGTACATGTACGTGAAACGTAGCTCGATGCGCACTCCGCTGAATATTTATAGGTGGCGCTGTCGAGCCATTTTGCCACACCTACTTCTGAAACCCATATCAGACGTAAATTTTCACCAGTTCTGACGCGTGTGCAAAGTTTCCTGACTTTTCGAGCATGTTTAGGCCCTCTAAAATGCGATTAAGTTTGGAGAGGAAGAAGAATAATAATAATAATAATAATAATAATAATTAAAGCTGCAAGCAGCGATGGAAGGGACCTCGCACCCGGCACCGCCGACCGGTGGCTTCAGAAAGACAGGGAACGGTGAGCAATATGCATTTAAAAAGGTAAGTATAGAGGAATGTATCAAAGTCATTTATATGTGCCAAACCTGTTGCCAGCAGGTGGCGCTATGTCTTTAACTGAACATTGGCATTCGGATATCTTCAGACCAATACTTTTATCAAACATATGAAGTTTGGTGCAGATTGAACATGGTATGATTGAGTTAGTGTAAAACAAGTAATTTCCTGTAGCCAGCAGGTGGCGCTATGTCTATAACGAAACATTGGCACGTAGATGTCTTCAGGCCATGGCTCTTATCAAACGTGTGAAGTTTGGGGCAGATTGGACATTTTATGGCTGAGTAACAACAGCTTCTATTCCCATAGCGAGACATCGGATTTTGTCACGCCGCCATGGTCACGCCCATTAGTGAAAGCTCAAGCTCTTCGCAATTTAACATCACAAAGGCCTTTAGATTAAACTGACCTAAATATTATGTTGATGTCATTAAATCTCTAGGAGGAGTTAGTTACAGAGTAAAAGATGTCACTTCCTGTTGCCAGCAGGTGGCGCTATGTCTATAACTGAATATGGTCATGTAGATCTCTTCAAGTCCGGAGTCTTAACAAATATGTGAAGTTTGGTGCAGATTGGACATTGCATGTTTACGTTAGTGTAAAACAAGTCATTTCCTGTTGCCAGCAGGTGGCGCTCTGATTATAATGGCATATTCGTATTTAGATGTGTTCAGGCCTGGATTCTTATCGAACATGTGAAGTCTGGGACAGATCGGACATTTTATGGCTGAGTAACAACAGCTTATATTCCCATGGTGAGACATCGAAATTTGTGATGCCGCCAAGGACACGCCCATTAGCGAAATCTTAAGCTCTTCGCAATTTAACATCACAAAGGCCTGTAGATTAAACTGACCTAAATAGTATGTTGATGTCATTAAATCTCTAGGAGGAGTTAGTTACAGAGTAAAACATGTCACTTCCTGTTGCCAGCAGGTGGCGCTATGACTATAACTGAATATGGTCACTTAGATATCTTCAGGTCAGGATTCTTATCAAACATGTGAAGTTTGGTGTAGATCGGACATAGCATGCCTGAGTTATAACAACTTCCTGTTTCATGGCGAAACATCAAAATTTGACAGGACGCCACGGACACGCCCTCCGATGAAAACTCTAGATCTTCGCAATTTAACGTCACAAAGGGCTTTAGATTACAATGACCAATTTTGGTGTTCATCTGGAAATATCTCTGGGAGGAGTTCGTTAAAGTATGACACCTGAAAATGGCAAAAATGACACAAAATATGATGAGAAAATTCAAAATAACCGACTTCCTGTTTGGTTTCTGATTTCGTACCAAGATACTTTTTTGTAGGTAATGTTAAGTTACATGAGTGTACCAATTTTCGTACATGTACGTGAAACGTAGCTCGAGGCGCAGTCCGCTGAATATTTATAGGTGGCGCTGTCGAGCCATTTTGCCACACCTACTCCTGAAACCCATATCAGACGTAAATTTTCACCAGTTCTGATGTGTGTGCAAAGTTTCCTGACTTTTCGAGCATGTTTAGGCCCTCTAAAATACGATTAAGTTTGGAGAAGAAGAATAATAATAATAATTAAAGCTGCAAGCAGCGATGGAAGGGACCTCGCACGGCTCACCGCCGACCGGTGGCTTCAGAAAGACAGGGTACAGTGAGCAATATGCATTTAAAAATGCTAATATAGAGGAATATGTCAAAGTCATTTATATGTACCAAACCTGCTGCCAGCTGGTGGCGCTATGTCCATAACTGAAAATTAACATATAGATGTCTTCAGGCTAGCACCTTTATCGAACATATGAAGTTTGGTGCAGATTGAACATAGTATGTTTGAGTTAGCGTAAAGCCTGACACATCCTGTTGTCAACAGATGGCGCTATGATTACATCTGAATATTGGCCTTTAGATGTCTTCAGGCCAGGAATCTTTCCAAATATGTGAAGTTTGGTGCAGATTGGACATTGCATCTTTAAGTTGGTGTAAAACAAGTAATTTCCTGTAGCCACCAGGTGGCGCTATGTCTATAACTAAACATTGGCATGTAGATGTCTTCAGACCAATAGTTTTATCAAACATGTGAAGTTTGGTGCAGATTGAACATGGTATGTTTGAGTTAGTGTAAAGCATGATATATCCTGTTGTCAGCAGGTGGCGCTATGATTATATCAGATTTTTGGCCTCTAGATGTTTTCAGGCCAGGACTCTTACCAAATATGTGAAGTTTGGTGCAGATTGGACATTGCATGTTTAAGTTAGTGTAAATCAAGTCATTTCCTGTGGCCAGCAGGTGGCGCTCTGATTATAATGGAATATTCGTATTTAGATGTGTTCAGGCCTGGATTCTTATCGAACGTGTGAAGTCTGGGGCAGATCGGTTATTGCATGGCTGAGTTACAACAACTTTTATTCCCATGGCGAGACATCGAAATTTGTGATGCCGCCAAGGACACGCCCTTTAACGAAAACTCTAGATCTTCGCAATTTAACATCACAAAGGCCTTTGGATTAAACTGACCTAAATATTATGTTGATGTCATTAACTCTCTAGGAGGAGTTAGTTACAGAGTAAAACATGTCACTTCCTGTTGCCAGCAGGTGGCGCTATGACTATAACTGAATATGGTCACTTAGATCTCTTCAGGTCAGGATTCTTATCAAACATGTGAAGTTTGGTGTAGATCGGACATAGCATGCCTGAGATATAACAACTTCCTGTTTCATGGCGAAACATCAAAATTTGACAGGACGCCACAGACACGCCCTCCGATGAAAACACTAGATCTTCGCAATTTAACGTCACAAAGGGCTTTAGATTACACTGACCAATTTTGGTGTTCATCTGAATAAATCTCTGGGAGGAGTTCGTTAAAGTATGACACCTGAAAATGGCAAAAATGACACAAAATATGATGAGAAAATTCAAAATAGCCGACTTCCTGTTGGGTTTCTGATTTCGTACCTGGAGACTTTTTTGTAGGTATTGTTAAGTTACATAAGTGTACCGATTTTCGTACATGTACGTGAAACGTAGCTCGAGGCGCACTCCGCTGAATATTTATAGGTGGCGCTGTCGAGCCATTTTGCCACACCTACTCCTGAAACCCATATCAGACGTAAATTTTCACCAGTTCTGACGCGTGTGCAAAGTTTCCTGACTTTTTGAGCATGTTTAGGCCCTCTAAAATGCGATTAAGTTTGGAGAAGAAGAAGAAGAAGAAGAAGAAGAAGAAGAAGAAGAAGAAGAATAAGAATAATAAACGGAGCAGATTCAATAGGGTCCTCGCACCATCGGTGCTCGGTCCCTAATAATAAACGGAGCAGATTCAATAGGGTCCTCTGCACCATCGGTGCTCGGTCCCTAATAAACGGAGCAGATTCAATAGGGTCCTCTGCACCATCGGTGCTCGGTCCCTAATAAACAACACAGATACAATAGGGTCCTCGCACCATCGGTGCTCGGTCCCTAATAATAATAATAATAAACGGAGCAGATTCAATAGGGTCCTCTGCACCATCGGTGCTCGGTCCCTAATTAATGGGAGAGTGATGGAAACATGTTAAAGTGACACAAATAGTGGTCAGTTTACTTGGAAATAAAATTTTACAAATTAAGTTAATATCTTACATCTTACATAGTATAACACACATTTCAGCTGTTATACATGTTGTTTATTGTAAATGGTTGTACCAAAAATTCAGTAGTCCAACATCAGTGAAGTTTCATGATGCTTGACACCAAAGTCGATACCACAGCAAAATGTTTTGAACTATTTAACTGTTAAAAAAAGAATGAGTTATTTTAATAATATTAAAACATGAAAACAATGGGTAGACTTCTAATATTGTTTCTCAGTGGGTACGAAATTGTACTACTGGTACTGGAGAAAGGCTGGTATTGTTACATTTTTTAAATGTCAGTATCAGTTTGATACCAAAGTACCAGTAATTTTGAAAATAAGCTTAGACAAAGATTTCATAAAAAATATATGACTAATTGCTTTTCTGCTCAGTGCAACTACATTTTTTAATCCAAGCACACAGTGGACCGGCGGTGCAATCCCATCAGTTATGAGGGATTCCACATTAGTGATTCAGTGACTTGCTCACAAAATGAGTAATTTTATGAATCAAAATCCTTACAACTATTTTGGAAAGCTATTTTGCAAAGACATGTAGAGCGATGCAGTACGTATAGTGAAGCATTCGAGGGCTTTCATTATAAATCTCACAAAGCATTAATACAATGCTGTCTTCTTTTCTCCCTGCAGTATCTCCTTAGATTGTTTTTGAGATTATATCCTGTCTGACGGCCCAGTATCTGAACCTGGTAAGGCGGCATAAACTCCATCATTTAAAATATATTTTTTATACATATTTTTTTACATGTTACTAGGTCATTCAACAACACAGATTCTTAAATGTTATTCTCAAATTGGTATCTGAAAATTGGTTCTTTGAGTTTTATTGCTACAACTTGAATCTGTGTTGGATTGTTTGATTATTAGAACATGACTGAATGTATTAAACGTTTATCTGTAATGTGCATTGTATATAACAGCAATATTTCCTTCATTAGATCAGTTTAAATGTATTGAATTGTTTCTTTATATGGCATTAATTTCATACTCATTGTTTTAAAATCCATACTTGTGACTACCTTTTTAATTGCTTTTATTGTTAATTTCTGTGTTTGTCTAGACTTCAACTTAAGACATGTCTGTTTTAAAAGAACTAGAAAAGTAATATCTTTATAATAAGACTTTTCTTTAATAACGTTATAGTGTTTCCTTACTTTCATGTACTTTACTGATCCCTTATATTTCATTGTTGTTAGCTTTCCATTGTACTATTTATAGATTGTATTTTGTAAGTCTTGAAAGTTTAACACTGTTAGTAAATACTTATCAAACATATGTAACAGTAAATACATTTTACATAATCTTACATAACATGTTATAATCCTAAAAAAAACATTAAGAGAACATTAAAATAATAAAAGACTGGAACATTCTAATAATGTTTTGCAAAACGTTCTTAGAACGTTAATATAATGAAAATAGAACATTCTTGTAACATATTGAGTTCTAATAACATATCGAATAACGTTCCTAGAACGTCAATGTGAGAGACTGGAATGGTCTAATAACATTCTCAGAACATTATTGTAATGACAATTATTAGAACAATGTTCTAATAACATTTTACCTATCGTTCTTATAACCAAATAAGATCGTTAAATACAATGTCTAAAAATATGGATGTTTTAAACGTTCTAAGAACTTTCAGAAATAACGTTTTTAAAACAATGGGAACGTTATGGAAACCTTCTTATAATGTAAAATTGTTGGGATGTAGTTTTGAATACAGCATGTGTAGGGACAGTGTCAGTTGGAGCACAGTTCATACATGGAGCTTTCTTCTAACGAGCTGGTTAGCTGAATCAGATGTGTTAAATAAGAGAGACAGGCAAAATATGAAGAGCGCTGGTACACTAGGACTGGAATTTAGAATCACCGATCTAGACAATCCCATTACGAAATAATAAAAAAAGGTAATTGCAATTTTCATCTCAGTTCTGACAGTTTCATCTCACAATTGTATTATTATTATTATTATTTTACAATGCTGAGCTAATATCTCACAATTCTGTTTATACAATGTCAGAATTCAATTGTGAGACATAAACTCAGAATTTATTGGAAACATCTGAATTGTGAGATACAAATTACCTCATTTAATATTTTATTTTATTATCCTGTGGCAGAAACAAGATTCCATAAAAAAAGAGGCTTTCAAATAGATTTTCACCCAGCCCCTATGTGTAAGTTGCATCTTCAATGAGTGTAAGGCAATTAAAGCGAAATGCCATGGTTAGTGATTATTGCCTTATGTTTGCAAAAAGCCAAGCTTTTATTGCTCAAGCAAATGCATTGTGTAAGATCCATGCATAATTTGCTTAATATAATAAGGTAATACAATATGTTTTCAACTTTATATAATTAGTTCAGTTGTTTATTATTGTAAAATTAGGTATTTGGAAAGGTATGGTATTTGGAATGGTAAGACTAAATATTCCTGCCTGCAAGCAGGAATTTTTCAGGCAGTACATTTGATCTTACTTTGCATTTGCAGTACAAGCTTTGCAGAGCAGATGTGCTGTGAAATTAATTATTTGGTGTAACTGCAGACATTTTCTCTGTCTTTGTTATGCAATTTCCATTTCACAGATGATAACCTATTATCACTTTATTCAAGGGAAACATCCTAATAGCTAGAAGGTGAACTGAATTATTCATACATTTTCACACTTCCATTCTGTGGGATAGCTTCATTCTGTTCATGCACTAGGAAGAGGCTAATGCACACATGACCAGATCCTTGTAAATTGGCTTGTAGAGAAGGCTGTTGGCATAGTGCCTGGGGACGGATGGTGATTACAGCTGATATCTCACAAATACAGATTATTTGTTTGTGTCTAAGTATATGTTTTTGTTTAAAGTGTGTATGTGTATTAAATACTCATATAAAGGCATTTATATTTTTGTACAACATCACATACTTCTGCAGGCTGACAGTGTATTTTCCAAGTGTATCTGAAATAAAAGCAGCTTTACAGTTTATCTGCAGCCGTATCTCATTTTGACCACAGATATGTAAGTATAATGATAAACTGAAAAAAAAGCTTTTGTAAAAGCGCAAACAAAAGTGTAATCTTTGATAGAGAAGGAACAATGTATGATATTTGAGGGAAAACGCAGTATAGGGACACAGGAAAGGGGCCATTCATCAAGTAATGAGGCCCTCCCCCCACAACCTCAACATTATTACTAATGGATTAAAGTGTAGGGGGTTGGGCCTTGGAGGCTTGTGGGTTTGCAATGTTGGGTTACTAGTAATTGGCATGAACAAGCAGATAAGTGTGCAAAACATACATCAGCAATCTCACTTAATGCTGAGCTGATTTGCACATTTAGTTAAAGGGTTGTGCTTGAGAAACTATAGTATGACAGTAAAATTATGTAAGGTCACAGCATATTTACATGATTGAGGGGACAGCAGTGTCAAGTATAATTATGACAAAAAAGTTTGTAATATGTGTGCATTGGATTTATTTAATAAACAAGTTTCACAATTTGTGTTGAATTACTGAAATAAATGAACTTTTTTATGACATTCTTATTTATTGATATGCACCTATACATGTTCCCTTAATCTAGAGTTCACGGCACAGTCAATGACCCTGGGATGCTCTCCCATTGTAGAATAACATTAAGATTGCATTTCTGCTAAAATCCGTTAATAGGAAACCAAGAGTGGGCCAAAATACATGGTAATTATTTCTCTGATAGCTTTAATTGAGACTCTTTAATTTTTATGGCGACAGATTTAATTAAATTTGACCTGAAATGTAGTCATTTTCATTTTGCAAGCTTCCATCATTAGACTGGATGGTCACCTAATTATGAATCAGATGTCAGATGCTGGATGGTAGTTAATTTAGAAAAAAGAGCAAAAGCCTTTGTTCAGACACCATGAGCCATTATAAATTACAAGGACATGAAGATTTGGAGAAGATCATGAATGTCACATAAATGTTTTATTTTGGATTACTGTATGAGATAATAAGCCTTCAACACAAACTATTTATTGGAAAATACCGTTCCAACCATTACAAACATACATCTGGGGCTGCATGTAACTAGTAGAGGTTGTAATAAAAACACAATGAAGGGATTTGTGGAGTCAATAGATGGCAGTGTTTTACCCAGAATCACAACATTTACTCATTTGGCTGATTTTGCATACCTGCCCAACACTGTTACATACCAGCTCGCCATTCGATAGATACCTACTGATATGCTTGTAATTGTTATAGATTGCAACTTCCCCCCATAGAATTATTGGATAAAATGGTTTAACTAACAATTTAAAAATTGTAAAAGTAATACTGAACCATACAGGTCAAACCATCTCCAATTGTTTAACAACAACAATAACAATAATAATAATAATAAGAAACATAAGACTAATAATATGATGATTTTGCACATTTACTGAAAGCACACAATAATTGCATGCTACTGAAGTCTAGTGCCACAGAGAGCAGGAATCTAATCTCATATTAATTATTATAATCTATTATCTCCTAGGTCAGGGGTCGGTAACCAACCGAGTTGCATGCGGCTCTTTCATCCCTCTGGAGTGGCTCCGTGTAACTCTTCCCCTGCACTGTTTCTCGGTCAAGTGTGCTAAAGTTTTCAAGGGCAATGTGAATAAATCTAGATTTAAATTAAAAGAGAAAAGATAGTCATGTCGTTTTGTTATGTAATGATAACTTTTGACAGGCATCCCGTTATCGCTGTAGCTAAACTGAATAACAAGCATACAACTTAACGGATGAAACATGAAGACGATATGGTTTGTGTGTTTATCTAGTCTTCTCCAGGTAATACATATGAATAATACAGTGGTAATTGATAGCATTAATTGCAGTACAGAAGCTATAAAATATATTGTATGCCTTATTCTGTGATAAAAATTGAAAAACAATCATAACCATAAAATTGTCATTAGTAAAATATTTATCAAAAATATTATAGAAAACTAATTATTGGTTATTGTCCAGCAGTGCATTTTATTTCTTAGCCAATTAAAACTAAGAGATTATATTTTTTGTCAAATGTATATACATAAATACATATAATTATTATTACTACTACATTTGACATTTCTGTCCCCCTCACTTCTGAAATGATTGCTACTCCCCTGCCCTGTAACATAATTGAATATACAACATTAGCTATATGCAGTGTTATCTTTATTTGGGCATCAAATATTTTGTCGCTCCACTTGAATTTTATTCAGTTGGAAAGGGGCCAAAATGGTTCTTTTGACATTGAAGGTTGCAGACCCCTGTCCTAGGTGATATAAGACAGGCTTCTGCTGCATGTCTGAATTATTTAACCATTATAATCATCATTGATTGTCTAACCACCATTGATCATAAATAACTCTTTATTATACATCTTCCAAACCCCAATCTATATACATTAAAGCCATATCAATATCAATCTATATATACAAATAACCTTTCTACAACTTTTCTCATGGTGTTGTCTCTAAAGTCCCCTTAATTTCCTTACCAAACAATCACACACAAGCATAAAACCCATGACTAAGGCATCAACAAGACCGGCAACTTGAACTAAAATATATTACAAATACTTTATAATTATTTGTTAAATATTTGTTAATGGTTACTTTTTTTTATTTATTTTTTATTACATTTTTTAATTTATGTTCTAACTGATAATTACAGTAATATTCATTTTTAGACCATGCATACATGAATAAATTATAACTTAGAAGCAAAATTCAGAGACATAGAGATTCTGACAGAGAAAAGAGGAAGCTACAAGGAAGCTTTGTTGGTAAACTAAAATGACTGTCGAGTTTCTGCAAATGCAAGCATATAAATACAGGAATCACAATTGCACATTATTATTTTATTTTTTTTCTTAATAATTGCCATACAACATGTTTGAGGCTAGATGTATTAACTGGTTTAGGTTGTTTTAAAAGGACTGATACAATGTCAAGATCCTACTTACATATTATACCAACATCAAGAAAATGCAGACTGCAATATCAAGGAGAAACAATGGAGAAACACGATATTGTGAGCTTGCCTTTTCATTCAGCCTTACATAGATATTAAACAGACATCAAATAGAACAAAGCCATGGTACAACAATGTGAAGCATGTGTACATCCCGATCTATCAAAATATTAGTTATAATCAATGACTGCCTTTTTAATTATTGCTCATGGTACAAAGCAGGGAAGGCTCATTTAAGGGGGATCGATATGGGGGAGTGATTCGTGGATGGTGAAGCTGTACATCAGGTGGCTTGATGTGAAAATCATTGGGGCCTGTGCACGCGCTGATCAAAGCGGTTAGCCTCCAAGCTGGCTGTGGGGCTTGGATAATGGGTGAACCTTTCGTGAACCAACAACTGTGGCCTTCTCTAAACAACTCATCATATAGGTTCTATGAGGAATGGAAGTTGAAAAAAAAAACTTTCCTGTCTTAAGCTGAATTTGTATTTTCTGTCTTTTTCTTTAATTCCTCATGCCTTTATTTTATTTATTTATTTATTTATTTGTTCTTTATGCACACACTCATTCTATCACATGAGAGGAAATAAAATCCCTTCCTTGATATTTGTGTATTGAAAAAGATTTTGATTGACATTTAGACACCTATCTGATTATATATATATTATTTTATATTTGGGCTAGTTAAATACATTTTTGGGCTAAGAAAATCTGAAAAGTACCTGCCCGAAGAGCTACCAGGGATTTTAAAATTTTGGTACTGTGAATTAACATGTACATTAATATTTGTATTGTTAGTATTACCCAACATTAAAAAAATAATAATAAATGATTTAAAATATATTGTTCCTATTTAGTTCATGTTAGTTAATGCATTAACTAATGTTAACCAAAGAGACCTTAATTTACATTTCTTTCAACACTTTTTATGATCAAAACTACTTTTAAAACTATTTTAATTATCTTATTGTAAATTTTTGCCAACAATTTTATGATACATAATCATTTAAAAACTGTAACTATCTATAAGCATTTGTTAAACAATTATATACAACTATATCACCAATAAAATACATATTAACTTATTTTATGTATACGTTTCTTATTCTGTTTAATTGAACTGAGCAGTAAAGGGTCAGACTTAAACGATTTCTTATCCTATCAGTGAGAAATTTTAGGAAATTGTAAAATTGATTTTAATCCTCTATAGCAGGGGTAACCAACGTGGTGCCCACATGGAGTCTCCGAGTCGCCTGCCAATCACGTTCTATAAATAGCCTAAATTAGTGCCAGGCGGTAAATTATATCATATCGAGATTATGATAACATTTGTTAATAATGATAATAAGCTCTGAACATTTTTACTCAAAATGGATTAATCTAACCTCATATCACACAGCATAAATAAATGTTACAGCAGCCAGTCAGTGCATGTCGCTAATAATAAGTCTGCATGTTCTGTGTGAATGCGTGGAGTGGTTTTGTCTGATACACAAACTCAAACCCATGTGACTCGTGGTGTTTTCAGCATCTGTGTCTCAATATATGAGGACAAGAACACATGAACTTAATCTCCAGAGCGGCTCTGAGATTCAATTCACTAGTTTATGCAGTTTAATTTGAGAAAAAATACCATCAAATACACACTAAAACTAAACATTTAAATGAAAACAAAAAATAAAGCTAAAAACATTTAAAAATATTAAAATAACAAAAGGTATGAGTATAAAAATTCTAACATGACACTAAGCCAAACACCCATATATATATATATATATATATATTTATAGATGTTATTTCATTTCCATGTAGTATGTTGGAGTAACGTTACTAAAATAAATAAAATTTATTACAACTAAAACTAAAGAAAATACCTATAAAGGACATATTAAATTCATATATAATTTATCTAAAATTAAAATAGATAACAAATCAAACGGCAGTAGTTTATCAGTAATTCTAAAAAAAAGAACACTGCCAAACACACATGCTAACACGCTTACAAACTAACAAACTAACTTACACATAGTAAGAATTGGTTCTAAAAACTAAAACAGAAGTGAAACAAGCAGTAAGAAAGATGATAAATAAAAAGTTATACTTATATCCTTTGACAGTGTTCCTTTCCGGTGGAGTCGCACGGTAGAATCGATGGTCTTTACACTCTTTGGTCTTCACACAAGGAGGGCTTCACACAACGGCTGCCGCGATAAACTACGCTTTTTATACCCATCTTACAAAATACTACTCCAATTCAGCTGAACACACTTTCCTGTTAATCACAATAAATGGCCAAGCAAGTGCCCGACACTGACAAGTGACGCAATACAGTACGAGACCAAACGCGATTTCAGCACGTCTCCACACAATAAACAAAACAAGCGTTTCCTAGCAACAACAACTGCGCTAAACACTAATGAGTCAAGTAAATACACTTACTAGTTGTTTTTAACTTCCGCTGATAGACTGCTTCTCTCAAAGAGTATTACTTTACACTTCCATCTTCTGCTGGTGCTTAAACACAATTTCCTGTTAATCACAATAAATGGCCAAGCAAGCGCCCGACACTGACAAGGGATGCGATACAGTTTCCCGCGGTGCTTCTTGATCCATCACCTCCTGGGGTTTTTCAGCTGGCCATTGTTCTGATCCGCGTTCCGAAGTATCTCCAATTGGCCATGTTGGATTCGTGGATAAAGTGTCCTGAAGCAGGTTAATATAGCATTGTCCAATGTCCAAAAGTATTATTTTGTCATAACTGATCAGTGCAGACGTTATGTGTGTATAAAGAAAAAGCAAAAATATGTATTCAGTCTGGATTCAACCCTTGGACGATCTGGGGTGGCCGAGCACATGAGGGGAGATGGTGACGGCCCCTCGGGGGACCTCGGAGGAGGCCGGCCATCAGCGATTGCACTGAATTAACCAAATTTTGCCATAAATAGTGGATAGGCACCTAGAGACAACCTCTACAGCCCTGAACGTCAGCAGAGTCTAGGACACATAGATGAGCCCCAGAGACAGATCTCCAGTGAGGAACTTGTCACCTAGACAGGAGAAAAGACCACTGGAACCAGTGGAACACTAAAAAATGGACTTTGATGCAGTTGGAATAAACTACTGGTTCGTCTGGCCGGAGGGGAACTGGCCCCCCGACTGAGCCTGGTTTCTCCCAAGGTTTTTTTCTCCATTATGTCACCGATGGAGTTTTGGTTCCTTGCCGCTGTCGCCTCTGGCATGCTTAGTTGGGGAATCTTTATTTCCAGCAAAATCATCGACTTGCACAGATATTATTTAAACTGAACTGAGCTGGACGATGCCATCACTAAATTCAATAATGAAATGCATTCAGCTGAAAATTGAGTGTTAAATCCTGTCATTTTACATTATTGACACAATTTTCCTATTTTGATACTGTGCAGTGCTTTGTTAAAATTTGTATTGTTAAAAGCGCTATATAAATAAAGGTGACTTGAAAGGTGACTTAAAAGTAAATAAGAGCACAATCTGAGCAAAGGTACCTGAACGGCGACCATGCACAGCAGCACCATTTTGAGTCCATAAGAAGTTCGACCTATCGTGACCTTCACACTTTAACGGCCTATCGTGGCCTTTGCACAACATTTGAATATTCCTATTTCTTATGAGTTATGCTGATCTAATTCGTCTTCTTTTTTCTCTATTCTTTTTTTTGGGGGGGAGGGTCCCTGAGTGGGTTCTGACAATTACGCCCATTTCACACTGCAAGCGTGAGCGTCGCAGAAGCGGTGCGTATGCAGAGCAGGAGCAGCGTGCGCCCATTGCCCTTTCACACCGGTAGCGTTTGCAGCGCGCGGCTGAACGGTGTCTTCTGTACAGAATGGGTAAATTCGAATTTAATTTTAAATACAATTGGTCTTGATTTATTATTAGAATAGTTTATATTACTGTATTTGTTATACAGTATAGTATTTTATCTTTGTTTATGTGCAGTACGTATTGTAGATAGAAGAAAGGCAATTGCGCTGTATTTACATTTATGCATTTAGCAGACGCTTTTATCCAAAGCGACTTACAGTGCATTCATGCTATACATATTTTTGTCAGTACATGTGTTCCCTGGGAATCGAACCCACAACCTTTGCGCTGCTAACGCAATGCTCTAACCACTGAGCCACAGGAACACTATTTGTTACTACGGAGATTACGAAGAAGGATACGACGTAGATTTTGGGTGCACCCAGGCAACGGAACAGCAAAAAACAATAACTGACCATAGCAGAAATGTTATGGTTATTTTATACATTGTGTTTATATTGAATAAGGTCAATATTTTAAAAGTTTGTACTTGTAAGCAGAAGTTTCTTTTTGCACATATACTGTAAGCTGCTGTTCTTTATGTTTGTTTGTATTGATTGTTATTTACAGATTGTAAAAAGTTGTTCTGATTGGACGGATTGATTTGTCTTGCAATACAAAAGAAAACCATAAAAAATTACGTACCATTTGCCAACACAAAATGACTAGTCCTTTGTAAAGAAAACGCATTAATTATAGGATAATTACATGCCTTCGAAGTTTTGGTCAAAAGATTACATCTACAGTGTTGAGATATTTTGCATCTTTATTCAACATTTAACATTTATTAGCAAACCTCTTTATAATGCCTGCTGACGAACGCTTATTTAATAATGAAGAAATATCTGATAAACATACTCATAAACCGCAGATTTACAAGCAATCTCCATGCTAACATCTTCAACATGCATCGTAAATGTCTTTATTAACACTATATATAAACGTTTTAATAGGGATATTAGCAAACACACGAAAAACACACTTTCAAATAAGTCACCCACATCATAGACGTATTTGGTGTAGCTAGCTACTTGTGTAATATTTATGTGACGTATTTGAATATGTATTTATTCGATTGTCACATCGTGTAGTATCAAATGATCAATCCACTGCCTCCCATGCCTTTTCTTTGGCTTGTAAGTCCTTATACATTCCATTTTTTGGGTCATAAATAACTTTTAGTTTTTCCACTTCTACGATGAGACGAGTGACGTCCATTATGTCATCTTCCAGGTGTACTCTGATGTCTTCCGTTTGGCTACACCGGGCGCTGTCACGTGCGTTTGTTGATGATGCCTGTTGTCAGCATGACATTGACATCTGCTTATAATGCCAACATATAGGCCTATAAACTACACAATTTTATATTACAACTTGCTACGAAATTTTTGAACTTCATGGTAACTGTTTAAAATACATTACATCCCATTTACAAACTTTAAATGTTTTTTTTTGTGCCGATCATAAACAATGTCCTGTCACTTTAATTCAGCATTAGCGGCGCAGCAAAAATAGACTCGGCGCCGAAATGATCGTGGCACTGCTGCTCACGCGCTGCTCCTGCTCCAGGTGTGAATGCACACATTTGTTAACATGCACACCAAAAAAAAGACGCGCTGCTCACGCTTGCGGTGTGAAACGGAAGGAGTTCTATCAAGCGTGTTCAGTCTAGTCTAGCCTAAATAATGTTTATTTCATATCAGTGTTTATGCTCTTTTTAGCATCTATTTGAACTTAAATAGTATTGTATATCACTTCACTTAAACTGACGGCCTTCCTAACAATGCGGTGGTTTAGAATCACTGTAATTGCTAATGGAGAGAATATGGTTATCTCAATACTAGGCTACACATTTTTACTTTGGTATGGTATATTTAGCAAGCTACTTGGTGGTGGTCACCCTTCGGAACTTGAGCTGCGTAGATGACGCTTTGGGAACGCCCCTGTGTTTCCACGCTCTGAAACGTGTGTATTCAGTCCACCGGAATGGCGAAACATCACGGGCAGGGTGACGTAGAGACCAGAGAGCTTCAAAGCACATCTGGAACGAGCAATGTGAGCTTCTGTGATTTCAGCAAGCACTCTGTGTAAAGGTGTCACTCTTATTTACTATTCTTTACTATCAGTCACAATCACCTATATATGGCGAGCTACAGACAGCACTTGAGACCGTGTGTCCTTCTCTACCCGCGCTGATCTTTCGGGTGTGAAAGCACGCGGTCGTGGTGTTGTTTGTTTGGTAGAAGAGCAGCATAGTCAGCGCTCGAGCGAGCCGATTGTGCATCGTGCTTCTGCAACGCGAACACTTCCGTAGTCTCACACAGTGTGAAGTGTGTCCGTGTTCACGGTCTCTGCAATTACTGTGCTGTGGTTCTGAGGTACATCGGTGATTAGGTTCGCAGGGATCGCATTTAAATCAAGGCATACTGCATTTTAGATCGCTCTTTTGCCTGCCCTCGCTACATTAAGGGGTGGGGATGGACGCGATTTATGTGTGGTTTGTTTTGGAGCTCAGCACACACACACACAGGCAGCTCTTGAGGGAGCTATCTGTATTGACCATTCAACCCTGAGTGTACTAGTGAAAATACATTACCTTAAATGTTTAGCTCTGCTCCCGCTGGCTTTCCTTCTCTAGGGAAGAAAGGTTTTGCAATGTAAAATTGAGTGGGCGAGACAATGCTCACATTACGAGCCTGCAGCAAGAGATTATGCAGTGGGAGGTTCTTTATCTCACCTCTCCCTAACACGTGCAAATGTATATGCTTGTTGCAGGATATTATTTGCCATTATTTTATTTCGCATCATATATTTATCAGATCATTTTCACCTGTCTGGCTGATTGGCTGCATTTAATTCTGACAAATTAAATTATGTATATTTATCTGGCTTTGAGAAGTTAGATATTATGGATATTTATATATATATATATGTATTAGTGATCCGCGGATGGCAGTTATATCCGCGGGCGCTGCGGATGATCCGCGGGTCGGGTGGATCGGGTAATAAAAAAGTGCATTCTGATTATTTGCGGGTGGGTCGCGGGTGGATAAGATAAATCATTAATGATGCAAATATTAACTACATTTTCTAAATAGGCTACAGAAATAGAATAAAGTGTAAATTAACATATTAAAGTTATTCAACAAAACATTAGGCTATTTAGTTACAGACAAAAAAAGTTGAATTTGAGGTTTTCACAAAATTGAGTTAATTAAACCCTCTTCTAGTGATCCCAATTCTCAAAATAGTAATTAAACATCTAAAATGAACTTTATTTACGTTTTCTGAGGAGAACCGCTTTCTTTGCTCACTTCTGGATGACTGCTGCTGCTCACTATGAGTACGTCTATTGTTGCAAAGCACAGCATTCCAGCATTGTGAATATTTATATCGAATTCTCCTTGACATGAGTCCAAACCTGTGAAATATGATTTTTAAACGCATGCTGATGAAAACAATAGGATCGCACCTCTAACTGACATTCGCAAAGCGCGTGCATAAGACGTGCCTTTCGGAGAGTGCGCGATCTCCATATAAAGTATATTTTTGCGCAATATGGCTTAGCAAGATTCACACATGAATAATGTTGTCTTACATAAATGTTTAGTTAATGTTTGAGGGAAAGTCTTATGTGTAACATAATATTTAATCCATGCAGGTAATAGTATGGAAGCCCGTTTCCGCCACTGATTAAAAAATAAAGTTTATTGCGACTTTCTCACAATCATTTTTTTTCTCATAATTGCGTGATATATAAACTCACAATTGCGAGACATAAAGTCAGTATAAACTCACAATTCTGACTTTTTTTCTCAGAATTACTAGTTTATATCTCGCAAATATGACTTTTTTTCTCAGAATTGTAAGATATAAACTTGCAACTGCGTGTTAAAAAGTAGCCTAATAATTGTGAGATAAACTCGCAATTCTGAGAACAAATTAGTCTCTCTGCGAGAATTGCGAGTCTACATCTCGTAATTCTGACTTTATAAATCGTAATTCTGACTTTATAACTATCAATTGTGAGTTTCTATCTCACGTTTCTGTGAATTTTTTTTAGAATTGTGAGATAAAAAGTTGCAATAACATTTTTTATATTATTCAGTGGTGGAAATGGGCTGTTTCAATGTTAATCAAACATTAAAAGAAAATGAATCACTCGTTGCTCTGGATTAAACTACTGTTTATTAGCATTTTTTTTCTTGTTTTTAATAACAATTAGAAAATAAAAAAGTTGCTATATTAACAGTTATATAGTAATTATTTTAAAGAAAAGAATAGGAGGAAAATATGCAACGTTTCTTGATGATTTTGCTTTGGAATCTTCAGAAAACTTCAATTCGATATTTCTCTGAATAAACAATGCTGACTCTACATTATTACAGCTTTAACTGAGGGTGCTTTTGCGCCCCCATAGACCCGGGCCTGAGAGACGGTCAAAGAGAGAGGACTCGGTGCTGAATCACTCACGCTGTTGTAACACCCTATTAAGGTTGTTACTCTGAGGGGTTCAACAGATTTCTGACATGTACTGATTAAAATACTATTCACAACACAAATGATCTTTGACTTCTATTTTATTCTTCCCACAATTGTGTATATACACACAGGTGTAAAAACCCAATGAATAAAGCATAAATCAATGTATGATGTTCTTTGTCCTTTAACTGAGTCAATGAGGTGAAATAAACTTATCCTTCCATGTTCAGCTGAAGTACGAGGATGGAAGAGAGACGAGACAATGTTAAGGTATTGGAGTACGATGCAATGCTATTAAATCCACAGCGTTGTTGGCATGTCGCTGTACTGTGTACCGCGTTGGAAGAACCCACACGTGGTAGGTTCACTCTGGGCCTAGATCAAGAGGTGATTTACGATGCATCCGATCAATGGAACACGAAGAAAGGAATCATTTGAAGAACCAAACAGGCGTAGACATAGGCAAATAAAGTCCTAGCTAAAAAGAAAGTAAATGGCTGACATCAGTAACTTCTTAATACAGACATGTTGTCAGGTAAAGAAATCAAACAATACTCACAGCTGAGCAGAAACTCAAAGAGTTCTCAACAGAGGACTTTCAAAGAGCCAGCTGGTAGCATGAGTTCAACCAAATGGTTTCCCTCTACCAAACGAACTGATTTAGTCTATTGCAATCGAGCTGATATGCCCAGTTACCTCCAGGCAATAGCGCCCTCCAGCTGCTCCTAGAGGTACTGCATGTGACCTAAATACATCACTAAAGAAATCAACAAAAATAGAGGAGCTAATGTACAAAAATAAAATCAAGTAACATTTTTTCGGTTACATACCCCTCCCTTTGGTGTCAAAATTTGACAAATGGCAAATTTTTACGTTTTGGGTATGGTAACTGTCAATCTGGGTAGGATCAGACAACATTGACACCTTGTAGATTACGGGACCTAACTTTTTAACTACTCTAGATGGCCCTCTCCATTTTGGGGAAATTTTTGCCATGAAACCATCATCTGCACGTGATAGAGGATGAGTACGCATCCAAACTATATCACCCTCCTGGAAGTCTTGGGTTCTTCTCTTGAGGTTGTAATACTTTTTCTGTTTAGTTTGTGCTTTCTCAATATTTTCTCTGACAGTTTCGTACAGTAATTTCTGGCGATCAATGGTATTGTAGCTTGGTTGATCTGGATTGGGTGGATTCTGTAGAGCTCTTTGTAGTGATCCTTTCAACTGGTGTCCTAGGGCTATTTCAGCGAGTGAAAATCCTGTGCATTTGTGCCATGCTGTATTCAAAGCAAATCTAAATTCACAGATCCATTGGTCCCAAGTACGGTGATTATTGTCAACATAGGATGCAATCATGGTTTTTAGATTTCGATTGATTTTGATTGTGGATGATAGACAGTTGTGAGTTTTTGGGTTACCTGACACTGTTAAAAAATTAATTTAACGCTGCGGATTCGGGTGACGTTTTAGCTCATCCGCGCATCACTAATATGTGTGTATATATATATATATATATATATATATACATACAGCACAGGGATTGGAGACAGGCTCCCCTTTCTCCTCCCTCTCTAATTCAGTACTCTCTCGGAATATAAAATTATCATGTGAGAGCACAGCGTGTACCTCTCTTCCTCTGAGGAGGTTGATGTGGTCAGCAAAAAAAAATAAAAAATAGAGACTTAGTAGTAGTTGTTGAAGGTAGTAAAAACACAACCTCCATGTCGGGACCTCTGTTTTTTCCCTGTCTCCACACCGAGGGGTTGAGAGCATGGGTTTTATCATTTTTTAATTCCAGCTCTTTGCCCTTATTTGAATATTTTGGGGGCTGTATGTGTAAGTTATAGGGTAAGGTGTCTAAGGTGGGACAGATGCTTGCGGGCTATTCCATTTCAGCATCCCCCCTAAGGCCCGACATTTTCCAATACTGAACACAGGCCTAGGGGCTTCTGGCTGGAGCAGCCAGCCCCAACTGTGTTCCAGCTCATCATTCAGGGAATGTCACTTCTCGTACTCCCTAGAAGTTTAGAGTCACCATTGGTGCTTCAGGGCACAGCGATCTCCAGCGAGTTATTCTCTCAGCTTCCGCCCGGAAACCTAGCGGTTCTGAGAGACTCACTACCTCTAAAAGAATGCTTAGAACAGCTAGATCGGCCATCTCCTGCCGGTCATCCGCTTCAGGGCACCAAGCTAGTAGTTCAAAGCACACCAGAGGCCAGTCTCAAGAGACTGGTTCCCTTAGTACATTTTCTGGTAGCGTGGAAGCTTCTGCCAAATGTATCTCAATGGGTCCTGCACACTGTAGAGAGAGGGTACAAGATTCAGTTCGGATCTCATTTGACCTCTGTTCTATAGGGTATTTCCCACTCTGGTGGGCACCGAGCAGGCTCCGGCAATAAAACAAGAAGTAGATACTCTCTTGAGGAAGGAGGCCATCGAGGTGGTTCCTCCTCGTGACAGAGAGTCAGGGTTCTTCAGCTGTTACTTCATTGTTCCGAAGACGGATGGAGGGTTGCGTCCAATTCTAGATCTGAGACTATTGAACTGCTCAGTAATGAGACTCAAGTTTAAGATGCTTACTATCAAGCAAGTCGTGTCTCAAACCAGGTCCGAGGACTGGTTTGTGACGATACATCTTAAAGACATTTTCTTCCATATATCCATTCTTCCTCAACATCGGAAGTTCCTAAGGTTTTCTTTCGGGGGCAAAGCATACAAATATTGGATTCTTTTGTTCGGCCTAGCACCCTCACCCCGCACGTGTGTGTGGATGCAGCTCTGGCTCCCTTGCGACTCCAGAGCATCTGCATACTGATTACATTGACGATTGGTCAATTCTAGCTCAATCAGAGCAGTTAGTAGTTTGACATCTAGATGTCATTCTCGCTCACATGAAAGACTTGTGGTTAAGGCTAAACGCAAAGAGAAGTGTGCTTCCTCCAGTAGAGAGGACCACTTATCTGGGCAAGGTTTGGGATTCGTCGAGTCGATCCTCGCGACAGTCAAGAGAGTGAGAGAAGGCCAGTCAGTCACTATAAAGCTTTTTCAAAAGCAGTTGGGTCTGATGGCAGATGCGTCCAACGTGATAACTTTTGGCCTGATGCATATGAGACCCTTGCAGTGGTGGCTCAGGACTAGGGTTGGGTACCGAAACCCGGTACCAATAAGGCCCCGCTACCTATGTAACGGTATGTACTAGAACCGAATCAGAATGCAGATTTCGGTGCCATGCCTGAGCGATCGGTTGAAATATTTGCCCTTTATTTCTCCGAAACCGACATAAGAAGCATCTTCACTGGCACTACACATGACAAATTATTTCCCGACTGAGAAGATGCACGTGAACTCAATTTGGAAGGCTCTAATAATACAAGTCCAACAAATCTTTGTAGTAACGCAAGTGTGCTGTTTTCACATTCCGACTTAAAAGCACAACTGGGGAAACGAGAGCATCAGTGGAGTGTGTGAATGCAATGATTACACTTGCTTTGACGACAGTAGGTAGCCTTCCATTAACTAGTTAAGCTACTACTAGGCTTCTAATACATCGATTAGCAATGGATTACAAATAAACGTAATTATTGTGACAATAAGGTTGAATAACACAGACAAACTACACATAGTCGTAGTCGAGTGTTTATTGTATTTATTTTATCTTTCAAAACGTTTATATCTTCTGTTTACTAACCCATATTCCTGGAGCATCATAAGTTCGCTACTTCTATGACTGGATCTGTGGATGTTCTGTGCGAGGGCGCCCTCTGGCATCCAGAGGGCATCCCCCCCCCCCCTCCGGTTTCACAGACAAGGCTTGAACCTAGTGCTAGACTAAAATGTAACTCTTAGCTGTTTTAACTGAAATAAACTTGCACTGACTGATCCTAAAATATATCAGTGCCTTTGTTTTGTCTCAAGATGCATCCCAGTAATGTTTTTTTTTTTTCTAAGCATGTTTATAAAAATTACTTAAATGTCCTAATTGAACTATGATCTAATCCTGGTCTAGTCTGTGAAACCGGGCCCATGTGTTTAGTGCTAATGGCCAATCCAATTATTAATTGGTAACTTATTTTTTTTTTTAAGTATCGGTTCAGGCACCGTTTAGGCACGGTACCATTTTAAAAGTATCAATTTGGCACTGGTATCGAAAAAAACCCAAACGATACTCAACCCTACTCAGCACTAAATGGAAAAATGCAAATGCAAAATGGAGCTGGTTTAAATCGTATCTTTCACAACGTTCTCAGTTTGTTTACCTGGGTACTAACAGATCTCAGACTGTGCCTTTGTGTCAGGGTGTCCCTCAGGGGTCAGTTCTGGGTCCTGTTTTATTTAGTGTTTACATGCTAACTCTTGGGGAGATTATTCAGAAGTAGGGCCTGGGTTATCATTGTTACGCGGATGACACACAGATTTATATTAGCACACCTGATTCCACTACTTCATCTTTGACTCTTTCTGCCTGTTTGCTGGAAATCAAGGCATGGATGAAACACAACTTTCTAAAGCTAAATTCTTCTAAAACTGACATTTAAGTAATTGGCACTCCATCTAATGTTAATAAGTGCAATAATTTTAAACTTTCAGTTGACAATACTGGAATATATCCTTCTGCCCAGGTGCGTGATTTAGGCGTGAATTTTGATGCTCAGCTGACTTTTAATTCTCATTTCAAAAACATAACTAAAATAGTTTTTTTCCATCTTCATAACATTGCTCTAATTAGACCCTTTCTTGTCAGGCCTGATGCTGAGAGGCTTATTCATGCCTTCATCACATCACGGCTCGATTATTGTAATGCTCTCTTTGGGGGTTTACCAGCAAGTTCTGTTAAGAGATTGCAATATACACAAAACTCAGCTGCGCAAGTTTTGACTTATACATCTGCATGCCATCACATTACCCCAGAGCTCCAGCAACTTCATTGGTTACTGGTTCAATCACGTATTGATTTTAAAACTCTGATTTTAACCTATAAAGCTGTGCATAGGTTGGCTCCAGATTACATCTGTGATTTGGTCACTCTTTTCACTCCTTCTCGCTCTCTTCGCTCTGCTGGTTGTCTCTCCTTGTAACAGCCTTGTTGTAAATTAAAAACCATGTGAGGGAGGGCTTTTTCTTATAATGGGCCTAAGCTATGGAACGCATTAACTGCATTCATTTGGAATGCTGCTTCCTTGGATTGTTTTAAGAAACTTCTTAAGATGCATCTTTTCAGTAAAGCTTTTAATTTGTGATTATTTGATGTGATTTTACAATTTTATTATAATTTATTTTGTCATTATTTTCATGAAAACTTTGCATTTCACCTATAAGTGAAATGGGTGCTTCTTGACCAATGTTTCCAAATGGTTCAAGAAGATATGTTGCAGTGTGTCCAGAATGAAACGTCTGTATCTGACTTACAGGGGACCATATGGAAACATTCTGTTAATGTCCCAAATGTCCTTTTTGTAACAATGATATTTGACCATTGAATAACCAAGAAGATCCCCCTAAAGTCATATTGTAAACATTTTTATATGACCAAAAGAGGATGTCTTAACATCCCAAATGTCCTTTTTGTAATGTTTTTGTGTGACCATAAAATAATCTAAATGGAATATCCTCTTAAAGCCATATTAGGAACACATAACTGCAGCATTTTAATAACCAAAAGAGGACGTTCTAGGAATGTCCCTAATGTTCTGTAAAGGTTCAGGACTTTCGTCACCTTTAGAGAACTTTTATGGAACGCTGTGCAAGGTTGGAAGAACGTCCCCTCCTACATAGGATTAATGAGATTGTCATCTCTCAATCATCTCATGCAAAAAAAAAAGAAATGAGCAGGATTTGTTTTACTGAGTACATTGCATGCTGCATTTAAAAAAATATTGAAATGCAAGCACAGAATAGCACTGTGAATGCCTCACATAATGGCCAAGTGAAAATAACATTAACATTAAGCTCTTCCAAACAGCAGGTCAAAAGTCTCAAATCGTCTATACAAAAGCACATGCAATCCCTCATCCAGGAGTTCAAGTGATGATGCCTGCCCTTTGACACTCACCACACCAGACTAACACCTGTTTGGCTTCAAAGAGCTCTATAAAAGAGATAAAAGGAAACAAATCCAAAATATTGTGATTTATTGCTACTTGTGAACATACGAGTAAAGGCTGATATGGCAGAGAGCAAGACATCCATTTCAAATTGATATTCCTTCCCACTCCAAAAACACATACACACACAAAAAAAAAACTATCATGCACCAATTGGTGCAATAGTCTACAGCAAAATATCCCTTCCACTGATAAGCCACCTCTAAGAGTGGGGAGGGGGCGGTCAATACTAACTTTTCATTTTTTTAATTATCCTCACATTGATCCAGGGACAAGTGCCAGCAAGGCAGGGGCACACTGACTTTAATACAATAATTATATAAAATGTTACATGCTCATCCTCAACACCAATAAAGTGTGCTCATCCTCAACACCAAATAAAATAAATAAAAATAAATGCAATAAAGTGTCAGGGCATAGAGCAAACCCATAATCCATCAGCACACTGCCTCCTGATCCAGAGGCTCACAGGCTTACTATGAAGCCTTTATAAAAGTTGCTTACAGAAATGTACAATGACTAGAAGGATAGAAAAACTACAGAGAAACTATTTTGTGTAAAATATCTGTTATATCACATTAATCAATGTTACTCTATAATACAACAACAACAAAAAACAATAAAAAGGTAAAACTATCTCTACATTAGATATGTAAAATCAGCACTTCATCTAAAACTTCACACAAAACTGTTCCCACAGTCTGCATAGTTGAAAATTAGAACATATTTTAACCATTATTAAAACTCCATTTTAATTCGAGCAGCTACCAACCCTTTTAAAACATACTTGACTGAAACAGTACCTAATATAAAAATTTTTCCTGGTTTTGCATATTGCCAACTTTCTGATTCTAATAAATAATTTAATAAACACAATTGTATTTGTTCCTGGGAATTATATTTCGGACCACTAATACAATCTTAATAAGAAAATACTACTCCAAGGCCTTCAAACCAACTTTTTAAAACACCAAAAAGACGTCCTAACCTCCCACATTGAATAAATAAATGAGCCACTGTTTCTTCTATTCCGCAAAAAGGATAATGTTTTCCAACTGCTGGATACGAATTATACATTTTGACACAAAGAATATAATGCTTTACTTGCTAATGCTAATGCTAAACTTTCCCCAATTCAGGCATTTTAAAAGTCAAAATCATGCTGCTTTCTTATTTTTACATAATTCAATGGAAATGTATACCCCCCCCCCCCCTTTCTTGCACTTGCTGAAGTCCTAACAATTATCTGCAGACTCCTGCAAAGCTGCATGCACTTGTAACAGTTCTATGTTGAATTTACTCTTACGCCTGTTTCACACATGCTCCGTCTGCATTACGTATGCAGTGCAGAAGCAGTAGAGATTTATTGTGCTTTCACACAGGACGCGTTTGCAGTCCGCTCCTGATCTGTGGCTGTTTACCACAAACACAGCATTTATCCATTATTTTAAATTCAAATTCAAACTTTGTTAGCCTATGCTGAAAGTACTTTTTCAGCATTGTGATCCTCTTTTATCACAGCACAGTTACACAAACTTTAAGACATATTTGTGTTTAAACTAAATTAATATAAACAACGTATTAAATGCATTTGGCTTTTGGATTTTTATATTTAGTTGCTAAAGCAAGTGGAAACACATTTAAACACATCATACAGCCTACTTTTCACAAATATTTTAAATTAAATCTTACCACTAAAAGAAACAGTTGGCTCTCGTGCCTTTTACTTTTAAATCTTTATTGCAAACAGTCCCGCGGGTCTGAAAATAACTTTGTTTTTATACCTCCACAAGACACAAATGAATACGTTTCCTTGTTTACCTAAAAGTGCACTTTTATTTGTTTTAAACCTAGCCAAAAAGCCTGTGAAATACAGTAGACTTTATTTATATCTATTTATTGTGAAATTACTACATTTCCATGTCAATCCATGTTAATTTTTACCATGAACAAAGCGCTGTCACTTTAATTCAGTGCGTGCAGCACAGCAAAAATAGACTCGGTGCGGAAATGATTGCTACACTGCTGCAGCCGAACCGCTCCTGGAACGCACTGCCGGACCACAACCGTGTGCAGTGTGAACGCTTTAATCTGTTAACATGGGTGCAGAAAAAAAATACGCAATGCAAACACACTGCAAATGGTGTATGTGTGAAACAGGCATTACTGTAGTTATTTTCCTCAACACTAGGGGGCAACGACCTCAGGTATGAGGGTGAGGACTCCAATGGAAGTAGAGATTAAGTGAAGTGGAGGAGGGGTGTTTAATACAAAGTCAGGA
This sequence comes from Oxygymnocypris stewartii, assembly GCA_003573665.1. Lineage (NCBI taxonomy): Eukaryota > Metazoa > Chordata > Actinopteri > Cypriniformes > Cyprinidae > Oxygymnocypris > Oxygymnocypris stewartii. The sequence continues at coordinate 360,675 of QVTF01024767.1, read as the reverse complement.
TGTTTGAGTTATAGCTCACTGTTTTCATCCTTTGTAAGGCCAGACAAAGGCCTTTTTTTTCTCTACTGAATCCCTGAGCTTTATGTTAAATTACAGGTGCATCTAAAAAAAAAATTATATGGTGAAAAAGTTTTTCTTGCAACTTATTTCAAAAAAGTTACACTTTCATATATTTGAGATTCATTACATGTAAAGTAAAAGACTTCAAAAGTTTTTTGTTTTAATTTTGCTGATTAGAGCATACAGATAATGAAAGTCAAAAATCAATATCTCAGATTTTCAAAGCAAAAAAGTTAAAGTTCTTTAAAGTGTTCATTTATGCACTCAATACTTGGTCGGGGCTCCTTTAGCACACATTCCAGCATCAGTGAGGTGTGGCATGGAAGCGATCAGCCTTTGGCACTGCTGAGGCACTATTGAGCCTTCAGCTCGTCTGGATTGTTGGATCGACTGTTTCTCATCTTTCTCTTGAAAATATCCCATAGATTCCATATGAGGTTCAGGTCAGGCATGTTGGCTGGTCAATCAAGCACAGTAATATCATGGTTAGCAAAGCACTTGGAAGTGGTTTTGGCACTGTGGGCAGGTGCTAAAGTCCTGCTGGAAAAGGAAATCAGCATCTTCATCAAGCTTGTCAGCAGATGGAAGCATAAAGTGCTCTAAAATCTCCTGGTAGATGGCTGCATTGACTTTGGACTTGATAAAACACAATGGACCAACACCAGCAGACGTCACAGCACCCCAAATCATCCCTGACTTGAGAAACCTCACAATGGACTTCAAGCAGCTTGAATTCTGTGCCTCTCCAGCCATCCTCCAGACCTTGATTTCCAAATGAAAAGCACCATTTACTTTTATCTGAAAAGAGGACTTTGGACCACTGAGCAACAGTCCAGTTCTTTTTCTCCTTAGCCCAGGTAAGATGCTTCTGATGATGTTTCTGTTTCAGAAGTGGCTTGGTAGCCCTTTTACTGAAGATGTCTGAGCGTGGTGACCCTTGATGCACTGACTCCAGCTTCAGTTCACTCCTTGTGAAGCTCTTCCAAGTGTTTGAATCGGCTTTGCTTGACAGCATTCTCAAGCTTGCGGTCATCTCTGTTGCTGTGCACATTTTTCTACCCAATTTCATATTTTAAGTCAACTTTGCATTTAATATGCTTTGATACAGCACTCCTTGAACAACCACCCCTTTCAGTAATGACCCTCTGTGACTTACCCTCTTTGTGGAGGGTGTCAATGATCGTCTTCTGGACCATTGCCAAGTCAGCAGTGTTCCCCTTTATTGTGGTTTCAAAGAACAAGAGATACTCATAATTTATACTCTATGGATGGTGATTTATTGAAACTCAAATGTAAATATTATAATATTTTGAGATACTGATTTTGACTTTAATTAGCTGTAAGCTCTAATCATAAAAATTAAAACAAAAAAAGTTAAGTGTTTTTTTTTACATGTAACAAATCTAAAATATATGAAAGTTTCACAAATAAGTTACAAGAGAAAATTTACTTTTCCACCTTATTCAAATTTTCTGAGATGCACCTGAAAGTGTATGTTACATGAGGTCTTGAGTCAAGTTTCTCTATTAGACTGTGTACGGTAAGTTCAACTGCGTAATGCGTGTGGGACATGCCATTGGATTAAATATAGACTGCCTGTGGATTATTCATTGACTCATTCATCGTGCCGATTGCCAGTATTGGAACGCTTAGAACAAAATTGATGGCAACGGCCAAACAACCCTGGAAACAAAGGTTTTTGTAGAACGTATTGCATGGACTGTTTTGAATGAACTGATTTGTACATATTATGGAGAGGGGGTGAAATGGTTGTTTATGTGTGGAGGTTGCTTGTCTGTATACACTATGACACTTTAATATATCAGTATCAAAAACTCAATGGATTGTATCCCATATTTTTATTGTGGCTTTCATTAAACTGATGTTTGAGATAGTTTCTTATACACTTCCTTCAGTACTCGAGACAGGACTACCACAGAATGTATTCCAGTATTCTTCTGTAATGATTCTTGTCTTTTCTAAGATGCTTTACTTTGGTACATCCAGCTCTAGTCAGACAGTTTATCAAACTTCCTGAAGATAAACATTTGGTCTGAATAAATAAATTGGTAAACAAAGGTTCCTCCATAATCCATTTTTTTCAGATCCTCTGCTTACAGAATGAGTCATATTACAAGCTTGTGGCATAGAGCGATAGAATTGAGTCGAATTGTCCAGTTGCTTCTCACATCCAATACGTGATGTCCTTCTCAGCAAAACACATGCCACATTACTCCACTGTATCTCCTCTACATACACTATATTGGCAAAAGTATTGGGTCACCCCTTCTAATGAAAGGTCTGATTACTTTAGTAATTTCTATGAGAGCAAATCTTACTATTTAAGCATATAATGATATTCTAGGGAATTGTGTGCTTCTAATTTTATAGCAACAGTTTGGACAGGACCCTTTTCTATTCTAACATGACAGTGTATCTGTGTATAAGGCAAGGATCAAAGAGAAACGATGATTCAGTCAGTGTGGAAGAACTTGACTAGTCTGCAGAAAGCCAAGTCCTAATCCCAGCCGAACACCTCTGGTGTGACGTTAAATGCAGAACTTGAGCCAAAAATTCATCACCAAACACCAATGACATGTGGGTACATATGGGTACAGTCATTTCATACACTTCAAAACTGTTGCAACAGAGGTACAAATACAATTTTTAAGTACATGAATTATGTTTTCATCTTTGTTGCCACAGTTTGAAAGTGCCTTTTTCTCTTCTAAAGAAGGCGTTGTCCCAGTACTTTTGTCCATATAATGAATGTACAAGTCATTGGTGTTTGGTGATTAATTTTTGGCTCAAGGTCTGCATTTAAAGTCACACCAGAAGTGTTCAGCTGGGATTGGGACTTGGCTTTCTGCAGACCAGTCAAGTTCTTCCACACTGACTGAATCATCGTTTCTCTTTGATCCTTGCCTTATACATAGAGGCACTATAATGTTAGAATAGGAAAGGGTCCTGTCCAAACTGTTGCTATACAAATTAGAAGCACACAATTCCTTAGAATATCATTATATGCTTAAACATTAAGATTCGTACTGGTAGAAAATACTAAAGTAGTCAAACCTTTCATTAAAGGGGGGTGACCTAATACTTTCGGCAATTTAGTGTACAATAGTCTATTTAAAGCTTGAAGACAAAATATATTGTTCCGACTTCTGATGTCTACAAGACCTTGTCTTCCTTCTTGTCTACCCCGGTGTCCTGGCCAAATTCCCTCCACTGGCCCTTGTCAATCATGGCCTCTTAATAATCCCTATCCACTTGATTGGCTGCATCTCTCTCTCTCCTCTCCACCTGTAGCTGGTGTGTAGTGAGCGCACTGGCGCCGTTGTCCTGTAGCTGCCTTCGCATCATCCAAGTGGATGCTGCTCACTGGTGGGGGTTGAGGAGAGACCCCCCCCTCATGATTGTAAAACGCTTTGGGTGTATAGCAATACACTATAAAGCGCTATATAAATGCATCATTAATTAATTCATTCTTGAATTGACATTAAAGCAGGTCCAGGAATCCAGTGCTGGCCTGAACAAAAGAAGTCCACCAACTTTCTCTGGATATCTTTGAGCAATACATCAGTGGCTCTTGCACCTTTAGCCTGTACCATAGCAAAGAGGCAGCCACATTATTGATGATCAGGACTCTACCCCGTAGGATAGTTCAGGTAATAGCTCATAGCTCTCTAAAATGTTTGTTTAACAATTTGTACTGACTATCACTTTTATCATTATACCTCATATTGAAGGCATTGATATTTGCCTACAAAACCACCACTGGCTTTGCACCCGTTTACCTAAGTTCATTCCTTCAGACTTATGTGCCCTCTATAAACTAGCATTCTGCTAGTGAACGTTGCTTTATTGTGCCATCCCAAAGAGGCACAAAATCACTTTCACAAAATTTTAACTTAAATGTTGCCTCTTGGTGGAATGACTTGCCCAACTCAATCCAAGCAGCCCTCTTCTTCAAGAATCGGCTAAAAACACATCTCTTCCATCTTTATTTGACCCTCTAACTCTAGCACTCTCTATAAAAAAAAAAAAAAACTAGCACTAGCTTTCAATTTTTTTTTGTATTCTATCTGTTTTCTTTTTATTTATTATACAATTAACAAAATAAAAAATGCCTCTTACACTAGCTTGCTCTATTCTTTTTTTAATTATATCTGTTTTCTTTTTATTTATTATATAAGACTTGTTATAACACAAGTTTGTTCTTTTTTTGATTATGATTGCTTTCATTGTCCTCATTTTTAAGTCGCTTTGGACAAAAGCATCTGCTAAATTACTAAATGTAAATTTAATAGAGACAGGCAAATTATTTATGACGAGGCCTCTATCCCTATAGGATAGTTCAGGTAACAGATATTTCCATTTGGACAACTTGGCTGACACCTTATCCAGCCTCCCTTCACAACTATTTTTCCTATAATTCTCTGGACTCTAGAAAACTTCTAAGATTGTTATACCTTCTATTCCCCACTTCAATCCTCCTGTAATGTGAGGCATCCCACCATTCCTCCATTGACTGATTATAAACCCTGTACTTTTCCCGCAGTTTATCTTCGCAGAAGAAGCTTTTTAAAAATAAAGTCAGGCTCTTACAGAGTGCTTGAATATGTTCTTGGCCAGATACAAAAAACAATTATGTAATCTGCATATGCAGATACAGAAGAGTTTATATTTTCTGAAACATAAAACCCTTTAAAATGATTTCTTAATTCACATAACAGAGGCTCAATTACTAGGCTACATAGCTGCCCTGAAAAATGACATGCCTGCCTAATGGCTTTTGAAGATATGGCTGATTTTAAACAAAGTAATCTTTATGACACACATTCAACCACTGTACTACTTGCAAATGAATGCCTTCATAATAAGCCACTGTGTTTATAAAATAAATAATTTCAAGACAACTGTACTGGAATTGAAAATGGAAAAAAAACTCATCGTTATAATGTAGTAAACAAAAATAATAAAATGATTTCCAAATATTCATATTTCCATCATATCTGTGGTCATCTATTATCAATTATTTTTAAGTTTCAATTTGAGAATGCCATGGGATGTTTTGTCTAATTGTGTATTCTAATGTGCAATCTAAATGCAATTTTAATTGTGTTAAAGAAAATTTCTGATAATGTGCAAAATGGCTTTGAGCAAAAGAGCATAATAAATATTTAAACAATGCAGTGAGGCATGATTTCAGTATTTTACTTAATTGATTGAGACCACATGAACAGTGAATCACTATAGGCTGTTTTAGACAAGGTGTTCCATCTTCTGAAACAAACAAAATATTTATATTCTATCTGAGCCCTACCTAGGTCAGTGACCTATGACATACATAAGAGTGAAAACATTAGAAATTGTGGAATTTAATCTTAGCAAAAATAAGACAAGTCCCAAGAAAGCAGCATCGTAAAAGGCTGAACAATAGACAATGTCTTAGATTTTTCCCCCGTGGATATAGGATGTTTTGTCTTCTAGCTAGTCAAAACATTTTTACTACCTTTTCTTCTCACCTTGTTTACACTTGTATTAATGGCCTTTCGGGTGCAACGGCAGAGTATACTGAATAAGGATGCAAAGTGTGGTTGAACACCCACTAACACCAAAAAAGTCTAACAATGTTATATTTTGTTGTTGACGCATGTTTTGAGTTTGAGCTCGGTCAAGTCAATTATTTATAGTCAAATCAAATCAAATCACTTTTATTGTCACATCACCACAGCACGTGTGCTTTGGTGAGTGAAATTCTTGAGAGCGTGCTCCAGACAGTGCAGAAACAATTTACATATAGACAGTACATACTTACAGACTTATCGAGAAGACAATGTGTAGAATACACATACATATATGCAGTACACACCATGTACTATTTAAGACATACTTACAATTATCAATACACGTTATGCACCATATGTACACATTTGACATTATGTACACATATATACACACAATAGTATGCAGAAAAAAAAAGTTGCAGCAGATTATGCATAGGCTGTATATGCAATGTCTTGGATGTGCGTTGCAAGATATCAAGTGGTAGCAGATAGATTGTTATGTTTATGTAGTGTGTGCGTGTAGTCCAGTTGAACTGTGTTAAAGTGCAGTGCATGGCATATTGTAAAGTGGGAGTGTGCTGTAGGGTTTATTAGTTTTTTCTGTTCATTAGCCTGATAGCCTGAGGGAAAAAGCTATCTCTCAGTCGGCTAGTGTGGGATTGGATGCTGCGGAGACGTCTTCCTGAGGAGAGCAGAGAGAGCAGACTGTGGGATGAGATGCTGGAGTCTTTGATGATCCTCCTGGCTTTCCTTATACACCGCCTGGTGTAGATGTCCTGGAGGGAGGGAAGCTCACCTCCAACAATGTGGCGGGCAGTTCACACGACCCTTTGCAGAGCTTTGTGGTTGCCAGCGGTGCTGTATTCAAACCAGCCGGTGATGCAGCCTGTCAGGATGCTCTCCACAGTGCAGGAGTAGAAGTATCTGAGGATGCTGGGGCTCATTCCAAACTTCCTCAGCCGTCTTAGAAAGAAGAGGCGCTGATGTGCATTCTTCAGCACTGCATCTGTGTGAGCAGACCATGCTTTTTCTATCTTAAAATTAAATTTTATACACCATCACTTTTGTTTCTATAACATGTGAATATATCCCCGATCGCATTCCGCAATGAAAACAATCAGAGTGCCTTGTTATCGCAAGTTTTATTTTGATTTCCCGAGTCTGCTATTAGCCTATAGTCTGTTAGCATAGCCAGCACGGGTGCTGCTAACGCTGCCCGTTAGCATCGCGGCTGCCGCTAACACAACTATTACTACACATACCCTATTCACACACACACACATTTACCATTGTTTCACTGTTACTTGCTTTAATGGCGGATTTGTGTCTACCTTTGTGTGCAGGCGAGGACACGTTCGAGCTGCATTCGGTGCAGCTGGAGCTGGAGGCCGTGGAGAGTCAGATCCACGAGCTGCTTGGGAGGCAGGCCCAGCTGAGGAAACGGAAAGCGATGCTGGAAACATCCCGTGCTGACGCTCACAAGTCCGGGGTAACTATGCAGCGCGCTGCTAACACTCACACCACCTCTACTCCGTGTGATTCTCTGCACAGGCCCCGTGCACTCGGGACGCGATCTTCCCAGATGTCCTTCACTCCGGACCCTGGGTGCAGCAGTGGATGACGCGATCCAGGCCCTGGTCGACAACTTCTCCTCCACCGGTCTTCGATATCTCCACCCGTAACCGCTCCTCTCTGCAAGATGGAACGTGACGCTTTGATCATCGGAGACTTAATTGTCCGGCATGTCCGAGCCTGATCGAGACGGTACGCAGCACATCACCCGTGACGACAATCATCATGTCAGGACCTCTTCCCACGCATCGACGAGGACACCAAAGGTTTAGTAGACTGTATGCTTTAAATGAATGGTTGTTGTTATGGTGTAAAGATCAGAAACTGCTATTAAAGATCAGAAACCGTTAATAATTGGAATATTTTCTGGGAGTGTCCTGGGCTTTTCCATGCTGATGGCCTGCACCCCAGGAGAGTCGGAGCGGAACTCCTGTCAGAAAACATTTCCAGGACGATACGCTCCATCTGACTAGTAAGCCAATTCTCAAATAACTGCTGTGATGACTTTTGTTCTACCAACTTAAATGATAAAGGTACTTGAGTTGTCCAATCTATAGAGACTCTGTCTGTTCCCCGAATAGTGTGGTCAAATTATAAATTTCATGCAAGATCTAGAAAAAAATCTGATCGTAATTAAACCAGAAAAATGCTAAATAAATGAACAAAAAATGTTTTTTAAAGCTTGCGCTCCTAAACATCCGGTCACTCACACCGAAAGCGGTTATTGCGGCTATTCCTGGATGGAGCCGCTGCTACGCTAATTGTCTTACTGTTTCTATGTTACTGCCACGGGATTAACATCCCGTGGTAGTTAGGAATTACACAAGCCTCAGTCTGGATCCTACCCTTAAACGATAGAGATGACCGAACACCTGAGAAGAGATGATGACAACCCCTCCGAGGACCTCCGAGATGAGCCCCCAGAGACAGAGCTCCAGTGAGGACCTCGTCACCTAGACATCCATCGGGGAAAGACCCCTGGAACCAGTGGACCACTTACACTCTGACTTTGCTGCAGTTGGAACAAACTACTGATTTGTCTGGCCGGAGGGGAACTGGCCCCCCGACTGAGCCTGGTTTCTCCCAAGGTTTTTTCTCCATTCTGTCACCGATGGAGTTTTCGTTCCTTGCCGCTGTCGCCTCTGGCTTGCTCAGTTGGGGACACTTCATTTCCAGCACAATCATCGACTTGATTGCACAGATATTATTTAAAGTGAACTAAGCTGGACAATGCCACTACTAAATTCAATAATGAAATGCATTCAGCAGATAATTGAGTGTTAAATCCTGTCATTTTACATTATTGACAAATTTGCCTATTTTGATATTGTGCAGTGCTTTGTTACAATTTGTATTGTTAAAGGCGCTATATAAATAAAGGTGACTTGACTTGACTTATTGTAAATTAAATGATCACAGTTTTGATGTACTCTGTCTGACTGAAACCTGGCCTTAAACAAATTATTATTTTGGTCTAAATTAATCTACTCCACCAAGCTACTGTTATAAACATGAGCCTCGTCAGACTGGTCGTGGCGGCAGTGTCGCAAAAATATATAGTGACATTCTTAACGTTACTCAGAAAACAGGATACAGGTTTAACTCATTCGAAATACTTGTGCTTAATGTTACACAGTCAAATATGCAACATAAATCGGTCCGATCTCTTGCTCTGGCTACTGTGTATAGACCGCCAGGGCCATATATAGATTTTCTAAAAGAATTTGCAGATTTCCTCTCAGACCTATTTGTTAATGTTGATAAAGCGCTAATTATCGTAGGTTTTAACATTCACGTTGATAATACAAATGATACGTTAGGACTTGCGTTTACTGACCTAATAAACTCTTTTGGTGTCAAGCAAAATGTCACTGCATCGTTAATTTTCACTGCATTATAATGTTATAACGTATCATTATAATCATACACTAGATTGAAATATAATCGCATGGAATTGATCTTACTGATATAGATATCGTACCTCAAAGTTACTGACCATTTCCTTGTATCGTGCATGTTGCATATTACTGTTATTAACTATATGGCTATATTATCGATAACTATATTATCGTCCAGGCAGAACAATTGTTCCAGCCACTAAAGACAGATTCACCAATAACCTGCCTGATTTATCTCAACTGCTCTGTGTACCCATAACTACAGATGAACTAGACAAAATTACTAGCAACATGGGAACTATCTTCTCTAATACCTTAGAAACTGTTGGCCCCATCTAAAAAAGGTTAGAGGAAAAACGTGCAGCGTCATGGTACAACAGTTATACCCATTCTCTCAAGAAAGAAACTCGAATTCTTGAGCGCAAATGGAGAAAAACTCACTTGGAAATCTTTAGAATTGCGTGGAAAAACAGTATGTCCAGCTATAGACAGGCTCTAAAAACTGCAAGAACCGAGCATATCCGCAAACTCATAGATAAATCACCAAAACAATCCAAGGTTTTTATTTAGCACAGTGGCTAGATTAACAAATAAACAGATGTCACCCGATCTAAATATTCCCTCACAGTTTAATAGTAATGACTTTCTGAATTTCTTTACTGATAAAATAGATAATATCAGAAATACAATAACAAATGTAGATTCTACAGCGTCTAGTACTTCAGCTTCATTCATCGCACCCAAAGAAAAACGTTATTGCTTTACAACTATATGACAGGATGAGCTAAATAAACTTATCACTGCATCTAAACCAACAACATGTTTATTAGATCCTGTAGCCACTAAACTATTGAAAGAGTTGTTACCTGTAGCAGAAGAACCGCTTCTCAATATTATTAACTCCTCGTTATCTTTAGGTCACGTCCCAAAACCATTTAAGCTGGAAGTTATTAAGCCGCTTATTAAGAAACCAAAATTAGATCCTTGTGAACTGGGCAAATTACAGGCCCATCTCAAATCTTCCGTTTATGTCGAAAATATTAGAAAAAGTAGTGTCTGCTCAACTGTGCTCCTTTTTGCTAAAAAATGATATCTATGAAGAATTTCAGTCAGGTTTCAGAACCCGCCATAGCACAGAAACTGCACTTGTTAAAATTACAAATGACTTGCTTCTTGCGTCAGACAAAGGCTGCATCTCGTTGTTAGTTTTACTTGATCTTAGTGCTGCGTTCGACACTATAGATCATGACATACTGATAGATCGATTACAAAACTATACAGGTATTCAAGGGCAGGCTCTAAGATGGTTTGGATCCTACCTGTCCGATCGCTACCACTTTGTTTATTTAAACGGGGAGTCATCTCAATTATCACCAGTAAAGTATGGAGAACCACAAGGATCTGTCCTAGGTCCTCAGTTGTTTTCATTATATATGTTGCCCCTTGGTAATATTATTAGAAAATATGGGATTAGTTTCCATTGTTATGCTGATGACACTCAACTATATATCTCAACAAAACCAGATGAAACCTCTAAACTATCTAAGCTAACAGAGTGTGTTAAAAATATAAAAGATTGGATGACCAGTAATTTTCTCCTATTAAATTCAGATAGGACAGAGATATTACTTATTGGACCTAAAAACAGTACACAAAATCTTTTGGATTACAATTTGCAACTAGACGGATGTAATGTTACTTCCTCTACAGTTAAAAATCTGGGTGTTATATTAGACAGCAACCTATCTTTTGAAAATCATATTTCCAATGTTACAAAAACAGCATTCTTCCATCTTAGAAACATTGCCAAGCTACGGAACATGTTAAGTGTTTCTGATGCTGAAAAGTTAGTTCATGCATTCATGACCTCTAGACTGGACTATTGTAATGCACTGCTAGGTGGTTGTCCTGCATCTTCAATAAACAAGCTACAGATAGTACAAAATGCTGCGGCTAGAGTCCTTACCAGGTCAAGAAAATATGATCATATTACTCCAATTTTACAGTCTCTGCACTGGCTACCTATTAAGTTTCGTATCAGTTACAAAATATTATTACTTGCCTATAAGGCCCTAAATGATTTAGCTCCTGCGTACCTAACTAATCTTCTATCACGCTACAATCCAACCCGCTCCCTAAGGTCGCAAAACTCTGGACTCTTGGTAGTACCTAGGATAGCAAAGTCCACTAAAGGAGGTAGAACTTTTTCATATCTGGCTCCTAAACTCTCGAATAGCCTTCCTGATAACGTTCGGGGTTCAGACACACTCTCTCTGTTTAAATCTAGATTAAAGACACATCTCTTTAGCCAAGCATTCATATAATGCATCTCACAATCTTGTACTACCAGTCTATCTGAACAAATGCACATTATTATGCTTTAGCTTGGGTTATACTGATAATTTCATCCAGGGTTATTCCTGGATGGAACAACTGTTACGTTAATTGTCTTACTGTTTCTATGATTAACATCCCATGGTAGCTAGGAATTACACAAGCTTCAGTCTGGATCCAACCCTTAAACGATCTGAGATGACAATACAATTTGTATTGTTAAAAGCGCTATATAAATAAAGGTGACTTGACTTGACTAAGTGTATTATCTTTTTTCGACACCAATACCACCGGATTACACCATTCACTCTTTGACGGTTCCAATATATTCAGTTTCTGCATCAATGTTACCTCATCCTCAAAAGCAGTCAGCAATCGTTCAGGGATGCAATAACTCATTCGTTTTGGCAGAGCATTTTCTTTTAGCACGATACTATGCTTTATAAGGGTGGTATGGCCTGGCTGATTTGTAAACAACTCTGGATCACACAACTGTTGAATTTGAGCTTGCAGTTATACAGAAAGAAGGTTAAGATCAACAGGCGGTGACTGTTGACTACCAGGTAAGTATTGTTCCTCCACCTCTTCCTCAACTAGTCTAATTAGATTAACAACTGCACTCTGACTCTGGGGGTACCATTTCTTCAATAGATTAATGTGCAACACCCGATGTGAACGTGCCTGTCCTCTAGTCGCAATCTCATAGGTGGTTGTTCCAATTTTTTTAGTTACTTCAAACGGCCCTTGCCATTTACCCAGAAGTTTATTTTCAGATGTTGGAATCATCACAAGAACTTTCTAATCCAGATCAAAGGATCGCGACTTTGTCTTCCTATCATACCACATCTTTTGTCTTTTCTGCGTTTCTCTCAAATGCGCAGAGCAAATTCGGTCATTTGTTGCAATTTTTGCCTCATGGCTAACACATAATCGATTACATTTATCTTGGTTGATGTCCTCAAAGTCCCCTCCCAAGGAACAATGGTCCCTGCACTTCATGGCCATACATCAACTGGAAAGGCGAAAACCGGGTTGACGCCTGCGGAACTTCCCTATAAGCAAACATGAGGTATGGTAACCACTGATCCCAGTCGGTCCCCACCTCATTCACGAATTTGCGAAGCATTTGCACTAGAGTCTGATTAAACATCTCTACAAGACCGTCCATCTCAGGATGATAGGGGGTGGTTTTTAACCCTTTTATTCCCAACAGCTGATACACTTGTTGTAGGAATTGAGACGTGAAATTCGTTCTTCTATCGGTTAGTATTTATTTTGGAATACCTACTCTTGAGAAGAATTGTATCAGAAAGGAAGCGACGGCCTTAGCTTTAATACATTTTAATGGAAAGACTTCTGGAAATCGCGTAGCATAATTGCAAATGACCAATATATACTTATAGCCGATCTTACTTTGTTCCAGGGGGCCTAAAATGTCCATTCCCAGCCGCTAAAAAAAAAAATCAATGACTGGCAAGGGAATTAACGGTACTTTGCGGGGTTTACGAATTCCGCTGTATTGACATTCAGGGCAAGCCTTACAAAACTCAGCAATGTCTTTAGACATACCCAACCAGTAAAAATGCTTTCTAATTCTACAATGGGTCTTCCGCCTCCCCAAATGTCCTGGAAAGGAATGCCCCAACGTCACCACTGTATTTCGTACACTAACGGGTAATACCACTTGTAATTTATCCCCAGTTTTACGATACAGCAAGTCATTCATCAAAGATCTCACTTGAAACATGAATAGATTTAATCCCTTTCCTCCTGCATCTACCACCTGTGAATACAATTTTGAAATGTCAGCATCCTCTTTCTGCAGCTGCCTCAAATCTTCAGGGATTGGAATCTGATCAGCGTTCAACAGTTTCTCAGGTTATTTCAATTCCCTAGCCTGCACTATGGTTCTTTTACATTTTTCCTGTTTTCTTTCCCTTCTAGACTTCTTTACTTTAACCGGATTCACCGACAGTTCAGAATCAAAAAAAGGCAAAGACAACAATGGGTTTTCCTCTTCTTCACCTTCATTCTGCTTGCTTTGAGCCCGTGTCAGAACTACATTACAGGTATCGTTCAGATGTAACAGATCCATTAGAGCAGGGAAATCATGACCTAAAACCACGGGATATGGTAAGTTCTGTGCAAGTCCTACCTTCATCAAATAGGTTTGCCCCGCTATACCCATATACACATCAGTAACCGAATACTGCCGCTCCTCACCGTGAACACATCTCACTATTACCGGAGCATCCCTACTAGCATATAGTTCAGGTACCAGCTCTGATTCTACTAGGGTTTGCGTGCAACCTGTATCTATTAAGGCAGTGACTTTTTTCCCCATTCAACTCAACAGTTCTTATCACCTGCTTTGGTACAGGAAGATTAGCAGGTTCAGGTACCGTCTCTCGAGGCACATAACACACATTAGTAAGTGTTTTTGTCAACTACGGACACATTGGCCTTTTATGACCTAATTGACCACATTTATAACACTTAATAGTCTCTAAAGCAGAGACTCCGAAGTTCTCAGTTCATTTCTCACTTGCCTCGTTTGTAGATCTACTTCCCTGAGATGCCGAACTCGGCTGTCGAGAAGATCTATCTCACGTTGTCTTCCAGTGAGAGAGGCTCCAGGGCTCAGCTCTACGTCGTGCTGCCACGAATACATCAGCTAGATGTGCCGCCTCCTCAGCAGTAGACGGGCCGTGTTCTTTGACCCATGTTTGCAATTCTGGATTAAGCATCCGCAAGAACTGCTCAAGGATAATTAGCTCTCCAATCTCCCGGCTCGTTCCCTCTGCCGGCCTCACCCACTTTTGATACAAGTCTTTCAATCGAACATACATCTCTATAGGGGTCTCCTCTTCCAGCACCTCCATAGCACGAAATCTCTGTCGGTATGTCTCATGGTTGATGGAATACTTCTTCAAGATTGCCTCTTTTACTTGCGTGTAATCAATTGCATCTGCAACATCCATGGCCACATTTGCACTGCGCGCCTTGCCAGTCAGCAGCGGAATGAGTCTAATGGCCCAGTCTCCCCTCGGCCATCTGCAAACCTCAGCAATCCGTTCAAACGTGGTTAAATAATGCTCGATGTCGTCCGACTCACACAATTGTTGCATCTTTGGGTCCTGCAGCACATATCCATGGCCCATATTCCGGGAGCCAATAGAAACTCTTGACGATTTATCTGGCTCAACGGCTCCCCTGTCTCGCAAATCCTCCAACGAAGTTCGCTGGCTGACCTCACCTTGAAGTAAACGAAATTGATGCTGAAGAGATTTCCATCTCGTCTCTTGTTGAGCTGCCTCTTGTGCTTGACGTGCATCTCTCTCTTGCTGATCTCGCATAAACCGCTGAAACATCTGTTTAAGTTCCATGACATCACCCTCCGGCTCTTCATCGGACATATGCCCAGCTGCACCTGTCGCATCCTCCATAAGTATCTCGACGTCAGCAGAAACAACAGCGCGCACCGCTTTCTTGGGCGCCATTCCTTCAACACTGGACTCACTCTAAGCGGCCTCCTTTTGGACAGAATCCCACCGCTGCCACCATCTTGTCTGGGTTCTTCCATTTATTTTCAGGAGACATTCATTGAGTTTTCAAAATTTCTGGTTTATTCGCTGCCACATGTACTGATCACAAATGTGCAGGGGAAAAAATTAGAGAAAACACAAAAACTAATAAATGAAATACCAGCACATTACTGGACCTCAAATGTTTCTCCAGGGATCCCTCACCAGAACTAACTCAGCCATCAAAAATTCTACCTTTTTAACCAGTCAGACCAAACCATTTTATAAGTACAGGGGTCTCATAAGGTTTTACATTCCAAAAATGTAATACCTCATACCTCAAAGAGAAAAAGAAAAATATATAATATGTGCAAATAAACTTTATAAGTTTATGAAATTAACTTTAACAAAACAATAACGAAATTAAACTAAAACATATGAATAGACTTTGTACATAACATCCAAAAACAAGGGAAACCAAACCCAGACGGTCCCCAACTACATTTCCCATAATTCCTAGCAAAGGATATAAAGAACATCAGGAAATGCCGTGCTCTTTTAATGACAAGCCTTTGTTCCATGCTGCAGTCATGGAACCCCGGAACCAACGGTAAGATACGCACTTCCAATCATTAAATAAAAAGTTTAAACCCATTCCTGTCTAGTTGTGATTTTCATTCAATCACTAGTGTGCACTCTAGTGATTAACTGTGTCGCTCTTAGATCTTAAATACTCATATAAAGAGACGACATACACCTCTAACACAAAATATTTTGGGTAAATAATATCCTAAAAAGACTAAACTAGATCTACAAATTTATAAACAAACAGACAAATAAATGAAAATAAAACAATTAACAAAATATTTATGAAGTGTGGCCTTAGCCATCACAGTTTTTATTTAGCACAGTGGCTAGATTAACAAATAAACAGATGTTAACCGATCTAAACATTTCCTCACAGTTTAACAGTAATGACTTTATGAATTTCTTTACTGAAAAAAAAATAGGTAACATCAGAAATACAATAAGAAATGTAGATTCTACAGTGTCTAGTACTTCTGCTTCATTCATCGCACCCAAAGAAAATCTGCATTGCTTTACAACTATAGGACAGGATGAGCTATATAAACTTATCACTGCATCTAAACCAACAACATGTTTATTAGATCCTGTACCCACTAAATTATTGAAAGAGTTGTTACCTGTAGCAGAAGAACCGCTTCTCAATATTATTAACTCCTTGTTATCTTTAGGTCACGTCCCAAAACCATTCAAGCTGGCGGTTATTAAGCCTCTCATTAAGAAACCAAAACTAGATCCTTGTGAACTGGCAAATTACAGGCCCATTTCAAATCTTCCGTTTATGTCAAACATTTTAGAAAAAGTTGTCTGCTCAATTGTGCTCCTTCTTGCAAAAAAAAAGATTTATATGAAGAATTTCAGTCAGGTTTTAGGCCCCACCATAGCACAGAAACTGCACTTGTTAAAATGACAAATTACTTGCTTCTTGCGTCAGACCAAGGTTGCATCTCATTGTTAGTTTTACTTGATCTTAGTGCTGCGTTCGACACTATAGATCATGACATGCTCATAGATCGATTACAAAACTATACAGGTATTCAAGGGCAGGCTTTAAGATGGTTTAGATCCTACCTGTCCGATTGCTACCACTTTGTTTATTTAAATGGGGAGGCATCTCAATTATCAACAGTAAAGTATGGAGTACCACAAGGATCTGTCCTAGGTCCTCTGCTATTTTCAATATACATGTTGCCCCTTGGTAATATTATTAGAAAATAATTAGTTTCCATTGATATGCTGATGACACTCAACTATATATCTCAACAAGACCAGATTAAACTTCATAACTTCTTAAAAGATTGGATGACCAATACTTTTCTCCTATTAAATTCAGATAAGACAGAGATATTATTTATTGTACCTAAAAACAGTACACAGAATCTCTTGGATTACAATTTTCAACTAGACGAATGTACTGTTACTTCCTCTACAGTCAAAAATCTGGGTGTTATATTAGACAGCAACATATCTTTTGAAAATCATATTTCCCATGTTACAAAAACAGCGTTCTTCCATCTTAGAAACATTGCCAAGCTATGGAACATGTTAAGTGTTTCTGATGCAGATGAGTTAGTTCATACATTCATGACATCTAGCCTGGACTATTGTAGTGCACTGCTAGGTGGTTCTCCTGCATCTTCAATAAACAAGCTACAGATATTACAAAATTCTAGAAAATCTGATCATATTACTCCAATTTTACGGTGTCTGAACTGGCTACCTATTAAGTTCCGTATCAGTTACACAATATTATTACTTGCCTATAAGGCCCTAAATGATTTAGCTCCTGCGTACCTAACTAATGTTATATCTAGAGATGCACCGATTGACCAGCCAGTGATCGGAATTGGCCGATTTCTCGCATGACTGGCCCGGATCGGTGACTGGCCGGTCAGTCTCACGTCTTGCCAATTCTGAGCCAATCCTATTATTGTCAGTGGCGCAAGCAGAGATGTCACAGCCAAGCGCACACTCACAGTAGATATCACAGTCACGAGTATACATATCATTTCGTGTGAGAATGATTATAATTTGAATGGCATTCAGTGTAAACGATGATTGATAATGTATTTATATCATGCCAGATGAGGCTTGAACAGCCTGAGTGAGTGTGAGAGAGAGAGAGAGAGAGAGAGAGAGAGAGAGCACATACAAAGTAACTCAGAAATGTATAGGTGCATACTGCGGTAGAAAAATAAATAAAATAAATTTACAAAATATGATTTAGGTAAGCAACTTTAGACGGCCATGGTGTTTCCCCAAATAAAAATGTCAGCATGACTGCAATGTGACACTGATTTTATACAATAGTGTTTCAATAAACAAGAAGTTAAAATTAAGTGACTTGGATTTTAGAGAAAATACTGACTAGTTGCGATCAAAGCCACAGCAGAACTGTTGTGTGTCTCCGAGCAACAAGCAGCGGTGTTTGGTTACTGAGTGAATCCGTGTGTTTGAAGAATTGAGTGAGTCAGTTGATTCAGTGGCCCATTCATAATGATAGCCAATTGATTCGTTTCTGAATTAATCAGCCATTTGAATTAATTGATAAATGACTTGCTCATTAAAACAGATATTTGCCGCTACCTACTGGTGGTTTAGTCGTTTACAATATCATTGCATTTTTTCAAAATTTATTTGTATTAATATTTTTTATATGTAAAACATTAATCTTATAAAATTATGTATGCATTTAAAATGTTGCAGTGTAAATGCATCTAATACCACTTCAGATGCAGCTGTTTCCTCAGCAGTGGAAATATGGAGTTTGTTAATACTAATTTCTTTTGAATGGTAAAACTCTAGTTTTTTTTTATTCTAACTTAATTAATTGAAACAATGTAAGGATTTAATGTGAAAGATGACACATTTAATAAGGTTAGGGGAAATAAACGACCATTTGTAAACAGTGGGAAATTACATGTTTTGTTACATAAAGCAACTAATTTTAAGTCAACTAGAAAATATTTGCATCTTTTTCCCATTATTATTTGGACAGGTTGAGATATTAATTGCATTCTGTATTTTGGAGCTATGAAAGTTTTTCTAAATTCTTGTAATTGTAAAAGGTCTGCAAAGGTTATAAACATCAAATTTGCATGGCAAATACAGTTTTGCCTGCTAAAAGTAAGAATGGATTCTGATCTGCTGAAATGAGTGTCAGAAACTCCAGTCTACTCTACTCTCTATTTAGTCTACTAATAAATCTACTCTCCAGTCTACTCTCTATACATCTACTAATAAATACTACTTGAAAGCGTATAACATGGAAATAGTACCTTGGCAAAAATCAATAAAGTTGAACAATAAAGTTGACAAACATGAATTGTAATATAAACCAATAATTTTTCTTTCTTTTTTTATTTACCTCATCAGGAAGCTGCTGACACAAAGGAAATATGGCCCCAGATATTTTTATTCTTCCCAATTCTGGAGAAAATAAATAAATAAATTATATATATACATAGACATAGTAAAACAGAGCATTATTATTATTAGCAGGCAAGTAATTTTGAGCAAATCAGTTACAATCATTGTTTTTAGACTATTGTATTTTCAGCTACATACAGTTGAAACCAGGAGTGCCCAGTCCTGTCCCTGGAGATCTACATTCCTGCAGCGTTCAGCTCCAAACCTGATCAAACACACCTGTCTGTAAAGTGCTTTTGAAGATCTTAATTAGCTGTTTTTTGTTGGTTTGATTAAGGTAGGAGCTGAACTTTTCAGGAAGGTAGATCTCCAGGAACAGGGTTAGTTTAAACCAAGAGTTTTAAAATTGTTCCAAAAGTCTCTCAAGGTAATCCAAGGAAACCAAAGAATAAGGAAAACATTCAAAATGTTTGAATTTTGACTGGGGAGTTTCCAGACTCAGCATGGACTTGGGATAAATGATGCCCCAAAATCGGCCCAAATACACTGGCCCGAGTCCGGCTGCCAAAACTGCCGGCATTCGGCCACAGTCACGCCGACAAGAGTTGAAACACTTAGCCGGTACTGGTCCAAGACTAGGTAATAAAACTGAGTCGACACCACCAGCATTGGGCCACAATCACACTGATGAGAAATTAAACACTTAGCCAGTACTGGCCCTCATCTGGGTACTTAAACTGAGCCGACACACCGATATTTGTTCTGTCAATTGGAAAATGGTGTCAATAATTAAAAATGACAAGTTGAAACACTTCATTTTCAGTTACAGGCATTTCATTATCATAGATAGATAGATAGATAGATAGATAGATAGATAGATAGAATTAACACACGTATTATGTATAGATTATCACCATAATTATTATTTTGTAATTTTTTCTCATTAAAGTTACAAAATTGATTTAGTAAAGAGCAGTGATAGGTTTTCTCTCACTGTTGTTTGATTAATATGAATGGCAGACAGGATGTACAGTGCTCAGCGTAAATGAGTACACCCCCTTTGAAAAGTAACATTTGAAACAATATCTCAATGAACACAAAAATCATTTCCAAAATGTTGACAAGACTAAGTTTTATATAACATCTGTTTAACTTATAACATGAAAGTAAGGTTAATAATATAACTTAGATGACACATTTTTCAGTTTTACTCAAATTAGGTTGATGCAAAAATGAGTACACCCCACAACAAAAACTACTAAATCTAGTACTTTGTATGGCCTCCATGATTTTTAATGACAGCACCAAGTCTTCTAGGCATGGAATGAACAAGTTAGCGACATTTTGCCAGATCTATCTTTTTCCATTCTTCAAGAATGACCTCTTTTAGAGATTGGATGCTGGATGGAGAGTGATGCTCAACTTGTCTCTTCAGAATTCCCCATATGTGTTCGATTGGGTTCAGATTTAGGATCATTGTCATGTTGGAAAAGTGCACGACGACCAAGGGCACGGAGTGATGGTAGCATCTTCTCTTTCAGTATAGAGCAGTGCATTTGTGAATTCATGATGCCATCAATGAAATGCAGCTCCCCGACACCAGCAGCACTCATGCAGCCCCACATAAGGACACTGCCGCCACCATGTTTCACTGTAGGCACCATGCATTTTTTTTTGTATTCCTCACCTTTGCGACGCCATACAGTTTTTGAAGCCATCAGTTCCAAAAACATTTATCTTGGTCTCATCACTCCAGAGTATAGAGTCCCAGTAGTCTTCATCTTTGTCAGCATGGGCCCTGGCAAACTCTAGGCGGGCATTTTTGTGCCTGAGCTTTAGGAGAGGCTTCTTTCGTGGACGGCACCCATGCATGCCATTCCTCTGCAGTGTACGCCGTATTGTGTCATGGGAAATAGTCACCCCAGTTTGGCTTTCTACTTCTTTAGATAACTGCAGTGAACTTGCATGTCGATTTTCTTCAACCCTTCTCATCAGAAGACGCTCCTGATGAGGTGTTAACTTCCGTGGACGACCTGGACGTCTCTGTGAGATGGTTGCAGTTCCATCTTTTTTAAATGTTTGTACCACTTTTGCTACAGTATTCCGACTGATAAGTAAAGCTTTGCTGATCTTCTTGTAGCCTTCACCTTTCTTGTGTAAAGAAATTATTTTCTTTCTCAGGTCTTGTGACATTTCTCTTCCATGTGGTGCCATTGCTGACAGCATGAAATGGGAAGGGGTTTTCTTTAAGTAACACCCTTTTATAGTCAACTGTCTGCTGAACAATGAATAATTAGACTCCCCTGTGGTTGAATTCTTGTTAAATTAGACATTTGTAGTCTAAAATTTAGCTTTGCTCCAGAGACTTTCAGTGGGGTGTACTCATTTTTGCATCACCCTAATTTGAGTAAAACTGAAAAATGTGTAATCTAAGTTATATTATTAACCTTACTTTCATGTTATAAGTTAAACAGATGTTATATAAAACTTAGACTTGTCAACATTTTGGAAAATGTTTTTGTGTTCATTGAGATATTGTTTCAAATGTTACTTTTCAAAGGGGGTGTACTCATTTACGCTGAGCACTGTATATATATTTTATTTCATTTCCATGTAGTATGTTGAAGTAATGTTACTAAAATAAATACAATTTATTAAAACTAAAGAAAAAAACTATAATTACATAATAAATACATAATTTATCTAAAATTAAAATAGATAAATCAAACGACAGTAGTTTATCAGTAATCCTAAAAAAAGAACACTGCCAAACACACATGCTAACAAACAACAACTTACACATAGTAATTGGTTATAAAAACTAAAACAGAAGTGAAACAAGCAGTAAGAAAGAAGATAAATAAAAAGCAATACTTATATCTTTTGGCAGTGTCCCTGCCCGGTGGAGTCGCACGGTAGAGTCGATGGTCTTTACACTCTTCGGTCTTTTCATGAGGAGGGCTTCACACAACGGCTAAGCTAAGCTTTTTATACCCATCTAACAAAATACTACTCCAATTCAGCTGAACACAATTTCCTGTTAATCACAATAAATGGCCAAGCAAGCGCCCGACACTGACAAGGGACACGATACAGTATGAGACCAAACGCGATTTCAGCATGTCTCCACACAATAAACAAAACAAGCATTTCCTAACAACAACAACTGCGCTAAACACTAATGAGACAAGTAAATACACTTACTAGTTGTTTTTAACTTCCGCTGATAGACTGCTTCTCTAATAGAGTATAACTTTACACTTCTATCTTCTGCTGGCGCTTAAACACAATTTACTGTTAATCACAATAAATGGCCAAGCAAGCGCACGACACTGACAAGGGACGCGATACAGTACGAGACCAAACGCGATTTCAGCACGTCTCTACACAATAAACAAAACAAAAGTTTCCTAGCAACAACAACTGCGCTAAACACTAATGAGACAAGTAAATACACTTACTAGTTGTTTTTAACTTCCGCTGATAGACTGCTTCTCTCAAAGAGTATTACTTTACACTTCTATCTTTTGCTGACGCTTAAACACAATTTCCTGTTAATCACAATAAATGGCCAAGCAAGCACCCGACACTGACAAGGGACGCGATACAGTACGAGACCAAACGCGATTTCAGCACGTCTCCACACAAATTTTAACACCTAAATTAATAACTGATGTTGAGAGTGGAATATTTTGGCCAGAAAACAATATACTGGAAATTAGAGATCTCTGGATCTGGTGAGGGGTGCCTACTAGAATGGCTTCAGTCTTTGAGCCATTCAACTGCAGAATTTTGACTCATCCAGGCCTCTACCTTCTCCAGACAGGTAGTCATGGTGGAAGATGACAGGGCAGCAGAAGTGGATGAGTTGGTCTTTAGGTAAAGTTGAGTGTCGTCAGCATAACAATTAAATGATATTGTAACGAGGTCACCTTAGGCGGGACTTGAACCCGGGTCTTTGGTGTTCAAAGTGGGTTGTGTTTCCTACTGAGCTAACTTCTAAGTATTGAAACCCAAGAGCAGAAGAGTAACGAATCAGGAGACTGGAGTCTTCCAAAAAATAAAAATATAATCTTTACTTGAGAAACCAAGGTTACAAAGTACAAACAAACTGGGATATGGGATAGCCAAGCTTCCACAAAACAGGGAAATAAAAATAGACGCAAGGGTCAAAAAGGTACAATCAGGCAAAGACTTAACTTGAGAGCTGGTGACTGGAGTACGTAGGCTCAAGACTGAACACAATAGCTAGGAACAAACACACTACACAGATGACGGGAATCAGGGTTAACGATGAGAGTACTGAGCAAGATTAGGTACAATAGTGCCATCTGTAGGGTAGGAGGGGAATGAGCTAGGGGTAAATGTGCCATCTGGAGGTCTGGAAGGAGCATAGCCTATAAGCTTAAGGAGGGCGTCCCCTGCAGGCCAGGAGTGGAACAGCAGTGTAGAGATGAGATCTTTACAGAAGCCCCTCCCATAGGAACGGCTCCTGACATTCTTCTGACTGTTCCCTTGGGCTCGGCGAAACTCTGAGATTAGAGTCGGGTCTAAAATATCTCGAGCAGGAACCCGGGACCGCTCCTCTTGGCCAAAGCCCTCCCAATCCACAATATATTGAATCCTGACATGGACCTGTCTAGAGTCCAGCAGTCTTTGGACAGTGTAAGCTGGCTGGCCACCAATGATGCAAGGTACTGGGGGGGGTCCTAGCTGAAGACAAAGTAGAGCAAACAACAAGTTTTAAACGGGAAAAGTGGGATGAATCTTCATAGACCTGGGCAGGTGGAGTCGATAAGGAACTGGATTAATCTTTTTGAGGATCTTGAAAGGACCAATGTATCGAGGAGCCGGTTTGTGGGAGTCCACCCGCAAAGGAAGGTCTCTAGCTGAAATCCATACCCTTTGTCCAGGACGAAGCGTGGGTCCTGCCCTCCGGTGACGGTTTGTCTGCCTTTGCTGTTGTCGGACAGCCCTCAATAAGGCAACACGAGCTCTTTGCCAGGAACGTCGCCACCGTCGGAACAGCTATGTGGCAGCTGGAACAACCACCTCTGACTCTTGTCCAGGAAAAAGAGGGGGAGGGAAACCATACTGACACTCAAAAGGGGACATGCCTATGGATGAATGGTAAAGGGTGTTATGTGCAAATTTAGCCCATATTAAATGAGAGCTCCATGTTGATTGGTTGTCTGCAACCAGGCACCTTAGTGTCTTCTCAATCTTTTGATTTACCCTCTCTGTTTGGCCATTTGACTGGGGGTGGAAGCTGGAGGACATGCTGATGGAGGATCCAATGAGTTTGCCAAATGCCTTCCAGAAGTGGGAAATAAATTGTGGGCCCCGATCAGAAACCATATCCTGTGGAAAACCATGGATCCGGAACACATGCCTCATCAACAGTTACGCAGTTTGGCTAGCTGTGGGGAGCTTGGACAAAGGTAGAAGGTGACAAGCCTTTTAAACTCTGTCTACCACTACTAAGATTACCGTACTTCCTTGAGACTGTGGCAAGCCTGTGATGAAGTCCATGGAAATGTGGGACCAAGGGCGTCTTGGGATGGGCAGCGGGTGCAGCAGGCCATGAGGGTGGGTCCTTGGCTCTTTGTTCTGGGCACAGACTGAGCAAGCGGCAACAAATCCCTGGATGTCCCTTTGCAATCTAGGCCACCAGAACTTCCTCTGGATTAGCTTGCATGTTTTCATAGTCCCCGGGTGTCCAGAGGGGAGAGAACCATGAGCCCACTGCAAAACCTCAGAACGTAGAGGGTTAGGAACAAAGAGGCGCCCTGGAGGGCCATCACCTGGACCTGGCTGCAGTTGGGCCCTCTTAACAGCCGTTTCAACATCCCATTGAATGGAAGCTACCACTCTAGAAGTGGGGAGAATGGGTTCTGGACAGGACTCCACTTCTGGTGGCTCAAACGGCCTCGAGAGTGCATCTGGCTTGAGATTCTTAGAAACCTGGCCAATAGGAGAGAGTAAAGTTAAACCGGTTAAAAAAAGAGAGCCCAATGGGCTTGTCGGGCATTTAGTCTCTTTGCCTCCTGGATGCAAGTGAGATTCTTGTGGTCCGTCCAGATGAGGAATGAGTGTTTGGCCTCCTCCAGCCAGTTCCTCCACTCCTCCAAAGCCATCTTAGCAGCCAGCAGCTCCCGGTTTCCAATATCAGAATTTATTTGCATTTGGGTAAGCTGATTAGAGAAGAAAGCACATGGGTGAAGCTTGTTATCACTTTTACTTCACTGTGACAAGACACCTGCTACTCCCACATATGAGGCATCCACTTCCAACACAAAAGGCAGCTCTGAATCAGGGAGGGTTAGGTTTGGGGCAGACGTAAAGAGTCGCTTTAGTTTGTTGAAGGCTTGATCTGCTCTGCAGGTCCACACAAATGGCTTAACTGACTTCCTGGTCAATGCAGAAAGAGGCTCGGCAACAGAACTGAAGTTTCTTATGAATCTTCTATAAATATTGGAAAAGCCCAGAAAGCGCTGTACTTATTTTACTGAAGTTGGTTGAGGTCAGTCCAAGACTGCTTGTATCTTGCCAGGATTTATCTGAAGGCTGCCCTTTGATACCCTGAAACCAAGGAAGGAAACTTCTGGAACATGAAACTCACTCTTTTCCAACTTCACATAAAGTCTGTTTCAGTAGCTGGGCAAGGACCTGCCGGACATGCTGAACATGCTCTGGGTAATTGTGAGATAATATCAAAACGTCGTCCAGATAAACAAACACAAATGCATTAACATTTCTCTGAGAACATCGCTAATATAGGCTTGGACGACGGCTTGGGCAATGACTAGGCCAAATGCCATTACCTGGTATTCGTAGTGGCCTGTTGGGGTGTTAAAGGCCGTCTTCCACTCATCCCCCTCACTGATTCTAACTAGATAGTAAGCGTTCCGTAAATTACGTTTAGTGAAAACAGGAGCCCCTTACAGGATCTCGAAAGCCGTGGTCATTAGAGGGAGAGGGTATCGGTTCTTGATGGTAATACTGTTTAAATCTTGATAGTCTATGCAGGGTCGGAGACCCCCATCCTCTTTTTCAACAAAGAAAAAACACGCCCCCCAGGTGAATTGGATGGACGTATGAATCCATTGTCCAGGGCTTCTTTAAGATATTCATTCATTGCCAATTGCTCAGGGCCGGAGAGGAAATAGAGCCTTCCATGTGGTGGGCAAGTACTGGGAACCAATTCAATAGTACAGTCATAAGATCAATGAGGTGGTAATGTGGCAGCTTGGGCTATACTAAAGACTTCTTGGAGGTCCGCATACTCCTGGGGAACTCGGGATAACTCGGGAAAATGAGCTAGAGATTTGGTTGTGACTGGCTCCATTACGGGAACGGCCATTACTTCCGTGGATTGGGTCTCAGAAAAAGATGCAGATCTCCACCTGGAGAGGTCAACTGAGGGTTTTGGAAAAGTCTCTGATAGCTTGGAAGAATGGCAAAAGGTATTATTGGAATCTTGTAATGTGCCATCTGGAGGCCTGGAAGGAGCATAGCCGATAAGCTTAAGGAGGGCGTCCCTTGCAGGCCAGGAGTGGACCAGCAGTGCAGAGATGAGATCTTTACAGATATTCCATGCCGGCTGATAACATAACCAAGAGGGAGAATATATAGTATAAACAGAATAGGGCCAAGCACTGAGCCTTGAGGGACACCAAAGGTAACATTGTGTGTCACAGATTTAGCCTCTCATAAGGCAACATATTCCATTCTCCCAGTAAGGTAGGATGAAAACCGGTTATAAACAGAGTCAGAGAGACTGATGGTGTGACGTAAACGATACAGAAGAATGCTGTGGTCCACAGTGTCGAATGCTGTGAAACGAGTGAAAACCACGTCGCTCTGACTTGTAAAGAAATTAGAAATCACACCATTCAAAATCACACCACTCCGCTCCCACTCAGCGCACATACAGGTGCATCTCAATAAATTAGAATGTCTTGAAAAAGTTCATTTATTTCAGTATTTCACCTCAAATTGTGAAACTCATGTATTAAATAGATTCAGTGCACACAGACCTGCAAAACACTTGCAAAGGTTTCCTGAACCTTCAAAACGGTCTCTCAGTTTGGTTCACTAGGCTACACAATCACGAGGAAGACTGCTAATCTGACAGTTGTCCAGAAGACAATCACTGACAGCCTTCACAAGGAGGGTAAGCAACAAACATTAATTGCCAAAAAGGTGGCTGTTCACAGAAGGCTGTATCCAAGCATGTTAACAGAAAGTTGTGTGGAAGGAAAAAGTGTGGAATAAAAAGATGCACAACCAACCGAGAGAACCGCAGCCTTATGAGTATTGTCAAGCAAAATCGATTCAAGAATTAGGGTGAACTTTACAAGGAATGGACTGTGGCTGAGGTCAAGGCATCAAGAGCAACCACACACAGACGTGTCAAGGAATTTGTCTACAGTTGTCGTATTCCTCTTGTTAAGCCACTCCTGAATCACAGACAACGTCAGAGGCATCTTACCTGGGCTAAGGAGAAGAAGAACTGGACTGTGGTCCAAAGTCCTCTTTTCAGATGAACGCACGTTTTGTATTTCATTTGGAAACGTCTCGGTTACGTATGTGCCTCGTTCCCTGAAGGAGGGAACGGAGACGTCACGTCAGAGGACCGACGAATTGGGTTATCGCTTAGAGAGACCAATCCACTTCGAGTGTAAACTAAATGAGCCAATGAACATTGGCATGCGATTATTGCATCCAGCTGCCGCTGATCACAGCGTGAGTATAAGTAGGCAGCAGGTGCAGCACATATTCAGGCTCAGCGGTGGTACAGGGGCCGTGGCGACGGGACGTGACGTCTCCGGTCCTCCTTCAGGGAACGAAGGTTACATACGTAACCGAGACTTTCCGTATCACGACGTCACGTCGGAGGACCGACGAATTGGGATCCCTACCAAAAGGCCACGGATACTGCCCCTTCCAGTGTCCCGTGGAGGCCTCCTGTGCCGTTATTTTTTGGCACAGGTTAGGGCCCCCATAGGAAGATCCGTTACTGTTGCTATGGCACTACCCACTCAGTAGGACTGGATAACAGTGGGAAAACGTACCCGTTCAGCTCAGAACAGGAACGCTGCGGAAGCCCTTACCTTCCCGAGGGAGGTTCAGAAGCAGTTACACATATGGACAATAGTCAGATGCATATGGAAGATTGGAGGTGATTGTAACCCTCTTGGAAGTAGCAGGAAGTCTGCCGGGAAACACGGGCTCTAAGGCTAAACCGTGGAAATACACATATGGGATCAGAACGGTCTCTACATATGGAACCCAGCCCTCTACCGGTTCTCAGGGATTCATCGAGTGAGGGCCTAGCGCCGGACACTCCGCTATGTCCAGCTGCCGAGGGGATGGAGGAGCTCGACAGGGTCTACAGTTGGACTCTCTGGAGCAGTTTTTAGCAAGTCGACACAAAACCGGAGCCTCTCAGTGCTTCTACCCGTTTGAGGTGAGAACACAGGAGGAAACCGGTTCCACACGAAGGCTATAGAATCTAGCGAATGTGTTAGGGGTCGCCCAGCATGCAGCCCTATAATTATCTGTCAGCGAGGCGCCATGAGCCAGCGTCCAGGAGGACGCCACACTTCTTATAGATTGAGCTCTCAACCTGAACGGGCAAAGCACACCCTGTGCCTGATAAGTCAAGGTGATGGCATCCACTATCCAGTGGGCCATCCTCTGCTTGGAGACGGCATTCCCTTTCTGCCGGCCTCCGTAACAGACAAGAGCTGGTCTGAGGTCCTGAGGCTTCGCGTCCTGTCAACGTAGCATGTCAACGCTCGGACGGGACAAGCAAAGCTAGGGCTGGGTCTGCCTCCTCCGGGGGCAGCACTCGCAGGCTCACCACTTGGTCCCCGAAGGGAGAAGTGGGAACCTTGGGCACATAGCCGGGCCGGGGCCTCAGGATTATCTGGGAATCCGCCGGTCCAAACTTTAGGCACGAATCGTCGACAGAAAATGCATGCAGGTCCCCAACCCTCTTGATGGAGGTTAGTGCAAGCAGGAGTAGAGTTTTCATGTTGTGAGAAACTTCAGCTCGACTGTTTACAAGGCTCAAATTGGCCCTGCTGTAGTGCTCTGAGCACTAGAGACAGGTCCCAAGAGGGTATAGAGGGGGGCCGTGGAGGATTCAACCTTCTCGCTCCCCTAAGAAACCTGATGACCCAGTCATGCTTCCCCACCAACTTCTCATCCACGGGGTCGTGGTTGGCAGCAATCATAGCCACATTGGCGTTTAAGGATGGAGGGAGACAGCCTTCGCTCCAACCGTTGCTGCAAAAAGGACAGTACGACTCTGATCGGGCACTTCCCGGGGTCTTCTCTGTGAGAAGAGCACCATTCGATGAACAGGTTCAACTTCAAGGCGTAAGCATGTCTCGTAGACAGAGTTCTCGTCGAAGTGATGGTGTAGACTCCCTCTTGGGGTAGGTCACCTAGAACCTCCGCATCCCGTCCAGGGACCAGACATGAAGTTTCCAGAGCTCTGGACGCGGGTGCCACAGGGTGCCCCGTCTCTGAGGCAGTAGATCCTTCCTCAGAGGAATCTGCCAGGGAGGGGCTGTCACGAGGAGCATCAGCTCTGGGAACCAAGTCCGGGTGGGCCAGTATGGCGCCACGAGCAGGATCTGCTCCTCTTCCTCCCTGACCTTGCACAGTGTCTGTGCGAGAAGGCTCACTGGGGGAAATGCATACTTGCGAAGGCCCCACGGCCAGCTGTGTGCCAGTGCGTCCGTGCCAAGTGTTCCTTCGGTCAGGGAGTAAAACAACTGGCAGTGCGACGTCTCTAGGGACGCGAACAGGTCTACCTGTGCGAGTCCAAAACATCGCCAAATCAGCTGGACCGTCTGGGGATGGAGTCTCCACTCTCCGGGGAGCGCAGCTCGTGACAGCTAGTCGGCTGTCCGGTTGAGCAAGCCCAGAATATGAATGGCGCGAAGCGACCTCAGATGCTTCCGACTCCAGAGGAGGAGGTGGCGGGTGAGTTGCGACATGCGACGGGAGCATAGACCACCTTGTCGGTTGATGTACGCAACGGTTGCAGTGCTGTCTGTACGGACCAGTAAGTGCTCACCTCGTCAGCGGCTCTTGAGACGGTTCAAGGCCAGGTGTACTGCCAGCAACTCTAGGCAGTTGATATGCCAGTGCAGTTGGGGACCCGTCCAAACCCCCGACACTGCAAGCCGTGTAAACCACAGCGTGCCTGGAGACCTGTTCCAGGGGCACTCCTGCCCAAAGGAATGAAAGGTCTGACCACGGGGTGAAGGTTTGGCGGCAGGCTGGAGTGACTTTGACCCACAGCGTGCCGCTCTGCCACGCCCACCTCGGGACTCGGCCATGGAGCCAGTGTTGAAGCGGTCTCATATGGAGCAGCCCCAGCGGTGTGGCCGCAGCCGCCATATGCCCCAGGAGCCTCTGAAACTGTTTCAGTGGTGCCGTCGTCCTGTTCTTGAACGTATTCAAGCAGTTCAACACCGACTGAGCGATCTGATTGACCGAATCCAAACTCCATACCGAGAAAAGAGATCCTCTGCATCGGCAAGAGTTTGCTCTTTTCCCAGTTGACCCGAAGGCCCAACTGGCTGAGGTGCGAGAGCACCAAATCCCTGTGTTCGCATAACTGATCCTGAGACTGAGCTAGTATGAGCCAGTCGAGAATGCGCATGCCCTGTTCTCTCAAGGGAACAAGGGCTGCCTCCGCTACTTTCGTGAAGACACGGGCGATAGGGACAGCCCGAAGGGCAGGACCTGTACTGATATGCTCATCCTTCGAACGTAAACCGCAGGAATGGCCTGTGGCACGGAAGGATCGACACATGGAAGTACGGGTCTTTCAGGTCAAATGCTGCAGATCGAACTTGGGGATGGATGCATCCGAAGATGCGGTTCTGCATGAGCATCTTGAAAGGCCCAGTTCAAGATGCGCAGACCCAAGATTGGTCGTAACCCACAGCTTTTCTTGGGCACAATGATTTAAGGGCTGAAAAACCCTGCCTTCATATCGGCAGTGATATGGATATCGGCACTGGTAAGTGGTCACCAATGGATTTGGGGTCAAACATCATCTCCAGTTTTTTTGTGTTGATGCTAAGAAAATGTTTATCACACCACTGGACAAAGTTCTGAACCTCATGTTTGTAAGTAGTAACATCTGATGTTCCAGATATGAGACCTAAAATGGCTGTATCATCAGCTATTTCAGAAGAGCTGAAGGCCACTATCAGAGCAACCTGGGCTCTCATAACACCTGAGCAGTGCCACAGACTGATCGACTCCATGCCACGCCGCATTGCTGCAGTAATTCAGACAAAAGGAGCCCCAACTAAGTATTGAGTGCTGTACATGCTCATACTTTTCATGTTCATACTTTTCAGTTGGCCAAGATTTCTAAAAATCCTTTCTTTGTATTGGTCTTAAGTAATATTCAAATTTTCTGAGATACTGAATTTGGGGTTTTCATTAGTTGTCAGTTATAATCATCAAAATTAAAATAAATAAACACTTGAAATATATCAGTCTGTGTGGAATGAATGTATACATTATACAAGTTTCACTTTTTGAATGGAATTAGTGAAATAAATCAACTTGTTGACGATATTCTAATTATATGACCAGCACCTGTATGTATGTGTGTATATATATATATATATATATATATATACACACTATATTGCCAATTGCCACTATGTTTGACTACTTTAGTAATTTCCATGAGTACAAATCTTAATGTTTAAGCATAAAATTATATTCTCTTATATTCAAAACTGTTGCAACACAGGTATAAATACAATTTTTAAAAACATGAATTATGTTTCCATCTTTGTTTCCACAGCTTGGAAGTGCCTTTTTCTCTTCTAAAGAAGGGGGTGTCCCAGTACTTTTGTCAATATAATGAATGTACAAGTCATTGGTGTTTGGTGATGAATTTTTGGCTCAAGGTCTGCATTTAAAGTCACACCAGAGTAGTGTATGTGTGTATATATATATATATATATATATATATATTTATTTATTTACCGCTGAGTTCAGAATGGTGCAAAAATGGAGATGTATGAAAAATGTTGTATGTTTGATTCCACCTGATAAACAACATACTAGTCAGACTTGGATCCCTCATGGGGACGGAAGTGATTTTCAACATTTACATGGGTTAGTCTGTTATTTTATTGCCATCCGAATACAGAATGTTCACGTTTTTCTCCCACCATCCCTTTAAAAATCCCCGGCCGAATTAACGAGGTCAAGAGGTAATTGAATTGCTGTCCAAAGCCACATCTCTTAGAAGAAGAAAACAAATCAAAATGAACTAACCCTTTTGACCACTTTTAACATGATATACTAATTGTTATATTATTAATTACTGGAAAAAAAAAATTCTAGAAAGTATTTGCAAGAACAATATTTCATAACTGCTCCACCATAACGATTGGGTGCAGTTAAGAACAAAAAGCAAGTAAACATTTTAAATGGGTCATTATTATGGCAGTAACAGTTACAATACAACTTTAAAATAAAATATGTATAGGCCTACAATTATATACATACAAATGTAAACGAATCAGCTGTGTTTACTTCATCTGAATAACAGGTTGCATTAACTTATTTGTGATAATCTTCTTATTTTTAATGACACCCATCATTTTGAGATAAAATTAAGAAACCCATTTCAACTTTAGTAGGTCTATTTTCCTATTTTTAAATCAGAGATTTAATTAAATAATGAATATTATATTATTTCATTTAAATATATTTATTATTCTAAGCATATGACATTTTATTTATAGCAGACAACCATGTGCCTGGCCATGTCTCACTCACCAATGCCGAGTCTGAGCCACAGGGCAGCTGAGCTTGGGCCGATTACCACATGCTATCTGGGAAGGCTTTGGTATTTAGTGTCCTTGATAGCCTGCCCACCACCCATGTCAGAAACATTGGTTTGATTTCCGCTTGAAGCGAATGAGGTGCGTAGAATCGGAAGGGTTACACTGGTGCCATGGAGTAATGTTTTGGGGGGTGAGTGTAAAGAACACCAGCTGGTAAGTGCTAAACATCACTCCCCTGATCTCAAGAGGCTCACTGGTTGTTGCAGTCTTTAGCATTCATGTAAGCGCGCCCGCCTTCCATGCCAAAAACGCTGGTTGGAATCCTGTTTGGAGCAAGTGAGTTTAGTAGAATTGGAGTGGTTACATAAACATGCAAGAAACAATCTTGCAAGATGTTAAACAACTAAATTCATGCAAAAATGTGCTAAAACATTTTAGCCATCTACTGTCCTAAAATATGCTAACACAATTCATGTTAGCAATGTTAGTAAAAATGTTTAAACATGCTAACAACTTTAAGCTTTCACAACTACTTCAAACTTTCAGAAAGTTATTTTTTTCACATAAAATAGTAAAAACAGTTACTTTAAATCAGTGGTTCTCAACCTTTTTGGGCCAGCGCCCCTAACCATTATTCAACTCCCTTAACGATTTAAAATCGCTTTTAAATGGACAAATAAATATACATTTAAAACTGTTTGATCAATTCTTGTTTTAAAATGTACAAAACTTAAAATAAAAATAAATATTTCATAAATTAAAAAAGACACGTACAACTGCTATTTATTTCATATTTTTACATTTTTTATAAAATAAAAAATGTAAAACATTTTCCACTAGTTTTTCTTTATTTTTCAATGACTTTTCTTTATCCATTTGCAAATCTAATTAAAATATGCTACTGGACAATTCCTCCATGTGGGCAACCAATCAACTTTGGACTCTCTCGACGCCAGTCAAAGCAGATGTAAGACGGGCTGTCATTGGACAGTAAAATCGACTCTACCAGTCAATCAGAGGAGTTTATGTTAGACTCACCACTCTCAAAACGCCTGTGTTTTTGTCCCGTTTTGAGTTATGCAAGCTCAAGAATCATTTTATTATATTAAAGTAGCCTAAACACGATGTAATTAAGAGATTTATGCAGTGTAGAGTGCTCTGGTTCCGGTTTGTCGCATACGCATGTTCTGAGGTTTGAGCTCCGTCAAGTCAATTATTTATCGTCTATTTTCTATCTTAAATTCCGATTTTATACACAATCATCTTTGTTTCTATAACATGTGAATATATCCCCGATCGCATTCTGCAATGAGAATAATCTTAGTGCAATTAAAATGAGCAAATTTGCAAGAGTGCATAATTCAGAGAGTGTGCTCATGGAACAAAATGGCAACGTTTTAGCAATGACTAATCAAATGCCTTTGGTTGGTCATTGCGACACGCTGTAAAAACACATACTATAAACATGCTGCAATACAAGCATTTGTATAAATTTAAATCTGCACAAGTCTTGAGTACCCAAAAGCTAATTGAAAATGAATGCAATCACAGAGATTGTAATGCATACATGAATGCGTTTGTAAATGTACACGTGTTAAAAAGTCTGCTATCAGGTGTTAATCACTAACGTATTAATCTATTTTCCTACACCACTTTTAATAGTAATCACAGAAAACTGGCAAGCCACCGTTAAAGTCTCAAAAGCAACACTTTTGATAAAGATTTTGACTGTTTCTATCCAGTTATTTAGAATAGAAAGGATGTGTATTGTACGTGTGAGGGACTGCGAGACAACCGTCTGAGAGTGAAAGATGTTTTAAATTCAGAAATCATCACCCTATTCCTTTGTAAATTTTTACCAATGTGAAAGCTTTGAATTGTGTGAAATCATGGGTAGTTTTTTTATTAAAAATTCTGATTATAATGATATTATAGCATGCAATAATTCTAAGAATAAACCCTTAAAAATATTTACTTTTTCAGCTGTACCCACACATTCTCAAAGTCAACCTAATTATGTGCAATCTGAAGTGGTTTTTAAAGAGAATTGAATCATTTCCTTCATAATCTGCCCATTAAAAAGTACATTTAATAAAATTTAGGTTTTTAAAAATAAACCTTATACAGTATAGGGACAATTTACATTTAAAGTGTGATAAATTGCAGTTTGCAATAGTAGTGACAATGTTCTAAGTCGGGTGTAATAATTTAACAAATTAAAATATTGCATGCTTTTTGGGAGCTCTGTTTTGCTGTTGTTTAGAATTGGTGCAGGTTACGTGCTTGGATGTTTAATTTCAGTACCCCCCCGATGATTTATAAATTGGAGCTGCCCAATGTATTTTAGTAACTTTCATTATATTTAAACACTAAATATCCAACTATCAATTAAAATAAATTTCTCATTTCTTGTCACAGTTGTAGGAGTTCTGGAGCCTTAACATTAAATAATTGCACTTAAATTCAATATATTTTAAGACTGATATATCTGCAGGCTTGTTTTGGTAGGTTTTATGTGTGAAGGGTTGGAGATGTATGGGGCTCACACAAAAACACACATCCATCAGCATGGACACAGCTGCCTTAACAAGGTGTCATTGTGAATTTGTGGACTGTATGAAATGGTAACTGTCTAAAAGACATTTAAGATTGGAGTATTTGAGCTCATATTAAACTGCCATGCCTGATTTCGGAAGTGCTGTCTTGAAAGTGATGAGGTAGTCAGCTCTTTCACCTCAAAGCTGATGGTTCCTGTTCAATAAAGAACACAGAAACTAGAGCAAATGTGAGTGTAAAACATTAAACAAAATTTTAAGACAAAAAGAACAGTATGAAATAAATGTACCATTAATAGTTCTGCTTGTCAGATTAAATATGTCAGTTTCTCTACTTTTTTTCTCTAATAGTTGTGAAATTGATTTACAATCTTACATTGTCTGAATTACAACAAAATAAACAACAAATCTTGCAACTACACTATACAATATACTGCACTGTAAATTTGTAATTTTATATCTGAAATTATACACAATTTAAATGGGATGTGTTTTTGAGGGATGGTGGGTGTAATAAAACTATGAAGCTATTATTTCTGCTTTGGGGAATCATTTATAAAAATATTCAATATTGCTTTGATTTAAGTGATATTATTTTTTTACTTATGATTTATACTTTATTAACGACTTGTCCAGCAACCATCAACATCAGTATAGCTTTAACAATTTAGTTTATCTTGCTTCGTGGCCAATGATAAGACAAAATAAAGGGCTTTATCCAATTTGATCTAGGTAACGTAATCTTGGCTAATAATTTGAACTTGAAAATCACATCCACAAGACATCATTTTTATCAATGAAACAAGGTTTATTTGCTAACTGTTATTCTACAATACATGTACTAAACTTAATAAAACACATAAACAACACATAAACATACACACACACATACAGAGTTTTGAGGTTAGAAGAAAGTTTAAGCTAGCACTCGAGGAAGACCACAAGCAGGGACTTTGCTATATTTTCTGCGTACAGATCAATTCATCAGTTCAGTAAGAATATATATTTTGTTTGATTACTTGCTTTGCTTTGAGCTGCTTGTCGCAGATTCTCCCGTTTCCACGTGTTTCCTCATGTTGGCTGAGGGAATCCCGGCCGCTGATTTCGTTGTTGCATGAGGTCACTTGGGAAACCCTCTTGCGATTGGCGGTCTGCCTGGTTTCTTTGTTGGAACGCGGAAGCTGTTGAGCTGCTTGCTTAAAGTTGTTATGGCTTTGACAAAGTTGTGAATTCTCTTAGATGTCAGCTTCAGCCTGATGGTAAGGCGGTGATTCAGCGCGACCAGTGAAGATAAAGCCGAAGCTTCCGGTTCGTCAACGAGCGAGCAAGTAAAACTAGACTGATAAAAGAGCTGTAGTGTTCATTTTTAAACAGCTAGATTTGGGTCCACCCACGGGCGGCTGTCCCAATCAGATTGTTCTGATCATCCCTTCTTTTGCCGCGCCCACATCATCTGATATTTAATTCATCACATGAAGGAAGATATACTTACAGACCTCTATACATGCTGTAATCATACATTATGGTGCTAAAGTTTAACTGTCATCCACACCAACTTATTGCTGACGACGACAGCTTCTGTTAGAGACTTAACATCCCGCATTTGACACACAAAGTACATCTACTAATTGTATCTACTACACAGGTTAAGAAAATACCATCGGTTCCATTACACAGCAAGCTTATAAAAGACAGAGTGCAACATTAATATATATTGTTTCATGAGTACATTGTTTTAATAGCAACGAGTTTCCTCTTAGAAATCCTCTATATAGGTTTGAGTTTCTTTGTCTGTTCCAGAACGAAAGAGCGCGCGCTCCCTGGAGCTGCTCGAGGAGGGGAAGCAGGGGTTCTGAGGTCTTGCAAAAGTCACGTCTTTCGGGATCTGGGAAACATCAGTCAACGTATATCACTTGTTGGTTGATTAAATCATAAATTTAGGCATTAACCGATCAGGGGATCCTGGGAGTGTCTGTAGACGCTGTTCTATTCTCAAGATAAGAAGTTCTAAATTATTTTTTCTGGGAGTAAAGGTCAGTTTTAGCTGGCAAGGAGGTGGCACTATAACTCTGTCTCTTCCTTTATCCTCTACAGAGATTAGCAAAAGGGGGTACTCCAGACGGAGTGGCTCCACTTTTGTCAGTTGGTTGGCATTTATGACTTGGCAAATGAAGGTGCTTAAAAATGTGCTGCTTCTCAATCATTTTGTGCGACGAGGCTCTACACATCCCCCTTTGGCTCGATGATGTTCCCGATGCAACCTCGGCAGGCACTGGAACAAGAGGCAGAGAGAGCAAGCACACACAAGACACAAACATCATCTCCATCACTGACTGAATCCTGGTGCAGGGTAATTTGGGAAGGAACAGGTTAGAAACTTGAGAAGACGTAGGGATGCATTGTTTAGGATTATTGGCAATTGGATCATTCCGATTGGTTTAATTATTAGGGTTAGACGATGCGGTATAGGCATGATCTCAATCATATTGGTTGAGTTCTCGGGTTTGGGTTCTTGGTCGGGTTTATTACGTCGGAAAAGGCGTGGGATGCCTGACGTGCATTTGTTGAACGACTCTTGAAGGGTGTTCACTCGCTTGTGTAGGAGGAAGGCCAGTGTCAAAGTCACAACATATCCTACGATAGTAGAGATGTAAAGCGCTGTGTCAGCGGCAGACCAAGACCGAATAATTGGCACGCCAGCCAGCGATTTAAGCGATATAAGGCTAGCGATAGCGTTCCTTCCTCCTTGATCCTTTCTTCCAATTCTGGATTGAGGACAAAGGAATGCTGTTGGAAGAAGTGTGAGATTTCGATTTCAGCCTGATACTCATCGTCGGTAAGGTGGTACAGTGCTAACTCGTCAATATGGAGAATCGAACCCTTAGGGACAGTGATCAATAAAGTTTGGCTGGGCAGAATAATGCGCGTGGCGGTGTCGTGTTGATCGTATGTGAAGGTAGCTGTTCGTGCTGGGGTGTTGACAGCCATCGGTTTCCGATGATTTTGGCTTATGTTACCTCAACTTGAGAAGGTGGTGTTGCTTCGGCGGGGCAGCTAGTGTCGAGTCTAATGGATTCTAGGCCGCAGATGCCCTCTGTATTATCGCGTACGAAGGGTTTAATCAGGCAGAGGAAGTGAATGTCCTTAGTGAGCATACACATCTTTAGGTTTGGGGCCAGATAAAACTGCTCGTTGTTATTGTGATACGCAAAGACTTCAGGAGTGTGGATTCTGACATAGGTGTTCCCCTGTCAAAATCCCACATTCACAACGTCTTTAAGCCAGTAAATATTATTAGCCTCGATAATGGGCAAACTGAGAAGAAAGGCCAAGTTGCCAGCTTCTAGGTCTACGTAAAAAGGGAATGGCGCTACCCAGGGTAAAGGCGAGATGGGTTTGGATGGTACTAGCAGGGTCCGCAGTTAGGATGTTTTGTACAAGGCTAAGAGGTATCAAGTAATGTGGAATCCTACTCATGGCTAAGTTGTCGATCAAGGAACTTACTTCACGTAGCATGTCGGTCATGATTTGGCGGGTTGCCTCGATCGGTTGACAACGGTTCTCACAACGAGTTACGACGACTTTATTGAAGGGAGTCTATCTCAATTTCCGGACCTGGATTTAAAGATTGGTTAAGGAAGTTCCCTGATGAGGGGAATAGAGGGGAAAGGAGATCATAGTGAGGGAGGAAAAGGGAAAACACAAAGTGAGACACGAGAGAAACAAACAAACAAAGAGACACAATGAGGTGTGAATGAGGTGAGGCCGCAAACGAGTGTCCCATGTGTGGAGTAACTCCTCTCTACTAGAGATCGGTCCTAGCAGTGCTGCGGAGGAGAGAGTACGTGTTGTGTTTAACAAACCACCAAAAGAGACCAATTACTAGTAGAGGCCAACAGGGTCCATTACAGTTTCCATTAAAAGTCCTATTGTAACTACTGAAACTATTGCAAATTTTGTGAAGACGTCTATTGTTTTTTAGTTTTTTTTCAACATTAGATGTTATTAAAAATGCCTGTTAAGGGAGCCAAATGGCGCTTTTCCACTGCATGGTACGGCGCGGTACGGTACGGTTCACTTTTGGGGGGTTTTCCACTGGGTACTGTACCTGGTACCTGATACTTTTTTAGTACCACTTCGGTCGAGGTTCCATGCGAGCCGTACCGTTACCAAAACGTGACGTGTAAACTCTGCTGATCACTGATTGGCCGGAGAACTTTGTCATTACTGCGTCACTGAACTTGCGACACAAGACCCTCCTCTACAGCCCTACCCGCTAGATTTAAATCAGCACAGCCAGCGAAGGATCGGACGCAACTTCTGTTTAAACAAACGCACATTTTTGCATCAACCACAAAATAGTAGTGTCGTTGTCTGTTGAGGAAGAACAGACGTTCCTCTCGTTGATAGCCGAGGAGCGGATCCAGTGAGAGCTTGATGGCGCGACGCCGAAGGGAAAAGCCTTATGTATATAACGTTACTTTTGAACTTGCTATATTTTCAGAGTATGTTTTCTGTTTATATTTTTACCTCTGTATCTGTGTTTTGCTTCAATTAAAAACAATCTGATCGAATAAGTGTACCTCCAGACCATATTAAATATGCATCATTGTATGAGCACGTAATGAACCTCTTGAAAAAGACAAATGATTAATGCCGCGATTATAAAAACCATCACATAAATAAAAAAAACAAGGGATACATTGTACATTTTGAAATATTCAAAAGTTTATTGATAATTCACTTTACAGAACACGCTACATGAATAGTTAACTAATCAAGTAACGCAGCACACCTGCACGAACATCCCTGCCCTCCTCAGTCTACAGCCCGTATCACTGTCACCATAGTCTCTGCTGCTGGGGGTAAATCACAAGCATTCTCATAGACCTCTCCATTGTTGTTAAAAACATCCACATGCCGAGAGTGAAGAACACTATTCCGTCTCCTTTCTTTGTTGTGAGTATGTTTGTGGCGCGTTTACGATGATGTCACGGCAGTAGAGGCGGCGCAATTATAACGACGCGTGAATAATCCCGCCCACTCTATAGCGGTACTAAACTGCGGTGGACATGCAAACCGACCCGAACTGAGCCGTACCGTACCGTACCGAGCCGTGCCGAACCGTACCGTACCATGCAGTGGAAAAGCGCCAAAAGGCCTGGTAATTGCTGCTGTTATACTTACAGGACGATCATTTCCTTGTTTAATAGGCTATTGATCAAACATTTAATTCAAATATACATTTAATCTTTAATTTTTGCATGTGGACATCACAACCCTTTCAAAAATGAACCATGGTTTTCGTGGTAAAGCTTCTTAATTTTAATTTGCGTGATTTCTAAATGTTTGAGATCATGAAATCAATTAAACTGTATTACAGCCATAGGTAACTGTCTAGAGCTACAATTCTAATTTGTAAATAATACAATTTAATTATCATTGATTTACTTGTATATTTTATTATAGTTCTATTTTGACCCCGATAGTAGGTGTTTTTTTTTTTTACTTCCATAATATTTGAGGGAGGGGGCACAACAATACAATCCTGCCTAGGGAACCCATTTGGCCAGCAGCGGCCCTGCCTGCTCTGCAAGTTCGAAACGCCCATCACTCTCCATATGAAAGAGCAAGTGATTCACGCCTTTATTTCCACTCCCATGGTGAAGCTGAACTGTCCCTAAACCTCCTCCACCTGGACTGAATCAGTCACACTTGCTTAGTGTAAAATGGACATGCTCTGTCTGAAAAAAATGGTAACATAAACCAGCCAACTTCAGAATGCAAACATCTGCATTAATAATTGTATATATTATTTGTATTTATAAAAAAATATATAAAATGAAACAAAGCAATCCGGGATTTGAACCAATGTTGCTGATCTCTGGCTACCGTCCAACACTTGACTATGGATTTACTTGATAAACTTCACAACTTCCATTTTCCATTGTGTGTTTGCACACTCAAGACAGACGCGTTCTTCATTCATCTCACTTCACAATAATAAAAATAACAGTGGCTTTGTT
Source organism: Oxygymnocypris stewartii (assembly GCA_003573665.1). NCBI lineage: Eukaryota > Metazoa > Chordata > Actinopteri > Cypriniformes > Cyprinidae > Oxygymnocypris > Oxygymnocypris stewartii. Next base: position 319,332 of record QVTF01024767.1, on the reverse strand, counting down.
CAGATAATTATTGTGTTTATTATAGTGCAAGGAAGCCTGTACAAATTCTTTTTGGTTCCAAAACGCGATAAACAAAAATGAAAGTGTACTTTGAGTTGTTTCTCCTGAAGAACAAAATGCAAGTGATCGTGCTGGCGCCTCCATGCATTAAGCACACTTCAGTTTCCACTCTCCACTTAGATCCTAATGTATAATCTAACATTGAAATATGCTTGCAGTGTTTTATATCCATATATTTTATTTTAAGCAAGTCGTGATGATTTGAGAAGGCTAAATTGATCAAATGTGATCAACTCACTGTCAGCCGCTATCCGCTTTGTCCTCACTTAAAAAAAATTAAAATAATTTAACAAACAAAAATGTTCCAAAATTTTTTCTAAATTAATTAATAATGAAACAAATAAAAACAAAACTGACCTACGTTAATGACTGCAACAACAGCTGTGTAATTAGGAAGCCAGAGAAAAAGAAATGACACGGACTCCAGTCGGACTCGGGCCGAGGATATTGGTATGCTGTCGGCCAATTGAGCCGGGCTAGGGCCCAGATTTGAGACCCATGTAAGGCTCTACCCGATCTTTTTGCATTTGGAAACGAATGTTGTAAATCAGGGGTTGTTTTCAAACTAAATTACAAAATCCTTAAGTTACATTGTGTTGTCTAATTCATTTTTTATATTTTTATATTTTAGGGATTCCTCCCATCTTTCGCATGCCGAAATACGAAACCGTATTATTAGTATTATTTAAAATATGGTTGAACTATTATTTAAACACATTTTAATTAATACAAAGGAATAAATCATAGAAAGTGATATATTTCTTAATTCATGTCCATAATTTCCAGCACGTCATGGGCTCTGTATACTGAAATAAATGTGTTTAAAAAAGGCCAGATAACGAATAAGTATGTGTGACCTGCTGAAATACATCAGATAATTATTAAATGTAAGTTTCAAGCCTTTCATTGTGACATTAATGTGAGTACCAAAATATGTGTTAGCCTAGCTAGCCTAAAAGACTCAACAATAAGCCGACTTTCTAATAATTGAATTTTTTAATGCCATTATGCAAACCTCCTTAAACGTAATATAAACATTCCAAGTTAATATTCTACTTTTTGTAGTATTTCTAGCCATTATTCATGTCGCAGTTTTAACCCATTCATCTTGATTTCTCACAGATAATTAATTAATTTATTTATTTTTGGTGTGAGTCAGAGTAAAAGTGCGACTCCAATAGTCTAATGAATGTGCAGCCAATGGCCAAGGTCAGGATTTTTTATTCAAAATGTTTTATTAGCCTGTAGATTGAAATGAAATATCCTTAATAATAATATTACGACATAAGGATATTGTGAATTGAATGTTTTTTTTCATAATTACTGTTTAATAAAAATAAATCACAAATAGCCTTTTTTTGAGGCGTAGGTTGTAAAGTCTACAACGATCCCACATTTTTAAATTAACCCTCACTGTAAATTTGAGGATGTTATAATGTTATGTTATAATGTTTTTGTTGTTTTATTTTGTTATTTGAACATCATTACAAAACAAATTAAAGCTGCACGCAGTGATGGAAGGGACCTCACACCCGGGATCACTGCCCCGGTGGCTTCAGAAAGACAGGGAACGGCGAGCAATATGCATTTAAAAACGCAAATATAGAGGAATATGTCAAAGTCATTTATATGTGCCAAACCTGCTGCCAGCTGGTGGCGCTATGTCCATAACTGAACATTAACATGTAGATGTCTTCAGGCCAGCACTTTTATCAAACATATGAAGTTTGGTGCAGATTGAACATAGTATGTTTGAGTTAGTGTAAAGCCTGACATATCCTGTTGTCAACAGGTGGAGCTATGATTACATCTGAATATTGGCCTTTAAATGTCTTCAGGACAGGAATCTTACCAAATATGTGAAGTTTGGTGCAGATTTGACATTGCATGTTTAAGTTACTGTAACAGTGAATTTACTGTGGCTATCAGGTGGCACTATAGATATAACTGAACATTGGCATGTAGATGTCTTCAGACCAGTACTTTTGTCAAACATATGAAGTTTGGTGCAGATTGAACATGGTATGTTTGAGTTAGTGTAAAGCATGCCATATCATGTGGCCAGCAGGTGGCGCTATCTCTATAACTAAACAGTGGCATGTAGATGTCTTCAGGCCATGGCTCTTATTAAACGTGTGAAGTTTGGGGCAGATCGGACATTATATGGCTAACATATAATGAGCCATGAGTAACAACAGCTTCTATTCCCATGGCGATACATCACATTTTTGTCACGCCGCCATGGACACACCCTTTAGCAAAACTCAAGCTCTTTGCAATTTAACATCACAAAGGCCTTTAGATTAGACTGACCAAATATTATGTTGATGTTATTAAATCTCTAGGAGGAGTTAGTTACAGAGTAAAACATACCACTTCCTGTTGTCAGCAGGTGGCGCTATGCATTTATATGAATATGGTCATGGAGATCTCTTCAGCTCAGGAGTCTTATCAAACATGTGAAGTTTGGTGCAGATTGGACATTGCATGCCTGAGTTATAACAACTTCCTGTTTCATGGCGAAACATCAAAATTTGACAGGGTGCCACTGACACGCCCTCTGATGAAAACTCTAGATCTTTGCAATTTCACGTCAAAAAAGGCTTTAGATTACAATGCCCAAATGTAGTGTTCATCTGAATAAATCTCTGGGAGGAGTTCGTTAAAGCATGAGACCTGAAAATGGCAAAAATGACAAAATATTATGAGAAAATTCAAAATAACCGACTTGCTGTTGGGTTTCTGATTTCATACAAGGATAATTTTTTATGGTATTGTTATGTTACATGAGTGTACCGATTTTCGTACATGTACGTGAAACGTAGCTCGAGGCGCACTCTGCTGAATGTGTATAGGGGGCGCTGTCGAGCCATTTTGCCACACCTAGTTCTGAAACTCATTTCAGATGTACATTTTCACCAGTTCCGATGCGTATGCAAAGTTTTGTGACTTTTCAAGCATGTTCAGGCCCTCAAAAATGTGATTAAGTTTGGAAAATAATAATAAATATAGCTGGAAGCAGCGATGGCGGGCCCAAGCCGAGTGCAAACGCCACACGGGGGCATCAGGAAAACTGTGCCCAGCGGGCACATGCATTACAGTAACCCTCTAGCAGTTTGGAGTTAAGGGATACAGCAATGAAAGGGTTAATCCGAGCCATCAAGTCACACACACAACAAAATATACAAATTTGGTAACACTTTCAATAAGGTTTCAGTTGTTAGCATTAACTATATTAATTAACATGAACAATAATTATACAGCATTTATTAATGTTAGTCTCTCTCTCTAGCCTTTCTCTCTCTCTCTGTCTCTCTCTCTCTCTCTCTCTCTCACACACACACACACACACAGACACACACAAATAACAATATACACAACTTTTCAATAAGGTTTTATCTTTTAACATTATACTTTCAATAAGGTTTCAGTTATTAGCATTACATTTATTAAATAACATGAACAATAATTATACAACATGTATTAATGTTAGTCTCTCTCTACCCTTTTTCTCTCTCACACACACACACACACACAGAGAACAATACAGTATATGAAACTTTTGTAACAAACCGTTTTCAATAAGGTTTTAGCTTTTAACATTATATAAATTAAACTGAACAATAGTTTTTATAGCATTTATGAATCTTAGTTAATATTATGTTCAAAATTGACTACTACATTATATATTTTTTTATTATTAATGTACATTTGTTACTGTACCATGACCTAAAATAAAATAAAAAATACTTACACAAATACAGTAAAAATATGTTGATAGTACTTAGTCTGTTAGTTTTGAATTAACTAATGTTTAAAACAATATTATTGAACTATAGTTACAGCAGCGGTTCTCAATTCCAGCAAATTCAGTCATTCTTGCAAAATCACTAGCCCGTCGTCCCAGGGCTATTGTGTTTACCAGTCGGGCTACCAATATGTATCACTGTCCTGCCCGACGGGCTACCTTAAATATTGGACTCCCGCAGGTCCTCATAAACTCCTCAATTTAGTTATATAAAATGTAAGGCCGTAAAAAGTTGTAAATACGTTTAATGGTTTAAGAAAAGTTCATTTATAATTTCAATAGGTCTTTCAGTTTTAATCATGAAAGGGCTGATTAAACTTCAAAAGGAAATTATGTCATTGAATAAATATGAGTGCTGCACGTTTCAAAGTCAAAACGCAGCGCGGATGTTTATGTATCTCTGAAGGGAACCGACTGTCCTCATAAATGTGTCGTTGGCATTTTAATTTCATCTTGCCTATAATGCCTGATAAAACAGCGTTTATGAGCGCGGATGGTGCTGCTTTTGCATACAGCTGTTACCGGGGAATCCGCTATATTAAGCCGTTCCTGAAGTGCCACCTCGTGGCAGAGAATGAATTTGAAGGAAAGAAGTTAATGTGCCTACTAAAAATCTAAACAATTAAGACCATAATATTTATATGTTTTAAATTAATATAATAATGTATGTTTAACTTATTCCTTTTCATAAAAATGGTTTAAAGGCTGAAATGCCATTTTAAGATTTTTGTTTTTGTGAAAACCTGTATCTGAACTGTAAATCATGTAATTTTATGGCTTAAAATGAGACGATGGAAATTGTCCAACTCATACGGTGTTGATTCAACTTGTGCATCTCTTAAAAAGGGTCATGAATTGCCTTAAATTGATTTAAAAAAAATCAAATAATGTAAATAATTAAATAAACTCCCTTCTTTGATATTTGTGTATTGAAAAAGACATTTGATTGACATTTTGACACCTTTTTGATTATATATATATATATATATATATATATTAGGGGTGTAAATCGGATGGTTCGATATCGATTCTCATACTCAGCGATACGATATTACCGATACCTCCAAAAATTCTAAGATATGATTCGATTCGATTCGATACAGGAGTATATCGATCGATATATCGATATTATCATATTATATACCTATTTTAAACAACCATCTACATTTTTATTAACTCAAATGCAACCAAATGCAACCAAAATTTATAACATGAACATGAATCTAAAAATGCTGCTATGGGCTCAGTGCTAAATATCTTTTTTTTTACAAATAACCAAATTACAAGTAATAACAGAAAATAAATACAATAGAAGAAAGACACAAGTTTAATAAACAGTGCTTTTCAGGTTTCTCAGCTTAGTCTAAAATACATTTCCAGGTACGCTAAAGAAATATAACAATCAAATATAAAATAACTGCATAGTCTTCACTGTATAAATTAAATAGCCTGTAAATGAATACTGTTTGATGTTACAAAGGTTATTTAGTCAGGAGCAGTGAACACTTGTATTTTTATTTGACAGCATTATATTTATTATTAGTTTTATTTCACTTTAAGAATGAAAGCACAGATTTAATAAACTGATACACATGCCTTTTTTCTCCACTGTTTACATTAAGACTTATGCTTTCCTTAACCTACTGTTTACAAGGATATAAGCTAATATATGCATTTTGATGTAGTTTTATCTGAATTTATTCATCCATGCTCAAAAAAAGTAGAGGAGAGCTCAATTTAGTATTCGCGCAGAGTTGACGCAGCTGTCTGAGTGCACGCGCTTCAGATGTGCGTGCGTGCGCGTGCGTCAGACGTGTGCACGGAAATCTTCTCACACAGCGCGTGACTGTGCCACCAACAATCCCGAGTGTCTTAAATGCTCGCCTTGTGCCTTTGGGCAGTCCTTTTATCGAGTCCTGATACGTGAGATTGAACAAGAATGCACGCGTTGGAGGTAATGCATAGACGGACATTATATGAAAATGTGGACAGTGCCAAAATAAAGGTGACTTTTTATACGACAGATATCGATATTTTACGTATGACATCGATGCATCGTATCGTCATACATTGTATCCATATCGATGTAACACCCCTAATATACAGTATATATATATATATATATATGTGTATGTATGTATGTATGTATGTATATATATATATATATATATATATATATATATATATACAAATATTTTAAGGACCTTATTGTAAATTTTTGCCAACAATTTTATGATACATAATCATAGAAAATGTAAGTAAATGATTAATACACTATTTAAATGTACATTTTTAAATATTATTTAGACACGTGATAATAATTTATCAGTTTTAATAAATGCTTTATTAACATATTCCTGCTGAAATTCATGATTAAGTCAGGTAGTTATAAAACATGTAGCAGTTGCCAGCCATCTATTTGTGTGAGCTCATCTAAAGTGAGGCCTATTTATACATTATAAAGCATTAATAAAGCAGATACATTTATCTCCCAAACAGAGAAGTTAACCCTTTCGCACGTACGATCACACCGGTGTGATTAGAACGTTCAGTGCGTCACGTCATCAACTACTAAATAAAAAAAAAAAAGTGAAATTGTACAGCTTAATTTTATTTTTTTATTTTCAATTAAATGGTAAAGGGTTATTTTTTCATTTTTTATCAAGTGTACAGTTTCATTTTTTGAAGGGAGAAAACATCTATATTATTTGTTATTTTTTGTTCTTTTAGGAAGATAACTGAGCCTATAAATCTGCTTTGTAATAGATATATGCCTGATAAATAAAGAACAAGGCATTTATATCTGTATTTCTAAACTGCTAAATAATGACTCTTAATGTTGGGACAATGCTTTATAAAGGATGAACTGACTATTTACTAAAGCTTGCCTAATGACTCATAGCGTGCAGTTATACCAAATTAGGTTATCAGTGCCCTATAGCACAAAAACTGCACTTGTTAAAATTACAAATGACTTGCTTCTTGCGTCAGACCAAGGCTGCATCTTGTTGCTAGTTTTACTTGATCTTAGTGCTGCATTCGACACTATAGATCATGACATACTGATAGATCGATTACAAAACTATACAGGTATTCAAGGGCAGGCTCTAAGATGGTTTAGATCCTACCTGTCCAATCGCTACCACTTTGTTTATTTAAACGGGGAGGCATCTCAATTATCGCCAGTAAAGTATGGAGTACCACAAGGATCTGTCCTAGGTCCTCTGCTATTTTCATTATACATGTTGCCCCTTGGTAATATTATTAGAAAATACGGAATTAGTTTCCATTGTTATGCTGATGACACTCAACTATATATCTCAACAAGACTAGATTAAACTTCTAAACTGTCTAAGCTAACGGAGTGTGTTAAAAATATAAAATATTGGATGACCAATAATTTTCTTCTATTAAATTCAGATAAGACAGAGATATTACTTATTGGACCTAAAAAGGTACACAGAATCTCTTGGATCACAATTTGAAACTAGATGGATGTACTGTTACTTCCTCTACAGTCAAAAATCTGGGTGTTATATTAGACAGCAACCTATCTTTTGAAAATCATATTTCCCATGTTACAAAAACAGCATTCTTCCATCTTAGAAACATTGCCAAGCTACGGAACATGTTAAGTTTTTCTGATGCAGAAAAGTTAGTTCATGCATTCATGACCTCTAGACTGGACTATTGTAATGTACTGCTAGGTGGTTGTCCTGCATCCTCAATAAACAAGCTACATATAGTACAATATGCTGCGGCAAGAGTCCTTACCAGGTCAAGAAAATATGATCATATTACTCCAATTTTACAGTCACTGCACTGCTACCTATTAAGTTTCGTATCAGTTACAAAATATTATTACTTACCTATAAGGCCCTAAATGATTTAGCTCCTGCGTACCTAACTAATCTTCTATCACGCTACAATCCAACCCGCTCCCTAAAGTCGCAAAACTCTGGACGCTTGGTAGTACCTAGGATAGCAAAGTCCACTAAAGGAGGTAGAACTTTTTCATATTTGGCTCCCAAACTCTGGAATAGCCTTCCTGATAACATTCGGAATTCAGACACACACTCTCTATTTAAATCTAGATTAAAGACACATCTATTTGGCAAAGAATGCATCTCACAATCTTGTACTGCCAGTCTATCTGAACAAATGCACATTATTATGCTTTAGCTTGGGTTAAACTGAAAATTTCATCCAGGGTTATTCCTGGATGGAACAACTGCTACGCTAATTGTCTTTATTGTTTCTCTGTTTCTGCCACGGGATTAACATCCGTGGTAGCTAGGAATTACACAAGCTTCAGTCTGGATCCAACCCTTAAACGATCCGAGATGACCCGAACACCTAAGAAGAGATGATGACAACCCCTCGGAGGACCTCAGAGGAAGCCAACCATCAGCGATTATACTGAATTAACCAACATTTTGCCATAAATGCTGGATCAGCACCTAGAGACAACCTCTACAGCCCTGAACGTCAGCGGAGTCTAGGACACATAGATGAGCCTCAGAGACAGATCTCCAATGAGGAACTAGACATCCATAGACATCACCGTCTAGGTGATCCATCGGGGAAAGACCACTGGAACCAGTGGACCACTTAAAATTTGTCTTTGATGCAGTTGAAACAAACAACTGGTTCGTCTGGCAGGAGGGGAACTGGCCCGACTGAGCCTGGTTCCTCCCAAGTTTTTTTTTCCATTCTGTCACCGATGGACTTTTGGTTCCTTGCCGCTGTCGCCTCTGGCATGCTTAGTTGGGGACACTTCATTTCCAGCAAAATCATCGACTTGATTGCACAGATATTATTTAAACTGAACTGAGCTGGACGATGTCATCACTAAATTCAATAATGAAATGCATTCAGCTGAAAATTGAGTGTTAAATCCAGTCATTTTACATTATTGACACAATTTTCCTATTTTGATATTGTGCAGTGCTTTGTTACAATTTGTATTGTTAAAAGTGCTATATAAATAAAGGTGACTATAAATTAACTGGTTCTATTACTTTTTTTGTCCCTAAAACTGATAAGGCATGTATTAAGCTGTAATGCAAAAAAACACCAACAACAACCAAAAATGATTGATTATTTTTTTCTGGTGATTAAAGATATGTTTAAAAATCTCTATCTCTATCTCTCTCATCAACCCCCCTCAATCCCTGTCACAATGAACAGACAGCCTGACCCCCATCCACTCCATTACACACACACAGTCATAGAAGAGAGTGTAGAGTGTGATCAAATGCCTGATAGTTTTTATTTTTTTTATTATCCATAGAGTTTTGTAAAGTCATGAAACTAAACATATTTCCTCAGAATTACTTTTTTTCCTGCATATACAAAGTTTGGAGGTTTTTGGAAACTGCACTTTAAAGATATAAGAAAATGTCTGCTATCTTTTTTTACTCTCACTTTATTAAATTACTATTTCAACACCGTTCAAGCTTTCCACAAGACGTTCACAATTTAGCATCTTCAGTGTCTTGGCATCATGTTGACAAAGTTTGGTGTGAACTACTTGTTTCTTCTTGGAGGAGTATGAATTAATTTGCAGCTTGATTATTCCAGAAATTGACATTAAAACAAAAATAGCCGACTTCCTGTTGGTCATAGCTAATGAGTGTAAATTGGAAAGTTGTCCGGCTTGATTAGACCAATATATATATATATATATATATATTGTAAATGTAGTTTGGTGACTGTAGCTAAAACTATCCCCCGAAGTTTTGACAAAAGGTGGCACCATAGAGTGCCTCCTCCACGCCCGTTTATGAGCTTTTGCCAGTGTCTATCTTTAATTAATACTGATGTGTGTGTTGAGTTTTATGAAATTCTAAACATCTTAAGTGCCTCAAAATAACAAGAAAATAATATTTGAGGTTTGACAAGTTGCCATGGCAACAGTATTTTAGATATCAATATTCCCTTAACAGTTTCACATTGGCCGTGTTTTAACATTATTCTGAAGAAGTTTGAAGCAAATTGGGAAAAGTAAGATGCTGAATTCAAAGCATTTTGAAAATGACACACTTCCTGCTGCCAGTTGGTGGCACTATAACTTTGACTCATAATTGTCACATCGATGCGATCGGCTTCATACACCGAACAAACCACTGAAGTGTGATCAAAATCAGACAATGTATGTGGACTTTATTAGACACTTCCTGTATCTCAATTCTTGCCATAACGTCACCCTGGCGAGGCGCCAAGGGCAAACCGTTCGAGATATCAAAAATCCCTCCGCAATTTAACATTCCCAATGTGTTGAGATCACGTTCACCGAGTTTGGTGCTCGTCTGTTGAAAATCTTGGGAGGAGTATTTCAAATTCCAGAGCATGTGCTTTTTAAACAGCCCTGAATAGCCGACTTCCTGTTGGGCAGAGCCCATGACATGTAGCGCAAAAGTTGTTCGACTCAATGAAATCTATATGTGTACCGAGTTGCATATGAATACATGCAAGTATATGTGAGCTGTACATCAAGTTTTCTGATGGTGTTCCAGGAGGCACCGTAGAGCCTCTGTGCTAGCCCTGGGTCCCAGCCTCTGCGGCATCCTAATGGCCGCAGATTCCAATGTGTGTGCAAAGTTTCAAGAGGTTTTGACCATGTTAAGCTCCCCAAAAATGCCTGGATAGTCAAAAAAAATAATAATAATCCTAACGAAATCAATAGGACCCTGCGCCTTTCTGGCTTGGGTCCTAATAACAAGCGGAGCAGATTCAATAGGGTCCTCGCACCATCTGTGCTCGGTCCCTAATAATAAACAGAGCAGATTCAATAGGGTCCTCGCACCATCAGTGCTCTGTCCCTAAATATCGTAATTACAGTCAGTTTGAAATCTGTCCATTTGCGCCTCCTGGTGGTACATTTACATGACATTTACATTTAGTCATTTTGCAGATGCTTTTATCCAAAGCGACTTACAATTGGGGAATACATAATGATTCATCTTGAAGAGGCAAACAGACAGAGGAAGTGCTCGTAACACCAAGTCTCAGGCATTGTTCACATAAGTACAAGTTAGCAAGGGAAGGAGAGAAATATAAAGTTTTTGAAAAAGTAAAAAAAAAAAAAAAAAAATTTTGTTTAGATGACGTCAAGTAGTGTCGAGAGAGATGAGTTTTCAGTTGTTGCTTGAAGCTTGACAGGAATCCAGCATTCCGGGTATGGGTTGTAAGATCATTCCACCAGCCAGTAATGGTGAACGAGAATGTTCTGGAGAGTGATTTTGAGCCTCTCTGTGATGGGACCATGAGGCGTCGTGATGTTATTTTCGTGAACGACTTTAACATGCGATGGCTTGCAGTTAATGCCGGTGGTGATACATGCGGCGGTAATAGGCATTTTGGTTGTCCACCTATTATAGGTGAAAGATCTGGACTTCAGGCAGGCCAATTCAGCACCCGGACTCTTCTACTACGAAGCCATGATGTTGTAATAGCTGCAGTATGTAGATTTGCTTTGTCCTGCTGAAATACATGTCGTCTGGGGGGAGCATATGTTTCTCTAAAAACTTTATATACCTTTCAGCATTCATAGTGCCTTCCAAAACATTCAAGCTGCCCATACCTTATGCACTTATGCACCCCCATATCATCAGAGATGCTGGCTTTTGAACTGAACGCTGATACCACGCTGGAAGGTCTCCCTCTTCTTTAGCCTGGAGGACGCCGTCGTCCGTGATTTCCAACAAGAATATGAAATTTGGACTCGTATGACCATAGAACACTTTTCCACTTTGAAACAGTAATTTTTAAATGAGCCTTGGCCCTCAGGACACGACAGCACTTCTGGACCATGTTCACATAAGGCTTTCTTTTTGCATGATAGAGCTTTAGTTGGCATCTGCAGATGGCATGGCGGATTGTGTTTACCGACAGTTGTTTCTGGAAGTTTTCCTGGCCCCATTTAGTAATGTCAATGACAGATTTATGCCGATGAGTGATGCAGTGTCATCTGAGGGCCCAAAGTTCACGGGCATCCAACAGAGGTCTTCTTCCTTGTGCCTTACACACAGAAATGTATCCAGTTCCATCAACCACATTTCCTATGGTCATTCATTTTTGACCGAAGACCACAAACTATTTTTTTACAACCACTTAGTCTGCTCAAATCAAGCAATTATTTTAGTTTTTTTTGTGTGTTCACATTCCAAATACCATAAAATCCAACAAGTTTCGTACCATTCCAAAGAAGCGGTGATTTGTAAAAATACAAAACAGATCCCGAAAATGACCAAAGAGGTTAAGCAAAGGTTATGAGAAAGGTTAAACAATTCAAGCAATTCAAAACAGCCACATCAGCCCAATGCAGTGGAGGCCTCCGAACAAAAGCAGCAAACAGGGTAGTGAAATGGCCTTCTGCTAAGATCAGCTATAGTTTATGTTACCCCTGGTCCACTGAAAGTCAGTCTGAGAAGAGTTGGAATAAAAAACAAATATGCTTAAGCAAAATACCATGCACAATGAGATAATGACAGTGGATTATTCTCATTAAGAAAATGTTACTTTGATTATTGCAGCTTAATGTTGACTGTATTGGGATCATAATAGGTCACTTAACTCCTATATTATAAAATATTAAATATTGGGTTGGTAAAACTGTGGACATTAGCATGCACTTACAGTTATGGAGCTTTAATTAATTTTAACCTGATCCAAAATCCAATACTTGAACATGTGACAACATAAAAGCCCTGTCTCAGAAACCACAGCCGCTCAGTCAACTGGATCCATTTACAGACTGAACGACATCGTGGCCATACTCCAAAGAGGAAACACTGAAATAGATTATTACACCAGCAGTCCTCCAAGGTGATAACACACTCTGTCTTTAAAAGCCATGCTGTCATAATGAAAAGACAAGCAAGTGCATGCAGTAGTGCTCAGGGACATTATTGTTTTTTAATCCCATCGAGTTAATAGCATTGAGTTATTAATGGGGAGACAAAAAAAAATAAATAATAATATCTTAATATTTCATAGGAATATTAAAATATTATTTATTTCCCTATTCATTTGTTGTGTTTTCCAGAATGTGTAATTAACATGCTTTAAATTAGTCCTGGTGTCCTCTACAGTGGACATGTATGACCTTGATGTCCTGTTTTGCAACAGAAAGTTGTATTTTGATTCGAAACCCCATAACATGTTTCCTGAGATGTTGATTTATGACAAAAATGTGTGAGATTAAATTACACATAAAAAATATTATAATATGTCCATGAGAGTTGCTGTCTTCGAAATGCCATACTATCATACTACTCTTCTTGTTTCTGCAGTATCCAGTGTATACTGCGCATAGTATCCACTATTTCTGTATGCATGGAATACCTGGATGACCAACTTTATTTGCCAGAATGTGCTAAATGTAACTGAAGTACATTGAAATCATACAGAAGTGTTCAGAATAGCATACTACAATACAACTACTACTATATTGCAGTATGCTATGTGTAGCTATACTGCGAATAGTTTTTGAATTTTCTGTATGCATGGATGTCCCGGAAAACCTGCTACATTTGCTGAAATCTGATGTATGCACCTGAAGACAGTGCATGTGGATATTATTTCCCAAAATGCAATGCGTTCCTTGTGACATTTCACCTTCAAACGTGTGAGTGAATCGGAGGTGGGGGTAGTGATTATAAATTAAACAATTGTATATGTACATACAGTATCTTACAGAAGAGAGTACACCCCTCACATTTTTGTAAATATTTTATTATAACTTTTCATGTGGCAAAACTGAACAAATTACACTTTGCTACAATGTAAAGTAGTGAGTATACTGCTTGTATAACAGTGTACATGTGCTGTCCCCTCAAAATAACTCAACACACAGCCAATAATGTCTAAACCGATGGTCACAAAAGTGAGTACACTCCTAAGTGAAAATTTCCAAATTGGGCCAAATTAGCAATCTTCTCTCTCTTTTGTCATGTGACTTGTTAGTGTTAGTGTTACAAGGTCTCAGATGTAAATTGGGAGCAAGTGTTTTAAATTTGGTGTTAATCGCTCTCACTCTCTCATGCTGGTCACTGGAAGTTAAACATGGGACCTAATTTCAAAGAACTCTCTGAGGATCTGACAAAATAAGACTTGTTGCTCTACATAAAGATGGCGTAGGCTATAAGACGATTACCAAGAGACTGAGCTGCAGCATGGTGGCCAAGACCATACAGCAGTTTAACAGGACAAGTTAACAGGACAAGCGTCATATCCAGAGGTTGTGTTTGGGAAATAGACGTATGAGTGCTGCCATCATTGCTGCAGAGGTTTAAGGGGTAGGGTGTCAGCCTGTCAGGGATCAGACCATACGCCACACAATGCATCAAATTGGTCAAATTGGCTGTCGCCCCAGAAGGAAGTCTCTTCAAAAGATGATGCACAAGAAAGCCTGCAAACAGTTTGCTGAAGACAAGCAGACTACGGACATGGATTACTGGAACCATGTCCTGTGGTCTGATGAGATCAAGGTCAGCTTATTTGCTTCAGATGGTGTCAAGCGTGTGTGGCGGCAACCAGGTTAGGAGTACAAATACAAGTGTGATTTGCCTACAGTCAAGCGTGGTGGTGGGAGTGTCATGGTGTCATGAGTGCTGCCGGCACTGGGGAGCTACAGTTCATTGAGGGAACCATGAATTCCAAAATATACTGTGACATAATTAATCAGAGCATGATCCTCTTCCTTCGGAGACTGGGGTGCAGGGCAATATTCCAACATGATAACATCCCCAAAACACACCTCCAAGATGACCACTGCCTTGCTAAATAAGCTTAGAGTAAAGGTAATCTGTGGGGCATCCTCAAATGGAAGGTGAAGGAGCGCAAGGTCTCTAACATCCATCAGCTGCAGAGACAGAGTAATGAAGCCAATCAGTATATGGGGATGATTAGGAGGCCATGATGGTCAAAGGCCAATTGAGAAATTTGACCAGGATGCCGGGGTTACACCCCTACTATTTTTTCGAAGGACTTTTAATGACCACAGAGAGTCAGGACCTCGGTTTAACATCTCACCCGAATGACGGTGCTTTTTTATAGTATAGTGTCCCCATCACTACACTGGTGCATTAGGACCCACATAAAATGCAGGGTGAGCACCCCCTGCTGGCCTCTCTAACACCTCTTTCAGCAGCAACCTAGTTTTCCCAGGAGGTCCCCCATCCAGGTACTGACCAGGCTCAACCCTGCTTAGCTTCAGTGGGCAACCAGTCTTGGGCTGCAGGGTGATATGATAATTCAAATTGACTTAAGACTGATGGCAGCATCACAATGTTACTTTTAGACAGAGATTGGTAGGTATATTAGTACAATAGGTTGAATTTAGCAATTTTTGTTGCATTATGTGCTAATGGTGACCATTTTAAAATAGGGAAAGAGCACTTTTCAAGTTTGTTTCTCAAAAAGCAGGCCTATAACTTAAAAAGTATTCAATATATCTCAATGCCCTTTGAGATTGTGGACCTTAACAAACTTTCCTTTAGACATCTTCATTTTTAAAGCCATATATTGTTCAGTTCCAGAGATATTGGAAATTAAATATGGCTCCGAGAGTACATTATTAAATTGCACACATTTTCAGTGGTCAAAAAAAAATGTGGGTCACTTCGCATAAATATGATAATTATTATATTTTAAAGAGAAATGTCTGAAGAACAAATAATGTTGAAACTACAAATGTATCTTGTTTCCTTCAGTCAAAACAACTGCATTGATCATACCTGAGTGTCTGAGTGTCATAAATATTATTTTTCCAAGGTTTGGGTACTTATAATTCAAGAAGTATTAAAGATATTGCAATATGATTTTATATTCTAGTTCTTAATAAACTTTTCTTTTGAAACCTTCATTTTCAAGGCCCTACATAGTTCAGTCCCAAAGAGTTAGGGGTCTCAATGAGGCTGCAGATGGTTGAATATTACACATTTTCAGTGGTCAAAAACCAAATGTTGGTCACTTTGTATACAGCCTGTACTTATTTAATTTAAAGAACAAAAGGATCATTAATGTTGATTTTATAATTGTATATTGTTTCCCTCTATCAAAATAATATGTATAAAACATACTTGCCGGAATGCTAAAAATGCAATAGCTGTAAAAGCCTGAAGTTTGAAAATGTAGATAGATTTGACAATTAGCATGTTTTAAACATGATTAGCATACATATTGCATGTTTCTAATCAAATAAAATCAAATCACTTTTATTGTCACATCACCACAGCACTCGTGCCTTGGTGAGGGAAATTATTGAGAGCATGCTCCAGACAATTTACATATAGACAGTACATACTTACAGACTTATACCGAAGACAATGTGCAGAATACACATACATATAGTCAGTACACACAGTGTACTATTAGACATACTTACAGTTATCAATACACATTATACACAGTATGTACACATTCTACATTATGTACACATATATACACACACAATAATATGCGAAAAAAGGTGCAGCAGATTATACATAGGCCGGATATGCAATGTCATGGATGTGCATTGGATGGTATCCAGTGGTAGCAGATAGGTTGTTGTATTAGTGCAGTGTGTGTGAGTAGTCAAGTTTAACTGTTGTAATACTTATGCGAACAGGCCCATGTTACCTTGGAATCTCTCACATTAAAATAACCTGATAAAGGACCACCTCTTTGCTTATCTCAGGCAAGGACACAGGAAGAAAAGATTTATAGCGCCACCTATAACCCAACAAGGGACTCCCATTGGCTGATGTTTTCCAGATCCCAGGACGTGACCCAATCATGACCCCCGGACAGCTCCTAAATGCCGAGGGCAGTCGTTGGCCTAATGGATAGAGCGTTGGACTTGAAACCCGAGGTAATCCAAGCTTGTGGGTTCGAATCCCGGCTCCGACATGAAGTCCACGACTGCTCCCCGGGCGCTGCACAGTTGGCTGCCCACTGCTCCAAGTGTGTACACTTGGATGGGTTAAATGCAGAGAACACATTTCACTGCTCATTATACTCTGTATAATTGTGTATGTGACAAATAAAGCTCATCCATCCGATCCTTCTTTCGCTCTGCTTTCGCCCCCTCTGCAGGTCAAAGGAAATAACTTTTCTGTGTCTCTGCCCAGTGCAAGGAACCCACCCCAAACATGTGTTCCTTTATGCAAAAAGACATTCATTTATTCCATGGCTATTAAAAGCAAGATACTCAAGAGACAATATATATTAAGGTTGTATTTTATGTCTTGTATGAGCTTGCTGTGTAGTGGAACCTATGATTTTGCTTAACCTATGATGTATTACTGTTCCCCGTTAAGGTTATAACATGCTTAGATTCATATAGACGGTCAGGAAAATTATGAATCAGTGATGCGACAGATTTGGTGATATTATAAATGGGTTAAGCATGTGATAACACCAGTGGTGGACAAAGTACACAGATCAAGTACTTGAGTAAAAGTACAGATACGTATAGTAAAATATTACTCCAGTAAAAGTAAAAGTACTGCTTTTTAAATTTTACTCGAGTGAAAGTACTCAATTTTTTATGTACTTAAGTAAAAAAGTACCGATAGACAGATTTATTTTGCAATTTTATATAGACTACTTTATTTAATTTTATATTAGCACATATTTTTATAATCCTACTGCCCAAAATACCTGGGTTTTTCCCAAAATAACCACTATATAGAGTCAAGATATATATTTTGTTGATATGGACTACGTTGATGAGAGTGATGTAGTAGTTCACTGTGAAGCTTACACTGCCATGTACCTGAGAAAAAAAGATTTCACCATCTAATTTTCACCAGGAAGAAAAAAGTGTTTTAGAAGTTTTAGTTTTTGCAGAACGTCAGTTATATATGACATGAGAATTAGGCCTGAAATTAGGAAGAACATTTTAAGGAAAATCGAATTATATTTTCATAATGAATTTTTTTCTTCTCAAACCTTGTCTGTGGTGTAAAAACACCCCTGGCTAAATGCCCCCAGATGGCATCATCACTTCCCACTCTGATAATTACTGTAGTTATGTTCTGAACATCACGTCCTTTCTTTTTCCCTTCAGATCTAATCTATCTAGGTGGCTGAATAAAGATATTTGGACTTTATATCTAAAAATTTCCTCAACTTAGCACCAGCAAGCTTGTTAGCTAGACAGCTAGCATTCGCTAACAATATTTACTTATTTTCAGTATGGTTATGAATAAACATTCATATCTGTCTACTCGGCTAACGTTAGTTGATCTGAACAATATAAAAATGTATACTGTTGATAAACAATACAAAAACAGACGTCACATAGGTCTAAATGCATAGCATTTTAATAAAATTGCTAACGTTACAGCAGCGGGGAATATGAACGTGCATGAGTTATTGTATTTAATCGGTGTTATTTTAATGTTTTGTTTTTTGACCTAAAACATAACGTTAGAGACACTGATGTCGATCTGTCTGCATTCAAGCATTTCAGTGGGCTTAATAGATCACCCTTTACAGCAGATTTAGTTCACTGACAGTTTTGACCTAAATATTATTTTCAGTTACAATAATTAATCCTAAAAAACGACATTAGTAACTTACTTTTCACAGCATCAGTAGCGCGCGCTCACGAGATCTCCCGGTTCTTTACTTGTGAGTTCAGTTCACTGAAGAAGACTCGCTCTAAACGGATCATTTGAATCAGTGAGTTTTCGACTCAAGAACAGCTGCAATCGGATCATTGCCATTCGTGAATGAATCGTTTGTTGCGATTTGCTAACCGATTGAACAGGTTCATTGAAAATAATCAGTTTGTTCATGAATCAGACACCGCGTCTGCGTCTCGGACCACGTGATGTATCACGTGAGTAACGATATGTTTTATGAAATGTAGTTAAGTAAAAAGTACGATCTTATGCTTTGGAATGTAGTGAAGTAAAAGTAAAAGTTACTCAAAATAAAACTACTCCAGTAAAGTACAGATACTTGAAAAATGTACTTAAGTACAGTAACGAAGTAGTTGTACTTCGTTACTGACCACCACTGGATAACACTTTATATAAGTATTACAACTCTTAATTTTCATCACATGGAAGATTCAACGTGGTATGCCCCAAAACACATGGGCGGGGCTCCGCCCCACAAGAACAATCTGATTGGAAGAAGCCTCTAGTGGGCGTACTGAAATCAGTCTGTTAAATTGGACAACTTCAGCTTTTTAGTCCAGTTTGCTTTTACTTGGTCGCTCACTGACGATCCCGGAAGCTGGTCGCGCTGGACCAGTGCCTTACCATCAGGCTGAAGACACCATCTAAAGTATTCAACACTTCGTCAAAGTAATAACAACTCGAAACGGTTCAACAGCTTCAGCGTTCCAACAAAGAAACCAAGACTGCCAATCGCAAGAGAGCTTCCACAGTGGTGTCACGCAGCAGCGACGTAAGCCATCGGAGATTTCCAGGAAACACGAAGGATACACGTGGGATGAAAGAAAGATATTTGGCCAGCTTAACGTAAAGCAAGTATCAAACTAAATCTCTATTCTTACTGAACTGGTGAATTGATCTGTATGCAGAAACATAGCAGAGTCTCTGTTGTGATCTTCTTTTAGATACAGTTACGAGATAGAAAAGAGTGCTGCTTTAAACTTTCTTCTAACGTTTCTCGCAAAACTCCTGGTATGTACAGTGCTCAGCGTAAATGAGTACACCCCCTTTGAAAAGTAACATTTTAAACAATATCTCAATGAACACAAAAAACATTTTCCAAAATGTTGACAAGACTAAGTTAAAGAAAACCCCTTCCCATTTCATGCTGTCAGCAATGGCACCACATGGAAGAGAAATGTCACAAGACCTGAGAAAGAAAATAATTTCTTTACACAAGAAAGGTGAAGGCTACAAGAAGATCCGCAAAGCTTTACTCATCAGTCAGAATACTGTAGCAAAAGTGGCACAAACATTTATGAAAAAGATGGAACTGCAACCATCTCACAGAGACGTCCAGGTCATCCACGGAAGTTAACACCTCGTCAGGAGCGTCTTCAGTTGAGAAAGGTTGAAGAAAATTGACATGCAAGTTCACTGCAGTTATCTAAAGAAGTAGAAAGCCAAACTGGGGTGACTATTTCCCATGACACAATACGGCGTACACTGCAGAGGAATGGCATGCATGGGTGCCGTCCACAAAAGAAGCCTCTCCTAAAGCCCAGGCACAAAAAATCCCGCCCAGAGTATGCCAGGGCCCATGCTGACAAAGATGAAGACTACTGGGACTCTATACTCTGGAGTGATGAGACCAAGATAAATGTTTTTGGGAACTGATGGCTTCAAAACTGTATGGCATCGCAAAGGTGAGGAATACAAAAAAAATGCATGGTGCCTACAGTGCAACATGGTGGTGGCAGTGTCCTTATGTGGGGCTGCATGAGTGCTGCTGGTGTCGGGGAGCTGCATTTCATTGATGGTATCATGAATTCACAAATGTACTGCTCTATACTGAAAGAGAAGATGCTACCATCACTCAGTGCCCTTGGTCGTCGTGCACTTTTCCAACATGACAATGATCCTAAACACACATCTAAGGCCACTGTTGGATTTCTGAAGAAGAACAGGGTGAAAGTGATTCAGTGGCCAAGTATGTCTCCTGATCTGAACCCAATCGAACACCTATGGGGAATTCTGAAGAGACAAGTTGAGCATCACTCTCCATCCAGCATCCGATCTCTAAAAGAGGTCATTCTTGAAGAATGGAAAAAGATAGATCTGGCAAAATGTCGCCAACTTGTTCATTCCATGCCTAGAAGACTTGGTGCTGTCATTAAAAATCATGGAGGCCATACAAAGTACTAGATTTAGTAGTTTTTGTTGTGGGGTGCACTCATTTTTGCATCACCCTAATTTGAGTAAAACTAAAAAATGTGTGATCTAAGTTATATTATTAACCTTACTTTCATGTTATAAGTTAAACAGATGTTAAATTAACTTAATCTTGTCAACATTTTGGAAATGGTTTTTGTGTTCATTGAGATATTGTTTAAAATTTTACTTTTCAAAGGGGGTGTACTCATTTACGCTGAGCACTGTATGTGAATGTTTATGTGTTGTTTATGTGTTTGTATTAAGTTAGTCCATGTATTGTAGAATAACAGATAGCAAATAAACCTTGTTTAATTTATAAAGAATGATGTCTTGGGATGTGTAATTTTCTAGGTTCAAACTAATTGCCAAGATCACGTTTGTCTTATCGTTGGCCGCGAAATAAACATAAACGAAATTGTTAAAGATATACTGATGCTAATGGTCGCTGGACGAGTCGTTAATAAAGTATAAATCATAAGTTAAAGATTAATATTACTTTAATCAAAGCAATATTGTATTTGTAATTAATGATTCCCCAAAGCTGAAATAATAGCTTCATAGTTTCATTACAAATAATAGTGGAGGATGTGTGGGCATAAAGATTAACTTGAAAATCCATAAATACATTAATAAGAGACAATTTGTGTATTAATCTATTTTATCCGAAAAAATAGAAATAGACATACAGAGAACAGCCTTTGTTTCTGATACTGTATTCTTGTTTACGGTGCGTGTTGAATGAAAGACAACGCAAGTTATTGTTAAGAAGAAATTAACTGCAGTAAATTAATATTTGTCTATTAAGACAAGAAGTCGTTCTAAAAAGCGCAGGAGAGACAATGAGCGGAAAACCTAATTTCTCTCTTTGAAAGGCCTTCAAATAGTTGATTTGTTAAGTGCGTGTCCCACTTACAAACTCATCTATATTAAAATCTGAGAATATTATATTAGCTAACTAATGATTCTCGGCCACTTTTGATTCACGCGAGTGAAATAAAGACCCACGGCGCTCAAAGAAAGGAGTGGCCACCCTGGTCTGTGGGGAGTATGTGATCAATCAGATTGTTTCATGTGTGCTGGTTGTCTAAACAGGCAAATATCAGCATAAGGTCCGCTGAGGCCTCAACAATTTATAATAATTAATCCGTAGATTAATTTATCTCACCCTAAACAAGCGAGATTGTCAGTGCTATAAAAAGATAATAATCTACATAGTGCTTGTTGATTTTGAAGTGTGAAACACACTTTCGGCTCCGTTTATGTACTGAAACATAAATCACATCCTGGTATGTGCGTCACCAAGAGTGACGTACTCAACCAGGAAGTCTTCGGAAACCATTTCCGGAGTATTTGTTAGTGCGTAGGCTGAGTCCCCGCGCCATTTTGAGCTGTTGCAAACAAATAGCATTAACACAAAGCTAAGCCAACTGAAGCTAAGGAGGTTGCATTGAAACATATGCAAGGCTATTAGCACTGATGGCTAGCGATTAGCACATAGTATGAAGAGGGTTTTGAATGTGGTGTGTTGCAGTGTGTCTTGAAGTGTTGTTGTGACTTCTAACCCACACTAAGATTCTGAACTCTAACCCACACTAAGATTTTCACACCATTTCTTTCTCTCGTTTGCATTTATTCATGCTCTCTTCTCCCATTTAAAAGGACTGTAGCAAATGCAATGTCAATAAACTGGCTGAATGATTATAACTAATCAGTGTCTAGCAACCTCACAGGTGGTTTTAACAAACGTTTGTTTAAGGTCTTTATTTTTAGTGGGTATCAGTTTAATAGCTGGTGGTTTATTAGAAAATAATTCGGTATTACCTTAATAATACGGTGATTAATTAAATTATAATAGCTCTCCTGATTTTAAACACATCAGTGGATAAATTGCTATTGTTAGAAATTTTAAATTGTTAATTTAATGTCATAATTAATTACACATTTGAAATTAATTTAATTTCATTAAAATAATTTCAGTTCCTGTTTCCACGTAGCAACAATAGCCACTGATTAATCATAAGTGCTCTTATCATTTGGCAACATTAAAATCTTAATCATTATCCAGATGGCCAGAATTTTTTATTTAATTCACAAGTAATGAGGGTGAAACCGATTAACTTTTGATGATGTTAATGACACAGGGAGGCATGAGTGACAGGTTATGCTAGGATCCAAAATTAGTGATTTGGAAGCTGTAATTTAATTTAATTATTAATTGCAAATAAAAAAATTCTAATTACATTTGATGACTAATTACACTTCCAGTTTACATATTGCAACAATATTGGTTTATCAACTCAATAGTAAATTGCTCTTGTAATTCTAATCCTAATCGATCCTATTAATTTTAATGATAACATCATTAAATTGTAATTAGAAACCACAAGTTCTAATTTTTTATTATATTTTTAGTCACTTATTACAGTCTGACTCTACCAGTTAGGACTTACTTCATCCCCTTAGGTGATCTGATTTTAATAAGGTCCCCTTTACTTAGGCCTGAGAGTAGATAGCGCTACCCCCTAGTGCTGGGTTGGTGAAGTGACGTTGCCTCCATCGTGTGTCACAGCAAGCGGAGTCACCTGTTCCGACGTAACCTGGTGCTGGCTGAGGGGGAAACCGAATACCTCTGTTCTAGTATTGCAAAGTGAAGGCACGCAGCAGGCCTAGCAATCGGGTATCGGAAGAGGAGTCAACAGGCTGACTGGGCGAAGGTACGGATATACCACCCCGGGTAACTATTGACGAGGTACGTCGGACTTCGGGTCTGTGCTAACGGATAGCCCCTGGATTTAGCCCAGCCTCTCTTCAGGCTAGCAGTCATTGACGGGCCTCACCCGAGTCCCAGCCCGGTTGTGCCAGAAGCCACGGCTGTTTGAGAGGCTCACTGCAATACGGCGGGCACAGAGTGTTCGGCAAAACCCTTACAGGAGCTCACTTGGTGCGCTCGGACAGGGAGATCCTTGCTGCTGGGCACCACGGAAGCAATGTCATTTCTCACCAAGCTTAGGGTATAAGGACGTTAACCTTCCAATTAGAAAAACCCCAAAAGGAAATTAAGGTTTCCTCAAAACTTAGGTCAGTTTGTTTTATCCTGTATAACAGCAAAACCAACCCCCTAAATGTATCGACTCAACAGCGCTACCACACTGCCACCCTATTATTAGTTCTAACCTTGGGAGCAAACCCTCACTTTTCCTCTCCTCTTCTCTTTTATCCCTGCTGCCATCTTCTAATTTGACTACTACTACTGTTTGCTTAGATTTTGCCTGTGGGAAGACCACGAGCAGAGAACTTTTGCAATCAAACAGGTATTAGTGAAACTTGAGAACTACGTTCAAAACTGTTTTCTATTTACCTTCCCCTATTGTCAAATGATACCCCTCCAAGTTAAAGCAGGTGCATTGAGAAGATTAAAAAAAAAATAAACACACACGAGAGACACGCTAACCATCGCTGCGGTGTAAATATAGCCATTAAGGAACAGCACTGTCATTGCTATGGCTTTCCTCCGTCCAGGAGAAAATTTCAAATAGCAATCACAGTCCTATCACAAAAGAGAAAATTTGCCTACAATCCTCTGACTAGAAGCGTCCTTCTAAATCAGACTTAACAAACAGCGACAAGAGGAAAATCTGCTATTAGAAAATAGATATTTGGTTATTGGTATTGTCCTTCACCTTCGTATTAGACTGACTTCCTTCCAAAAAAAACAAAACAAGGAGACTTTCTCTTACAAGAAAAGGTGAAGCATCCAATTATTACCCCTGTGCACTCATTCTGCTGGTGTACTTTTCTTTCTCCGTTTCCCAGCTGTGCTACCTTTATGTGTGCTCAATAATTTCTACTCAGAAACTACAAATTACAAGCACCCCACCAGAGGACCACAGACGCAGAGAATCACACTCAACACTAGCATACACTACACTTTGCACATTTACACCCCTGTTAGTTTTGTTTTGTTTTATTTTGTTTTGCTTTGTTTCCCATTCAAGGTCTGTGTCAGTTCGGTTCGAGATCTCCCTCACCCCACCAAAACATGTCTCACAAAACAGAACATGTCGGTCACTGGGAGGATCTGGAAACATGGCTAAGTGTTGCGACAGTCAGCCTCCTCCCTAAAGCTGCTGAAACACTCAAACATCAGACACAGGACCAGCTGGATGACAACATAACAAGCATTATGGGACAAGACCCAAGTCAAAGCCACAGCCACAAAGAATTAGCCAAAATCACCGGCTCCTTAAGTGACACACTCATCGCCACCCTCAAATTGAGCGACAAGCACGCTGCACAACGCCAGCAGGAGCTGACAAGCGCACAACGACGCATAGAGCAGCTGGAACGTGAAGCTCAGAAACGACAGGAAGGGACCGATGAGGTGGAACAAGGCGCTGAGGAGGAGATCAACAGGCTAAAAGAGACTCTAGCAGCTACCAGCCCCGAAATGGAGCAAATCAAAGAGGACTTCGCTGATCGGGCTGACAAACTACAGTATGCAGAGCAGCTACTGGAGAAGGCAAAGGCTGACTTCAGGGACAAAAACAGCAGAATCAAAGCCCTTGAAACTCACCTGGATGAGTCAAGAAAAGAGATCAGCCACCTAACACAACAGCTCGCCTACTTCAAAGAGGAGTATGAAAGTTTCCAAGAGGAACTCAAGCATGCTTACGAATTACGCTATGAGCCGTCAAGGACAGGACGTGCACCGACCGCACCCCTGCCAAGCAGGACCGGGTCACCTGTTCCTGGACTGACACGTGAACAAAAGACAGAGGGGGTGGTGTTAAAACATTCACCAGCGCCTTCTGAAGAACTTTATATCACGACAAAGCCAAAAGAATCTGCTGCAGCCAGCCGCAGATCGTCGCACAGCTTGGACCTAAAGGACCTTGACAAGCTCACCAGAAATATTGGCAAATTCAATCCCAGCGTGCCAAACAGCCAAAACGTCCAAGCTTATCTGCAAGATATTGATTTCCATCTGGAAATGCGACCTAACGTTACAGACAAAGATAAACTCTATTTACTCCGAACGACATCCAGTCCTGAAGTGCGCAGTTTCCTTGACCGGCAGCCTGCTAACACAAAGACTGATTATCAACTGCTTCAAAAAGCCCTCATTAAAGAGTTCGCCGACCCTGAGTCCGATCAAGGCTTAGTGGCTGCCCTGGAGACGAGACAAGGACGTCACGAACCTCCTCAAGCTTACTAGAGTTGACTCAGACAAGCATACTTTGGAACTCACAATGAATCTGACATGGAAGATGAACTGAACTTTAAAGCTCTCTTCCTGAGGAACCTTCATCCTGGCATAAGCCACCATCTTGGCATTGTCGCATGCCCACGAACAATGAACACTCAGCAGTTGCGAGACTTGGTGCAAAAAGCCTACGGCAAACAAAAGATGGCCTCAGAAAAGAGTGCCAAAACCCCAGCAGTTCTTGATTGCAACACTCAAAGTCACGAACAGGCTCTAGAGGGCACCCAATGCCAAGACAGTGCTAAGCCGCCACACAGAGAGTGGAATGCACCCCTGTCCAACAGAGAACGGGACTCAAATGCTGGCACCCGACCTAAACAGAGGTATGACCGCTGGGATGGACCGCGTGGATGTCAACGCCCACCTGGACGACACTGGGATAAGTAATGGGACCAAGCAAGGCCTCATAAGAGTGAATGGGAGAGATCATGTAAACAGCCAAGCTCGTTTGGAGACTCAAGAGAGAAAAGCTCATGGGAATTCAATGGAAACTCCAAGGGAAAGCGACAAACTCACCCTGGAGCAATCAGCCCAAGGCATCGACGAAATAATTCACCAAGATTCCAAACCGACCAAGCTCAAACTGAAACCACACCAGAACAAAAGATACCAACGTGTTTTGACTCACAAGAGCTGATGACAAATATGATGAAAGAGTTATTCCAATGATAGGAAGAGGATCGCAAATGGGAAAAGAAAGAGAAACCAGATTCACCCTGACTAGCAGCCAGACGAGAATGCAGCGACCAACTGACCCAACCAGCCACAGAAAACAGCACTCCCTCACCTCACTCTGAGAAAACCACAACCATCCTTTCTTCAGATAGACACAAAATCCCACATTAAAACCCAGCAACAGATTTAGACACTAACTCAAGGCCTGATGCTCCAGATCACAGCAGCATCCAAAGAACACCTGCTGACGAAACCCTTCAAGTTCCTGAAAGTGCTGTCTTAGTCGTCTGCCACTCCTCCGATGAACACCACATCAGTCCTGACATCATACCTATTTCCTCCCAAACTCCAGTCCCTCAGCTCATAGGCAATCTCAGTGAGAAAGGTATAACAAAAATGTTTTACCTCTCCATCATCCTTGAACTATATATTAGAGTCGAAGCCCGTCTCGATACGGGAGCTGACATTACTCTAATGTTTACCAAACTCTATGAGGAAGTCCAAGAAAGAACGAAGAGGAATAACGGAACCCTCAAACTTCAGAGGTGCGAACTGAATCTCCAAGCATACTCCCACGTGTGCCTGCAACTAAAACATGTGGCCCAAATTCACCTAAATGTGGGACCAATGGACCTCGTCCATCCAGTATACGTCTCACCACTTAACATTTATCCACTCCTCATTGGGAAAGATCTGCTTAATCACTTCGAACTTTTCGGACTTCAAGCCCCTAAAGATGTGGACACAAGTCCGCGAACATCTGCCCTGCCAGTCAAGTCCCAGACACCGTCCCTAATTCACTGACTGATGATACAGTATCAAAGCCTGTACCAGGACCAAGCACATACAGGACCAGGACCCTCTCCTCTGCTCACTGCAGGAGCCCGAATCAAAAGCATGCCCCTTCGAATCAAGACTGCAATAGATGTTCAAGGCACATCAGTGGCTGATGCAGCAATAGAACTGTGGGCAGATAACTCAGCCATCAGCCTGAAGCTATTCAGAGTATTGAAGCAAAGACACCAGAGTCTACCACATGTCGCTAAGCACAGCCATTTACCACTCAGTCCCTGGTCGACGACCATGGCCACCTCCAAGATCATCTGCGCTGCGGACATACGATGGAACAACAGACATCTGAGTCACTACTCCCTCGTTGTCCCCTACCTGCCTCATGACATCTTCATTGGAGTAGATATCATAGTCCGCCTCATTGCTTAAAATATTATTATATTATATGTAATACCACTTCTTAATATTATTAACTCATTGTTAAATTTTGGTCACGTTCCAAAACCATTCAAGCTGGCGGTTATTAAGCCTCTTATTAAGGAACCAAAACTAGATCCTAGTGAACTGGCAAATTATTGTTCCATTTCGAATCTTCCGTTTATGTCAAACATTTTTGAAAAAGTTGTCTGCTCAATTGTGCTCCTTCTTGCAAAAAAATGATATCTATGAACAATTTCAGTCAGGTTTTAGGCCCCACCACAGAAACTGCAATTGTTGAAATTACAAATGACTTGCTTCTTGCATCAGACCAAGGCTGCATCTCATTGCAAGTTTTTCTTGATCTTAGTGCTGCGTTCGACACTATGGATCATGACATACTCATAGATCGATTACAAAACTAAACAGGTATTCAAGGGCAGGCTTTAAGATGCTTTAGATCCTACCTGTCCGATCGCTACAACTTTGTTTTTTTAAACAGGGAGTTATCTCAATTATCACCAGTAAAGTATGGAGTACCACAAGGATCTGGCCTAGGTCCTCTGCTATTTTCAATATACATGTTGCCCCTTGGTAATATTATTAGAAAATACAGGATTTGTTTCCAGTGTTATGCTGATGACGCTGAACTATATATCTCAACAAGACCAGATTAAATGTCTAAAGTATATAAGCTAACGAAGTGTGTTGAAAATTTTAAAGATTGGATGACCAACAATTTTCTCTTATTAAATTAAGATAAGACAGATATATTACGTATTGGACCAAAAAGAGTACGCAGCATATTTTGGATAACAATTTGCAAGTAGACGGATGTACTGTTACTTCCTCTACAGTCATAAATCTTGGTGTTATATTAGACAGCAACTAATCTTTTGAAAATCATATTTCCCTTGTTACAAAAACAGCATTATTCCAACTTAGAAACATTGCCAAGCTACTTAACATGTTAACTGTTTCTGATGCAGAAAGCTAGTTCATGCATTAATGACCTCTAGACTGGACTATTGTAATGCACTGCTAGGTGGTTTTCCTGCAGCTTCAATAAACAAGCTACAGATAGCACAAAATGCTGCAGCTAGTGTCCTTACCAGGTCAAGAAAATATGATCTTATTACTCTGTGAACCTAACCTGGTCGGGAACAGGTTTCTTCAGTAAACCCGGAGTTTATTTCGGTCTCCTCCCCTTTTTATAGTGTTAGCAAAGTTGAAATACTTTATTTATTAATTCACACTGCAAAATTGATTTTTGAAAAGTATTTTTGTCTTATTTCAAGTACAAATATCTAAACATTTCAAATTATTCAGTATATGAAAAAACAAGTACAATCGTCTGCCATAGGGTAAGAAAAATATCCTTAATGCAAATGGTAACAAGAATATTTTTAATTGCTTACTCTATTGGAAGATAATTTGCTAAATAAGAAAAATGCACTTTAAAAAATCGGAGATGCAGAGCACATTGTAAGTCCGCTGTATGCAGATTTTAAGGAAAGTGTGCATCTCTCTCATCCTCTTTCTGATAATTTTTTCATGGGCACAAATCCACTAAAGAGGAATATCACAGGACTGTAGATGAGTGGTGTAGAAATCAGTTTAAATGAGGCTAATCTGATAAATTATGTTCACGTGATAACATCTTTGTGTGACGTCTGGAAGTAACCCAATAATCCGAATTTCCTTCAGGATTTCCAGTGTGATTTGATGCAATGATGACACATATCTCCACCATCGCACCTTCTGAAAATTAAACAAATTATTGTATGGAATGGAAGGATGCCAGATCGAAGGGTAGAACGAGCCGTAACCACCACCACAGCTGTCAAATAAACAAATTATTCAATTTTTTGGTCATCTATATTTTCTAATAAAAAAGCTAAATTTATTATTTTTACCTATGGATTTTATAATTATTCTGATACTTGAACATTTGCTCTTCACTTCTTAGTTGTTCCAGAGACAAGTTCTCCCTCTGCCTTCTTGCTGCCGACAAGTCAGTAGTTAATTGTATTACTCTAATTAAGAAATCAAACAGGCTGGATTAGAGAATATTTGATTATGTGAAACGAGTGTTAGACTATGTGGAAAAAGCTGCAGTGCATTGAAATAGACATTGAATGACATTTAATGTAAAATGTTTGTAAAGTCTTTAAGCCCACACCCATGAACCTTTAATGCTTAAAGCTTTACCTTGATTCAGTTGTGTTTTTTATACTTACCTTTTAGCTGCTGCCACGTTCGTGTTTCTTTTTTCTGTCTTTTTCCTTTTTTGTGGCCATGGGATACCATTAAAATGAATATTAGTTCAATAATTTACATTTTTCACATCTTATATTATAACAGTTATTAAGTTATTGACAGTTATTAAGAATTAAAGTTACGTATTGACGGAAGTGTGCGAACTGACATCTTTTTGGTGGGAGCTTTTGCCATGGTGAATTGTAATTCTGGTGCTTCGCTGATCACAACATTTCAGTCGTGGTGCACGCATTTAACTCAGAGTCAACCTACTTACGCCGTTTTCACACTGCACACGTAAGCAGGGCATAAGCAGCGCATATTTTATTCGGCGCCCATGTTAACAGATTAGAGCATTCACACTGCACGCAGTGGCGGCGCGGCTGCATGTAGCAGGAGCAGAGCAGAAACGGCAGTGCTGCGATATTTTCGGCACCGAGTAAATTTGCTGCGCCGCTTACACTCAATTAAAGTGACGAAGCATTGATTATGGCCAAAATACAGATGGAAAAAAAAACTATTTTTACCCAAAAAGTTAATTTACAACATCTACTCTTTTGTAACTAGAGTATGACCTTCAGTAATTCAAATGAGAACAAATATAAAAAAAATATATTTTTTATAAGTTTTTGCCCAAATCACTAAAGAAGTTTAAATAATTTATACTTTCATTTTAGCTTAAGTTACTGGTTAATTGTAATAATTATATTAGCCTATCTATATTATTAGACCTATATAAATTGGTGTAAGAACATGTGCATGGGATCAGATTCCCGCCTAAAGTATTTCAGTCACAGATACAAAAATGTGTGAAAAAAAGCGTGAAAATAAAATTTTAAAACGCAAGCAAACATATATTGCACAATATTTAAAAATGAAAGCGATATGCCTTTATGCAATACTTTAGGCAGGAATCTGATCCGATATAGGTGCCATGTTGACATGACATCATGATGACATTAGTCAGAGTGCAAATGCAAAGAAGACAATCATGGACGACACTCTTCACCTTGTAGAGGTTGAAAAGCATAAAGTTATTTATGATCCTCATAATTTACTCTCTAAAGACTTGCAGGCGATGGAAAAAGCATGGGAGGAAGTTGCATCAGCACTTGGAGCAGATAGTAAATAACCTTTATTACTGTTTTGTTTGCAATTATTCGACCCACGTACGAACAAATGAATAGCTAATTAGCTATGTACTACATATAGGTAAATAAATAGACAGATTAATATCACATACTACAGACACCTATGCTGTAGACTACTGTATGTCAAATTTCTGACTTAATTCTCGAGAAATTGATAATTTAAAATACGTGTCTATTAAGCAGATTGAGGTTATTTATTACAGACATGTATGGACTATCTTTAATATGTTTGTGATTGTTAATGTATGTAAATTTGCTGTTTATAAGATTATTAACACTGCAGATGAGTTGCTAACATTTTTTGTAATGAAATAGGTAATATATAACATATTTTAGATTTCAAAGTATTAGCAGTTTAATTATTCTACACATATATCAAATATGTCAAAGTAATTACAATTCAAGGTTGATGACAACCTCAAAACATCCGTTCGTACTACAATGTAATGTTCAGCATAAAGTATTATGTGTTGGCCTCAGCCACATAAAATTGTCACCATATTGTCTTGCCATGACACGCTACCTTCAGGGGAGCTCAAGAAAGTGCAAAGCTTTTCACGCACATCGTAAGCTTCTCTGCATCCACTATTTCCATCCATGTTTCTAACAGGTGGTAGTATTTCCCCTCTTTTTTCTGCCACACCAAGCCACATCTGATTTTTCTGATGTGTTTGTGAGGTAGTTGTGAAGGATACATGCTGCAGTGACTATACAGTCGACATTATCTGGCTTTACAGTCATCCTTGAAGTACCCTCCACCTGGAAGACAGAATGCCAAAGGCACATTCCACAACCTTCCTTGCCCTTGAAAGTCTATAATTGAAGATTTTTCTCCATCTTGGAATTCTGTTCCCTGGAAAAGGTCTCATCAAATATGTTTTTAGTGGGAATGCAGCATCACCCACCATGGTGTATGGCATTGGGCCTTGGACACCAGATCCTGGCAATGGACAGTCTGCAGGGACAGACAATTGTTGGCCTCCATGGCTCTTCCGAGAGCATAACCACCATTGCTTGTTCTGCCAAAGTCTCCAACCTGGACAAAAAAAAAAAAAAATCTGTAGTCTGCATCTGCTAGTGCTAGAAGGACTATAGAAAAACTCAGCTTGTAATTAAAATACAAGCTACCAGAATGTGCAGGCGACACAATGGTGATATGTTTCCCATCAATAGCACCTCGGCTGTTCGGGAAGTTACATTTTTCCCAGAACTTCAATGCTATGGATCTCCACATGTTCTCTGTGTGTCTGGAGAAGTGTGATGCCATCATTTACTGTTCAATAGCTCTACATGTCATATGAACAGACTCAGCAATGGTGCTTATCCCTAGACGGTACTGGAAGGCCAAGCTGGTGAAGCTCTCTCCAGTTTACAGATATCTGTGGAAGACATAAAGATTGCAGTTATAATATTTTTTTCTGTGTAAAATATGTCCTCATATAAAAAACAAAATGATTTTATGTGTTTTACTGTGAATGATTGCAAGAGAAGATGGAAGTTACTGACAAACGCTTTCGTCAGAAACAAAAAGCAAAAAAAAAAAATGTGTCCAGTGGTTCAGCAGGTGGAACATTCTGGTAATGGAAGTACGATAATGTAATATCATTTCCGTTGCCATATATGCAGCCTAGAAGGATAGTATGTCATTGTTGTTGACCTCATATCTTACATTCATATTTAGTTTTGTCTTATTTTTAATGACCTAAAAAATATGTAATTGTTGTTAGCATTAATAAACAATTACTTGTGTGTAATGTACAACAGTACTTATGTCTTTATAAACTATATAATATTGTCTACATTAATATGTTGTTCCAGAAACACTTTGCAGAGTTAACTGGAACCTGTGGACATGTCTGTTGCTGAGGAGGATGTGGAGCCAGAGTTGCCTGAACTAATTGCACCTGTCAGTCACCTTCCTGCCATACAGAGGCCTGAAACACCCTTTCTGGCTGGAGAAAGATCAGCTACCCCCTCACCACTGTCTAGCACCTCCACACCACAAACATCAGCTCACAGAGGCAACACCCCCCCCCCCCATACATCCCAGAATTCAAGCACTGATGACTGACAGTCAACAACCAAGACAGAAACGGAGAAGAACAGTTTCCACAACTACAACCGAACAACAGTCATTGGACATAATAACACAACCCACTACACCTGCGCAAACAAATGTGCCCAGACAGGAAGAAGAAATTTACTATTTTGTCCTGAGTTTGGTTCCAAAAATGAACAGGCTGCTTCCCACAAACTGCACCCAAGCACAAATACAAATAATGACCTATCTGGC
Organism: Oxygymnocypris stewartii; assembly: GCA_003573665.1. Classification (NCBI taxonomy): domain Eukaryota; kingdom Metazoa; phylum Chordata; class Actinopteri; order Cypriniformes; family Cyprinidae; genus Oxygymnocypris; species Oxygymnocypris stewartii. The sequence continues at coordinate 285,782 of QVTF01024767.1, read as the reverse complement.
TGACCTTGAGGTAGAAGATGAAGGTCAGAGGCAACATGTGACAGCAGTCCACACAGTGTTCCCTAGCAGAGGTAACCAGAACTGACAATTATCTGGATTTCAGCCTATTCACCCCACACCCACCTACCATGAGGAACAAACCCATCACCCCCACCACATCTCACCTCCCCCAATGTCCTCCATGCCTGAACCGCATTCCTCTCATGTGTACCATACACTGTAGTATTACAGTTTACCATTACCAAGCTTATTGTTTTATTTTTTATAAGTATAACCCCAAGTTGTAAATTGTTCAGCAGTTTAAGTTTAATTGTGCTTTGAAGGGTTATTTTTGGTACTACAGTTCATGTAACCACAGTGGTAAACATGTATGTTTATAATAATTTTATGCATGACTTTGTTGTGATATTTAAGATTATTTAATAAACATTTTTGTGTTGATGTACACCAGTTCAAGTTATTTCTTTGCAGTTTGCAAACTAGTGCAAAAGGGTGATTTGATCTCAAAACCATTCACAAGAACATAAATATGCATTATAGAAATGCAAAACAATTTTACAAAAAAAAAGGTATCGCTAAAGACCCGAGTCTTCATGAATTCATCATCAGATACCCTTTCTAGAAAAAATAACATGAAATAAATAAATTAAATAAACAAATAAATCCGGGGCCTCATTAATAATATGTTGTGCAGAAACCATCCTAAATTTTATCTTACGGTCATATCTCGAATATTCATACGTTTGATTCATAGAATGAATGTACGAACAGAAAAGGCTCATACGCTTCTCTTTCAGATGTGAAATCTATGAATTGCAAATGATCTTGAACTTGTGCGCAATTGAATGGTTTAGCTCTCTGCCTTGTAAACGACTCCTAATTAAAGTCATTAACATATAAAATATCACCAATCATCATAATTTAGTACAGTGAGCTGCAAGAACAGTTTACATTTTTTTAAACTGCAATACTCAATAAATAAATCAATAAATAAACAACAATAAAAAGTACGTATGTCTGCTCAAACCAATTACATTGCAGAACATATTTTTTTTATTAATAACAAAAATTCACTTTTCAGCAAGCAAATAAAAATTACAGTGAATATGTTTACAGCAGCTCAAAAATATTACCACTAGAAATGATCAAATTGTCATACCCCTTTACCATTCATGTCCTGTGGCCCTACTGCCCCACTGTCAACTCTTGACCAAGACCCCTCCTCCACACACTCACATTAAAACCTCTTCCCATCTCTTCCCATGATGAAAGGAGCATCATGATTTAGTGCTGCTATGCTGCCTCAGGGACTGAAATAATTCAAGGAACAATGAATTGAAAAGTGTATCAATATACTTACAGGCGAGTCACTTTTTTAGAGTTTAAAGAGTATTGGTGATGCAACAAAACAATGTTCTAAAGTAGACAAGTAAATCATCTAAAGAAAGAAAATGGAAGAAAATGTGTCTCTCTCAATGAGGAAAACTGACAACATACATATTTATTGTACATTACAAAAATGTGTGTGCTTGTGTTTTCTTGAGCTTTATTTGTAAACCAGGACGTCGGCCTGGACCTGCTATGGCTGTCGGATGGTTGTAAAGTAATATCAAGCCTTTCTTAGAGTACCCTCAGTGCTGTCAGAACCAATCAAGCTCAGCCGCCCAGGCTGATTGGACTGACATACTATATCAAAGACAGAGCTGAGCAATTTTCACATGGCCTACAATGTCCCAAATGTCTCCCAAACTCACGGGACTCCAGTACTCAAACAGAAAAATCTGCTGTTCTATTTACGGTTTTAGTTTTTTTGTGTGGAAGCAGCATCATAACTAAATAAATTATATATATATATATATATATATATATATACGTACACACACACACACATATGTATGTGTATATACATGTTTATATATATATATGTGTGTGTGTGTGTGTGTGTGTGTGTGTGTGTGTGTGTGTGTGTGTGTGTGCAAAAGCAGTTCTCTCTCATTTTATTACACTTTATAACAACAAATCAACTAAAGGTCCAAGGATTGGTTTTCTGTAGAATATGACTCTCTGTAGGTTCTACGTGGATTGGCATATAAGCACAAATTGGGTTTCTTTCAATTATTTATTTATTTACTTACTTTACTTATTTAACTTGTTTACATTTTTCATTACATACCAGAAAGGTATGTGTGAGGAGAATAATTTTAATCTAAGTACATTATGTTTACTGCTGAGTGATATTTGTGAATATTTGTATACAGTAAACTAATGTGTGTGCTATTTTTAATTTTATTTTTGTTGTTGTTGTCTTTTATTTAGTTTCTTTGTTTGCTGCTGACTGTCGCTTGTTTTTTGTCATATAACTACATGTCTGCATAACTGAACATATTAACACTGATACACAATCACAATTTTTTTGCTAGTGCTTCTAAAGGACAAGTAAGTGACATAATTAAATCTATGCATTTCTCAAGGGTCTTCTCTTCTTCTCTTCCTCCAGCTTCATGGCGTAAAATTTAATCTTATCAGTTGCCATATGGGAATTTGAGCCCTGTCCTTAATGGGCACTTCACCACATATTGTCACTGCTATGCTGGCAATTTTTTTTCTTCAATGAAGAATAATCACATTTTAATAGCACAGTTCAAATGGACCATTAAATATAAAAGAGTTTTGTATTGGGAAAGTTTTCCTTCATGTGTCTGCGTGGAGGAGCCCGGCAGTCTGCCGCAAACAGCCCATTCATGTGCTAAAGATAATTTGATTATAATATAGTCATCTAAGCTATTCAATTAAATATTCTAATTAACCTAAACTATTTGGCAAATGATGCGAATTACAAATATTCTCCAGAGAGTTAGTGTGATGAAAGCCAGAGCTTAAGAGTAATTCTTCAACTCAGTGTTTCGTATCATGATGTCCTGTATCATAGGTTCAGCTAATATGAGATTGCCACCTAATTTACCTAAACCTCATTTGTTTAATTCCACTTGAATTTTGTTTGAAATTATAATACATACACATCTCGCTCTTTATTGCACACTTGGGGTAGTTTAGTAATTCTGTTTACTGAGGTGATACCTCCATGTCAAAAAACAATAATCTCTATCTCTGCTTGCTTATTTTCCCTTTAAAATTATATTACTACACACAATATTTACAAAATAAAAATAACAATTGTATTGACAATTTTATTGAAATAAAAAACTGTATCTTAAATATTTGCTTTGTTAGGACAAATACGAAAGTTTTGTTGATGTTTTGTAATCAACCACAAAGGTTAACAAGAGGGTACACAAAGGTGAAGGGATCATGTTTCAAAATAAAGAGGATTTAAAACAGATGAAGACTACACTAAAGTAGAAGTAATTTAGTAAGAAAAATAATTAATGATTTTTCAAATCATCATAATTAGCCTGAACTTCAAGGAATAACATACTCTATGAAGAAAACACATTTTGTAGTTTCCCAGAATCATTACTTTATATTGTTATTATATATTTTTTATGCCTATCCTAAAGATGTCATGTGCATAATGTCTGTACTGTCTGTCTGTGTATCATGTTGCAGTAAGGTAATTTTCTCAAGTGATGTCATATATACTATGTATATATATATATATATATACAGTATATACAATATTTGAGAGAAATAGGCCTTTTGTGTACATGTGTACTTGTACCATTGTACCATTGGAAAATGGGGGCAAAAACAAAAGTGTTGCAAAAGTGTACACAAAAGTACACAAATGTTACACAAGTACACATGTACACAAGTACACATGTACACAAAAGGCCTATTTCTCTCAAATATTGTTCACAAATCTGTCTAAAACTGTGTTAGTGAGTACTTCTCATTTGCCGAGATAATCCATCCACCTCACAGGTGTGGCATATCAAGATGCTGATTAGACAGATATATATATATATATGTTCTTCCAACGCGGCACACAGTACAGCATCACACCAACGATGCTGTGGATTTAATAACGTTGACTCGCAACCAAATATCTTAACATTGTCTCGTCTTGCTTCCATCCTCGTACTTCAGCTGAACATGGAAGGATAAGTTTATTTCACCTCATTGTACCACAATGTATATATACAGTATATATATATATGTAACTATAACTATAATTGTGTTTTAGGGCTACAACAACTAATCGATAAAATTGATTATTATCGATAATGAAAATAATCGGCAACAATTCTCATTATTGATTTGTCGGGTGTGCCCACAGTGCACTCCAACTTCAGGCGGTCGTGTCAAATCACAGGCCTGAATAATGCATTTCTATGGAAAAAATTCATCTAAAATAGTCCAGAAAACAGAATGATATGCTGCGGGAGAAGTATGTAATCCAAGCTGCTCAAAACATGAGAGATATTTAGTTTAAGCTTTAAACTAATGCATAAGCATAATGGCTTGTCCTGTCAGCTGCTGTGTGTTCATCCTCAGCACAAAAACTTTCAAAAATATCCTTATCTGTAAAAGTCACAAATCAATGCGAGCATTTCCATTTTTGCATAAAAAGTCCGTCCTGATACAATTTTTTGACCGAATGAGCGCCGACGCAGCTGGCAGACAGACGGAACAACACAGTAGAGAGGACATCAACACGTAGCGTACGTATTTTATGAGAGTAGGATCTGTTAAGGAATACAGCGTGTAATTCTGTATATAAATATCAGATGCTTCATAACCGCCTTTTACAGGATAAAGAAATGACAGTATGACTGTGATCAAAGTGAACACATGTTCCTGCAGAACATTAATCAGTTAATACAGAGGTTTTTTATTATTATATTTATTGCTATTTTAACTTGTACATTTACATTTAATCATTTTGCAGGCGCTTTTATCCAAAGTGACTTAGAATTGGGGAATACATAGAGCGATTAATCTTGAAGAGACAAACAGGCAGAGGAAGTGCTCGTAACACCAAGTCTCAGGTATTGTTCAAATAAGTACAAGCTAGTACAAGAGAAAAATAAAGTGAAAGATGAAGATTTTGAAAAAGTGAGAGAAGTTTTTTTTTTGTTTAGGATGAAGTCAAGTAGTGTTGAAAGAGATGAGTTTTCAGTTGTGGCTTGAATATTGAAAGGGATCCAGCATTCCGGATGGGGGTGGGAAGATCATTCCACCAGCCAGGAATGGTGAACGAGAATGTTCTGGAGAGTGATTTTGAGCCTCTCTGTGATGGTACCATGAGGCGTCGCTCACTAGCAGATCTCAGACTTCTGGAGGGGTGTAGATTCGTAATACTGAGTGGAAGTAGGTGGGTGCTGAGCCTGTGGTTGTTCTATATGCAAGCATCATTATCTTGAACTGGATGTGAGCTGCAACTGGTAGCCAGTGCAAGGAGACAAAGAAAGGTATAATATGGGCTCTTTTTGGCTCGTTGAAGACCAGTCGTGCCGCTGCATTCTGAATCATTTGTAGAGGTTTGATTGTGTTTGATGGAAGTCCAGCCAGAAGAGCATTGCAGTAGTCCAGCCTGGAAATGACAATGGCCTGGACAAGAAGTTGTTTAGCATGCTCTGTCAGAAAGGGCCTGATCTTTCTGATGTTGTGTAGTGCAAACCTGCAAGATTGAGCAGTCTTTGCAACGTGCTCTTTGAAGGTCAGCTGGTCATCAATGATTACACTAAGATTTTTGACCGAAGCTGATGGGGTAATTGTTGATGAACCTAACTGAATCGTGAAGTCATGCTGTAGAGTTGGAATGGCAGGGAAGACAATAAGCTCAGTCTTTGCCAGGTTGAGCTGTAGGTGATGTTCTTTCATCCATGCCGAGATGTCTGCCAGGCAGCCTGAGATCCATGCAGCTACCGTTGGATCATCTGGTCTAAATGAGAGATATAGCTGTGTGTCATCAGCGTAGAAAAGGTAGGAGAAGCCATGTGTCTGTATGATGGGACCCAGTGATGTAGTGTATGTGGAGAAGAGGAGGGGTCCAAGAACCAATCCCTGGGGAACCCCAGTGACCAATTGATGTGCTATGGATACCTCCCATCCCCAGACCACCCTGAAAGACAGACCAGTGAGATAGGATTCAAACCAGCGAAGTGGAATCCCATTGATGTCCAGTGATGAGAGTGTGGACAGGAGGATCTGATGATTGACAGTGTCAAAAGCGGCAGACAGATCCAGCAGAATGAGGACTGATGATTTGGAATCGGCTATAACATTTCGCAGGACTTCGGTGACTGAGAGTAGCGCAGTCTCAGTTGAATGGCCACTCCTGAAACCTGACTGTTTAGCGTCCAGTTTGTTGTTCTGTGAAAGAAACAATGAGACCTGGTTGAAGACAACTTGTTCAAATGTGTTTTGGCTATGAATGGAAGGAGAGAGATAGGTCTGTAGTTTTCTATAAGAGAAGTATTAAATGTAGGTTTTTTGAGCAGTGGGGTTACCCGAGCCTGCTTGAATTCAGTGGGGAAGATGCCTGTGAGGAGAAATGTGTTGATAATGTGTGTGAGTGCTGGTAAGAGTGTGGGAGAGATTGCTTGGAGAAGGTGTGAGGGGATTGGGTCTAGAGGACATGTTGTAGGATGGCTGGAGAGGACAAGTTTGGAAACTTCCGCCTCAGTGTGGGGACAGAAGGAGTAGATGGGAGTTTGAGTAGTGGATCTAGTTGGTTGGTGGTTCTGTGTGAGTGGAGGTGAAAACTGACTACTGAATTTTTTGTCTGTAAAAAAAGTTGCAAAGTCATCAGCTGTTATAGAAGTGGTGGGAGGTGGTGAAGGGGGACAGAGGAGATAATTAAATGTTCTGAAGAGATTACGCATATCTGGAGTGCTGTTGATCTTGTTATGGAAATGTGACAGCGGAGAAAGAGGAAAGGAAATGTCTTCAGCGGAGAAAGATAAAAGCAACAATTGATACATACTCAGGTCCGATGGATCGTTTGATTTTTGACATTTTCTCTCTGCCGCTCGGAGTCTGGTCCCATATTCACGAAGAACATCAGATAACCAGGGGTTAGAAGGGGCAGTCCGTGCTGGCCTGGAGGAGAGAGGACAAATGTTGTCTAGACAAGAGATTAAGGTTGAGAATAAAGTGTCAGTAGCTGCATTCACATCCAGAGATAAGAAATGGGTAGGTGAGGGAAGAGAGGAGGATACTACAGAGGAAAGATGGGAGGGAGAAAGGGAGCGTAGGTTTCGTCTACAAGTAACCAGTAAGGGGGTTGGTGGCACCCGGGTAGCAAAGTGTAATGTAAATTTAATGAAGAAATTGTCAGAGATATGTAGTGGTTGTACCAGAATGTTATCTGCAGTACATTGCATGTGTAAATTAAATCAAGTTGGTTGCCTGATTTGTGTGTGCTAGTAGTGGTAAGGCGTTTGAGATCAAATGAAGCTAGGAGTGAATGGAAGTCTGTAGCATAAGGCTTTTCTAGATGAAGGTTGAAATCGTCAAAAACTAAGAGTGGAGTGCCATCCTCCATGAAAGAGGACAGAAACCCATCCAGCTCCTCTAGGAAGGGGGCTAGAATTTGGCCAGGGGGACAGTAAATTACCGCAATCTGGAGTTTTATAGGAGCTATTACAGTAATCGCATGAGATTAAAATTAGTTGTAATTGCATAGGGGAGAGTGGGTTGAGTATTTCCAATTATTTGAAATGAGCAGACCAGTGCCCCTACCCCAGCCAACTTTACATGGGGTGTGAGAAAAAGAGAATCTGTTAGAGAAGGCGGCTGGGGTTGCTGAGTCTTCTGGATGAATCCAGGTCTCAGTTAAGTATTTATAATGTAGAGATTTAAACTATATACATTACAGAGTGCCTAACAAATTTATTAAAACAAATTGTGTAAAACAATGTGCCACTGCTGCTCTAAATTAACAGTATTGGTGATTACCAAACTATTTTTTTAGCTTTCTGTATTGGTTAGTCCTCGAAAATGCATAAGCTCTTTAGTAACAGTAGTTGGCTATTTCAAGTGCTATAATATAATTATTGCAGTTATCTATTAAACAAGAGAGAAAAAAATAGTCAAGCACTTTATAGTGTTTTATCTTTTTTTTCAGATACCCAATTACAGTCAAACTAATTTATATACTTTGGATAAAACTGTCTGCTAAACAACTAAATGTGTATATATATTAGTGACGTGTTCAAATATTAGTTTACCATATTAGTGCTGTCGAATGATTAATACTTAATATGTACTGCATGTGTGTGTATATATATACATAACACATATGCACAGAACACACAAATATATTATCTAAATAAAAACTTTACATTACATTAATCACAATTAATCGGATGACAGCACTATATATATATATATATATATTAGTCAGACTCATGGACTTTTGTTGTGTTTTCTTCCCTCATGTGCCCATGACCTAGTTTCCCTCATGTCTGATTGTGTCATTCTGTTCACATGTGTTTTATTAATTAGCCTTATTTATTTATTTATTTTTATTTATTTAGTCATTTAGCAGACGCTTTTATCCAAGGCGACTTACAAATGAGGACATTATAGAAGCAATCAAAACCAACAAAAGAGCAATAACATGCAAGTGCCATTACAAGTCCTGGTAAGCCTAACGCAGTACACGTAAGAAGGATTGTTTTTTCCAGAAAACTAGTATGTAAAATATAGAAAAATTCAACTTAGTGTTAGTTTTACAAGAAAAGCTAGCAGTTAGAGAATACATATGCAATTGATAGAGGGTCAAATGTTTGTGTTTTTTTTAAATAAAAAGAAGACAGATTAGATAAAATACATTTAGTATAGAGAGTGCTAGAGTTAGAGGGTCAAATAAAGATGGAAGAGATTTGTTTTTAGCCATTTCTTGAAGATGGGTAAGGATTCAGCTGCTCGGATTGAGTTGGGCAGGTCATTCCACCAGATGGTGGAACTGTAAATGAAAAAGTCTGTGAAAGGGATTTTGTGCCTCTTTGGGATGGTACAGTAATGCGTCGTTCACTTGCAGAACGCAAGCTTCTAAAGGGCATAATTCTGAAGTAATGAATTTAGGTAAAGGGGTGCAGAGCCAGAGGTGGTTCTGTAGGCAAACATTAATGCCTTGAATTTAATGCGAGCAGCTATTGGTAGACAGTGATTATTATTATTATTATTATTATTTGCCCACTTACTTAAAGGGGATATGTTGTTACGAAGATTACGAAAAAGGGGTACACTCCATGAACCGACGAAGAAGAGAATGTGGTGCTTATTAGCATCTTGTGGCTGAACTGTCTCTTGACCCTGACCGACACCTTAACTGCTTCAGGATGAGCTCTTAGCAAATAGATCACATTCTTTCCCTGATTGGAGGACATCTAAAAAGGCAACCAACAAACTACAGGAAGTCCATTGAACCCAAGCTGCGACTTGCAGTTACCTTGAGGTAAGATAAACATGCTAGTAATAAAGTCTACGGTAAATATTAATGTATGCGTCTATGCATTTTTAAATATTTATAATGTAAATATTTAATACATTTTTTTTCTCTAAACAAACTTAGTTTTTTTTGTTTTTTTGTTGTTGTTGAGAAAAATCATTTGCCAGTAAACAGGATTTAAGTGCGTTTATTTAAAAGGCAGGGAAGCTGTGCGACCTGCACTTACAACCTCATCTACTTAACAGACCAATTTTGTATACATTTTGGTAGCACTTTACTTTAGAGTCCTGTTACTCATGTACATAATATATACTTTTTATGCTAATTACAATAATTAGATAATAACTAGGTAGTAACACTGAACCTAACCCTAGCCAATATAGTTTACATGACCAGTGCTTTCTTAGGTAGGTACACTGTAAGTACATGTAGTTGCACGTACTGTAAAATAAAGTGCAACCAAAATATTTTTTTAAAGGCTGCCCTGCCGATGACTACTCTATATCTTAAACAATATTTATATTCTAATATTCTAAAGCATATTGAAACGATTTTGAAATATTCAGAATCATTGATGAGAGAATTGCGATGCATAAGATAATTGATTTTTTTCTCCCACCTCTAATATATATACTGAACAAAATTATAAACGCAACACTTTTGCTTTTACCCCCATTTTTATGAGCTGAACTCAAATATCCAATACTTTTTCTATGTACACAAAAGGTCTATTTCTCTAAAATATTGTTCAAAAATCTGTCTAAATTTGTGTTAGTGAGCACATCTCCTTTGCCGAGATTATCCATCCACCTCACAGGTGTGGCATATCAAGATGCTGATTAGACAGCATGATTATTGCACATGTGTGCCTTAGGCTGGCCACAATAAAAGGGAACTCTAAAATGTGCAGTTTTATCACACAGCACAATGCCACAGATGTCGCAAGTTTTGAGGGAGCATGCAATTGACATGCTGACTGCAGGAATGTCCACCAGAGCTGTTGCCCGTAAATTGAGTGTTCATTTCTCTGCCATAAGCCGTCTCCAAAGGCGCTTCAGAGAATTTGGCAGTACATCCAACTGGCCTCACAACCGCAGACTACATGTAACCACACCAGCCCAGGACCTCCATATCCAGCATCTTCACCTCCAAGATCGTCTGAGACCAGCCACCTGCTGCAACAATCGGTTTGCATAACCAAATGATTTCTGCACAATCTGTCAGAAACCGTCTCAGGGAAGCTCATCTGCATGCTCGTAGTCCTCATTGGGGTCTCGACCCAACTGCAGTTCGTCGTCGTAACCGACTTGAGTGGGCAAATTCTCACATTCGATGGTGTCTGCCACTTTGGAGAGGTGTTCTCTTCACGGATGAATCTCGTTATTCACTGTACAGGGCAGATGGCAGACAGCGTGTATGGTGTCGTGTGGGTGAGCAGTTAGCTAATGTCAACATTGTGGATCAAGTGGGCCATGGTGGTGGTGGGGTTATGGTATGGGCAGGTGTATGTTATGGACAATGAACACAGGTGCATTCTATTGATAGCATGTTGAATGCACAGAGATACCGTGATGACATCCTGAGGCCCATTGTTGTGCCATTCATCCACAACCATCACCTCATGTTGCAGCATGGTAATGAACTTGATTATCCATGTAGCAAGGATCTGTACATAATTCCTGGAAGCTGAAAACATCCCAGTTCTTGCATGGCCAGCATTCTCACCAGATATGTCACCCATTGAGCATGTTTGGGATGCTCTGGATCGGCATATATGACAGCGTGTTCTAGTTTCTGCCAATATCCAGCAACTTAGCACAGCCAATGAAGAGGAGTGGACCAACATTCCACAGGCCACAATCAACAACCCGATCAACTCTATGCAAAGGAGATGTGTTGCACTGGGTGAGGAAAATGGTGGCCACCCCATATACTGACTGGTTTTCAGACCCCCTCGGATCCCCCAATGCAGTAAAACTGCATATTTTAGAGTGGCCTTTTATTGTGACCAGTCTAAGGCACACATGTGCAATAATAATGCTGTCTAATCAGCATCTTGATATGCCACACCTGTGAGGTGGATGGATTATCTTGGCAAAGGAGAAGTGAAAACGAAACGGAAACCCATTTTGGGTCTCTCTCTTCAACAAAAAACCTAATGTTCCTGTATTCGAGATATTTGAATGCCAAAATATTATTTACCTTTTATGTAGGCCTACTTCACTCCGTTACAATATCCACGTGAAACAAAATGTTTTGCATAACTTCACAGGGGTACATTGATAACGCTTAACGGCACAGATTTTACTACTTAATTAAACAGAGCAGTGTGTTTTTTCCATATGTTTGACTGGTTGTGTTTTATAATGATAATGAACAGGCTGCATTTGGTAGAATGCTTAAACGTGAGCGCATGCGGCGCTGGAGCAATCACTTGATTTTTTCCCCTTCTAACAGTGGAAGCAACTCCTCTTGGTCATGAAGATAATCGGAATTGTAAAAGGTTTGCTTTTATTTGTGCTTTTATGTAAAATAAGACAAAATAATAGAATGCAGCTTTCTGTCGTCTGCTTTAATTTCGCACAGCACAATAATGAACAAACTATGCATACTCTAAAAACACTGGGTTAAAAACAACCCAATTTGGGCTGGGTAAATATAGGACAGAACACATTTGGGGTTAATTTTACCCAGTTAATTGGGTTGTTTATTTAACCCATCATAAATGGTTGATTTAACTCATCTAATGGGTTTATTCGTTTCTATTATAATATTAGCTTTTTTTTTTACTTTATGCATGAAATAACGCTTACAGATTAACTTAAATCCTCTAAACTTTTGTGAAATACTCCAGAACCAGTGGTTTACGTGATAACTTCCTTTATTTCTCATTTGCTCGTTTTTATGTTAGCTATACACATAAATGCCTATTTAATCTCGTTTAAAAAACATTAGAAGTAAAGATTAAACATTAAACAGACGTAATTCACGAGTAAATCGACCACTCTGTAATTGTGTGTCCACCGTAACGGCGCTGGCTCTCGCGCCCGAGCTTGAGTCGTGTTCGACGGGAACTGCTCACGGATTAGACTGCCGCCCTGTGCTTCACTCATGGAGGAAATGTACTGCGATTGCCTTCATAACCTGCTCAACAATAAAACTGTAAACAGCTCTGAGGACATAATTTAACATCCAAAGTATTTTTGTTCTGTATCTTTATAAATATAATCGTTTATTTTATGCAAAGCATCAGACTCTGCATCACGCAATTAGACAGAGGCGACGCGAGCGACGTTCATTCAGTGATTCACACCGCACACCTGTTTGTTGCTCTCCATAAATTTGAATGATATACTGTACAGAAACAATTTTATAAATAAAATAAAATGTACACAAACTACCCAAACACTGAACAAATAACCCCCCAAAAAAAGACCCAAGAGGCTCAACCCAGCATTTGGGTTAAATAAATAACTGCTTGTAGCAAAGTATTTCTTTCTTTTTTTTAAATTATTATTTAAGTGAAAATATATTTCTAGTATATGTCTATTTATTCGTTATAATATATAGTGCCTAGCTTTATTATATTTTCTCTGGTTGCAGAAGTGCTGCAGGTGCATGATGTAATATGAACAATCATGTAAATCCTCGTTCTATTGTCTGCTGCTTTTTGCGCATGTAAAATTAATCCCTAGAAAACAATTGTTAGTATTTTTAACGTGTCACAGACACTTATTCTTTATAATTTAATTCAGTTCTAATTTCAAATATTTGTTGGTTAACAGATAGGAAAAATAACCGAAATGAACATCCCTAATTTAAATGTATAAAATTAAAATTCTTAATTTAAAAACGTGTCTTGTTTTTGAAGCCACTTGCAAAAATTTCGTAAAAAATTAAATAACTGAAAAAGTATACTTTTCCATTAAAACACTGCTTCATATTCAAAACACCCACACAAGATGCACATATAGAATTTCACAAAATACACCTTTCTTATCAGGCCCATGAAAGCACACACAAGATGAAATTCACCTAACTAAGATTTTAAAAAAACCTAACAATTATTTTGTGGCGTAAATAAAAGAAACACGCTTTCTAAAATTAAAATAGACCAAAACTGCGGGGAAATGTGTTCTATAAAATGTCTGTTAATCTTCACAGGATTTTAGAATTTGCTTTTAGAAACATTAGCTTAAGACAAACTGTGGTTGAAGTCTTTGGATGAAGATAGTCGAGACGAAGGATGTTTTAAGAATAAAAAGGTTTTTATTGAAGAATCGTCTTCAGCCCAAACGATACTGAAAGTTTTCACCCAATGTTCTTCTGGCAGATCATGTGAAAACAATGCCTTTTTCTCTGCAGCTTTCTGCTTAGATAGACCCCTAGCTCATTCCCCCGCTGGTGTCATCTCGTACCAGCCTCGGTTTATCTAACTTGATTTATGGTGTCTGGGAATTATCCACCAGCTGGCTGCTACAGCCCAATGTGAAACATCCAATGTGAGACATTCATAGAAACAGACAAATAATTCATTTTAATATATTCAAGATAAACATGAGTATGAAATGATTAACAAAATCATACTGTTTTCAACCACAACACTATTGCTTAGCCTATTCCACAGATTCTGGAATTAGCAAATTACCAAAGGGGCATTTTGGGCTGAGCGAGCAGTGCTGAGCGTATTGAGCGAGTGGAGCGGAATCTTCAGAAAGACGCTCTCGCTCTGAAGGAAATATGATACGCGCTCCGGTCCGCTCACATGCTCTGGTTTCAAAGGGCCGCAAATTTCCCAATTGCACAGCAATGACTTTATGAACAATTTTACTTCCAAAATTGATACTATAAGAGATCAAATTGTAACCATGCAGCCGTCAGCTAAAGTATCACATCAAATAGTGCAGTATATATCCCTTGAGGAACAATTCCACTCATTCTCTACAATAGGAGAGGAAGAATTGTATAAACTTGTTAAATCAGCTAAAGCAATATATGTTAGACCCTATTCCCTCCAAACTACTTTGCTTCCAGAAGTCATAGATCCTCTGTTGGCTATTATTAATTCATCATTGTCACAAAGATATGTCCCCAAAACCTTTAAATTGGCTGTTATTAATCCTCTCATTAAAAAAAAACACAACTTGACCCCAAAGATCTAGTTAACTACAGACCGATCTCGAATCTCCCTTTTCTGTCAAATATACTCGAACAGGTAGTATTTTATTTTTAGATTTGTACCTTTTTAGATAAAAATTATATCTCTGATGACTTCCAGTCAGGATTTAGATCATCTCATAGTACTGAGACTGCTCTCATTAGAGTGACAAATGACCTGCTCTTATCATCCAATCATGGTTGTATCTCTCTATTAGTGCTACTGGATCTTAGCGCTGTGTTCGACACTGTCGATCACAACATTCTTTTGAATAGACTACAAAACTTTGTTGGCATTAGTGGAAGTGCACTATCATGGTTCAAATTGTACTTATCTGACCGCCATCAATTCATAGCAGTGAATGAAGTGGTATCATATCGATCACAAGTGCAGTATGGAGTACCTCAAGGCTCAGTACTAGGGCCATTACTTTTCATGCTTTACATGTTACCCTTGGGTAATATCATCAGAAAATACGGGCTTAGCTTTCACTATTATGCTGATGATAATCAGCTCTATATTTCTTTGCGGCCCGGTGAAACACACCAAATTGAGGAACTTATGGAATGCATAGTTGATATAAAAAGTGGACGACCAGTAATTTGCCAAACTCAAAATAGCCAACTGATCCAGTCCTTATCCAGCCCAGATGATGGATCAGCAGATGGATCAGCACCTAGAGACAACCTCTACAGCCCCTACAGCTCTGAATGTCAGCAGAGTCTAGGACACCTAAATGAGCCCCAGAGACAGATCCCCAGTGAGAACCCCGTCACCTAGACAGCCATCGAGAAAAGAACACTGGAACCAGTTGAGCCCTTACAATCTGACTTTGCTGCAGTTGGAACAAACGTCTTGGTTACGTATGTAACCCTCGTTCCCTGAAGGAGGGACCGGAGACGTCACGTCAGATGACCGACGAATTGGGATCTCGCCAGAGAGATCTATCCACTTCGAGTGTAACTAAACGAGCCAATGGACATTGGCATGCGATCATTGCATCCAGCTGCCGCTGATCACAGCGTGAGTATAAGAGGCAGCCGGTGCACCGCATTAATCATGCTTTCGCTGAGGAGCCCAATCCTAATAGTATCCCAATCCACCACTTAGCATAAGCTTCTCGAAACGTGTAACTAGGGGTGTCTGACCACTGACTGGCCACCAAGAGGGACTTGGTAGGCCTTTACAGCCACCACGTAGACATTCAGGGTGACAATCATTTAAAATTATTTAAAGCATTGGTGCAATATACTCCCAAATAATATGCTTTCTGTGTGATGTTTTTATTGGAACCTATTATATTTTAATAGTTGCTTTATAATCAGATAAAACTATGCCATTTCATGTGTGTACCAGATATTTGATGTTTAGTTTTTAATGAATGGTCACGATAATTGCAGAACATTAGTGTGAATAAAAAAAATGATATTCGGTATCATTCTCGGGTGATAACACTTTATAGAAGTTTTTAGCTGAACTTGAAGATATATTCCCCACGTGGGAGATTAAATATTAGGGTAATTGGTGTCCAAAGAGGAACAGTATTGCGTGTGGCTCCACCCTGCAACAGCATCTGATTGTGACAATCGCCATGGGATGGACCAAAATCAGCCTGTTTAAAACTTGACACAAAGCCTTCACTAGCTCCGATCTTTGGCTCTTTCGCCTTTGTTAACTGCGCCACACGCTGAGTGAATGAGGCATCCAGAACTCAAACACTTTGTTGAAACTTTGTGACTGCCAGAGATTTTCACAGGGTTGGCAAAAAGACGCTCCGAAGAACTTCCAGTGCGTCGTCACCTCACTAGGAAACCAACCAATCACCGGAGGGCTTTCCCAGAAAGATGTCACCCAACGATATATATATATATATATTTTTAAAGTGTCAACTTCATCAAAACTTGTATTTAATGTTTACTTTTTATAATTGCTATTCATGTTTAGTTCACATGGTTGGGAGTTCCTACCAATTGTTGTAGGTGGGCTCTTAATTAGTGTCGGAAACTTAAGAAGAGGTATCAAATCACTTTTATTGTCACATCACATGTGCTTTGGTGAGTTAAATTCTTGAGAGCGTGCTCCAGACAGTGCAGAAACAATTTACATATAGAGAGTTGTTGTGAACTTGGTTCTTCTAAAGTGTAGGAAACTCAGAAGAGAAGACCAGGAGACTTCGGATTCGATCGTAGGATTCTTTATTGAAAAACCCAAGCTGGTGGTAGCTGTAGTCATCGAAATCTCAATCTCAAGTAACTTTACAAGGTATCTTATAGGCATTTTTGGAGGAGGGACTTTTTGGAGGTGGAGACAAAGCATGCAAACAACGTATGTTGGTTTGTTACCAGACTTCCCGTGGTTCTAATCTCATCAACATAATCAAATGCATAGACACTAATTCAATCAACCTAACGAATCCACGTCTGGGCCAGGGGGCTCCAAAAGATAGACACTAATCCAATCAACCTAACGAATCCACGTCTGGGCCAGGGGGCTCCGAAAGATAGACACTAATCCAATCAACCTAACGAATCAACGTCTGGGCCAGGGGTTCTTTGAATCTCTGCCAATCAACATGACTTGATTGAGACAAAGCACAGTTATACATTGAGTCAGGAAGTGGATAATAAGAATCTAAATTAAACATTAAAATACAATTTGTAATCCCACACAGTATATATACAGTGCCCTCCACTAATATTGGCACCCTTGGTAAATATGACCAAAGGCGGCTGTGAAAATAAATCTGCATTGTTTATCCTTTTTATCTTTCATTCAAAAAATTCACAAAATTCCAACCTATCATTGAAGTAAAACAATTGAAAGTGGGGAGAAAATCTCATGATGAAATAAATGCTTTCACTATTTCATGTTGGCCACAATTATTGGCACCCAATGTAACAGCTCTGATTTTTCTCCTATAATGCTTGAAGAGTTTGGAGAACACCTGACAAGAGATCAGATACCATTTTCTTCATACAGAATCTCTCCAGATCCTTCAGATTCACAGCTCCATGACGGTGCTTCTTCTCTTCAGTTCACCTCACTCATTTTCTGTAGGGTTCAGGTCAGAGGACAGAGACAGCAATGGTAAAATATTCATTTTGTGCTCAGTGACCCATTTTTGTGTTCATTTTGATGTTTGTTTTGGATTGTTGTCCTGCTGGAAGATCAAAACATGGCCCATTATAAGATTTCTAACAGAGGCAGTCAGATTTTGATTTTTTATCTGTTGGTATTTGATAGAATCCATGATGCCATGCATCTGAACAAGATGTCCAGGACCTCCAGCAGAAAAACAGGCCCACAACATTAAAGATCCAGCAGTATATTTAACCGTGGACATGGGGTACTTTTGTATCCCTGTTTGTACTAAACTCATCTGGTGGGGTTGCTGCCAAAAAGCTATTTTTTCAGTTTCATCTGACCATAGAAGCCAGTGCCATTTGAAGTTCCAGTCGTGTCTGACAACTGAATTTGCTGGAGTTTGTTTTTGGATGAGTGAGGATAATATTTCTTGAAACCCTCCCGAACAACATATGGTGATTTAGGGGATGTTTTTTTTTTTTTTTTTAGGTTTCTGACCCCAAGACTCAACTAATCTCTGCAATTCTCCAGCTGTGATCGTTGGAGAGTCTTTGGCCACTCAAACTCTCCTCCTCAGCATTCATTAGGACGATATAGACACACGTCCTCTTTCAGGCAGACATTAGATTTTTAGTTGATTGGAACCTCTTAATTATTACCCTGATGGTGGGAATGGAGATTTTCAATGTTTTAACTCTTTTCTTACAGCCACTTTCTATTTTGTGATGCTCAACAATCTTGTTCTTCACATCAGAAATATATTTTTTGTTTTTTCTCATTGTGATGGATGATAAAGGGAATTTGACCTTTGTGTTCCTCATATTTATAATCCTGTGGAACAGAAAGTCATGGCTGGACAACTTCATGCTCCTAGTCACCCTGGTGTGCTAAAAAATTTAAATATGAATGGGAATATACTTCAGAGATATTTTACTCATAAGAATTTCTAGGGGTGCCAATAATTGTGGCCAACATTCATTGGAGAAAAACATTTATTTCATCATGAGATTTTCTCCCCACTTTCAATTGTTTTACTTCAATGATAGGTTAGAATTTTGTGAATTTATTGAGTGAAAGATCAAAAGGATAAACAATGCAGATTTATTTTCACAGCCGCCTTTGCTCATATTTATCAAGGGTGCCAATATTAGTGGAGGGCACTGTACATATACATATAGACTCAGACCATGTGAGATCCTCTGTGATGTGAACGCCGAGGAACTTAAAGCTGTTTACCCGCTCCACTGGTATCTTCTTGATGGAGATGGGTGTGTGTTCTCTGCTCTGTCTCCTGAAATCCACCACCAAATCCTTGGTCTTGTCGTTGTTGAGTGAGAGGTGGTTCTTTTGACACCATTTAGTCAGGGTACTCACCTCCTCTCTGTAGGCCATCTCATCGTTGTCGGTGATCAGGCCTATCACCGTTGTGTCATCACTTCTCCTTTAAAGGGATACTGCACCCCCAAAGGACAATTTTGTCACTTAGCGTCTGCTACTTTCTCCAAAATGGTGCTACGCTGAAGCAGAGGAGATAAATTGTTGAATAAAGTCGTTGTTTTGTTATCTTTGAGCAGAAAAAGTGTTCGTCACATCATTAAATTCAGATTAAACCACTGATGGCAGATGGAGTATTCTGATAATGCTTTTCATACTTTAATGAACCTTTACAGTGCAATTTACTATTCATTCAATGGGACAGTCACTAGCCTCCAGGTCTGGTTGTACTAATTTTGCCTCATACTCATCTTTGAAGGAGAATAAATTCCATCGCGGCAATGCTTCTGTTTCCGAGGGTACCGCTTAACATCTGCTACATCTAACTGTTGCCGGGACCTGGATCCATTGGTCAGCCGCAGCTGATCACCAGGGGAGACATAATAAATATTTGAGAAAAACAAACAAGAGTAAAAACTGAGAATGGGGTGGAAGAAACATAGAATATATATTTATTGTCTTGCTGCAATCTCTATCAAGACTCCATTATAGGAATATTTTATTGCTCAGAGGTTGCTCTTTCTATCCTCAGGAGACTGTGATTCTCATGCATTTCTCATTTTAGTCTCAACAGTGTCTCAGATTTTTCGCCTAAAAATCCTTAGGGAAATAAAATTAGACACAGCTGAGAAAGTTCTGAAAGAAAGGAATCTAAACTGACAATGGGAGAGAAATATGTGGGAAACATTGGTGATCTCTTTATTGTCTTGCTGTAATCTCTTGCAAGACTCCATTATAAAAAAGAGAGATGCTAATTTTACTTTTTCATCTTTAATGGTCATGACAGAATGGATAGAGACAGGAAACAATTAGACAGGTGAGAATTGAACAGGAGCAGGAAAGTACCTTAAGCGATTTGAACCCATTCTCTCTGAGGCAGAGGTCTTCATTCCCATAGTCTCGTGTATCCAGTCCTTCAGACTGACGGCTGAAGGTCTGGGAACTTTGGCCGTGTTGAATGGCCAAGGTCCACCCACGAGGACATATGACTGACCGTTAAAGCAACCGATCATGTTTCGTTTTGTACCGCGTCACGTTTCAGGGAATGGAAATGTCGCCACAATAACAGACTGTCTAAAACTGGCGGACATATTTTAAAGATTCTATGCCGCAAGCTTAAAATTTTTCACATATTTTTTAAAGTGCAGCATTTAGTTGAACCTGACAAGTGCTCGTTGTCAGTTGTAAACACGACTGCTTTCTTCTTTCGTGAGGGGGTTTGGCAACACAGCATTTTTGTTTCCAGGCAGAACGTTAAAGGACACGATACACACATCTCCCGGAAATCCTTTAGAATCTAACCAATCCGACGACAACTTCAAAGCTCCTGAAGTGTTTTCAGATAAGTGTGCCATATGCATCAACGTTTAGCCAACGTTCCATGGGCGTGACATCTGAGGCTGAAACTAGCATTCCCGTGGCTCTCATGCGGGATCCGCAAGACCCGACCTGATTTCTTGTGATGCCGGATTCAATTCCTGAATAAAACAGTAGTGGTCGGTAACTCTGGTGTAATTTGAACGAGAGTAGGCGGTCTAACAACATCCTGTTCCTGAATCCTGCATAACTGCGGTTATTTTCTTATTGACCACCGGTACACTCTGCACTCATGACTGTTATGCACGTATGAATTAGTGCTTCCCCACCTAGAAGGGAACGTTCTCAGAACTTTGGCTAACATTATGTACAGGTTTGGTTGAACATCCCTAAGGCATGAGATTGTATAATGTTTTTATAAAATGTTCTTGTAATGTGACTGTGGCGAGGGGGGCGTGGTTCAGCGAGGTCTGCAGTGGGAGAGAGAGTTGGGAGACGAGCGGTGAGTATGTGGGTCAAGTGCAAATGACAAACACCTGTGTCTTGTTCCAGTGAGTGGCGTGGAGAGACTGCTTACAGGGACTGGGAAAGAAGAAGCGGTGAGAGAGGGACAGACTCGGGGCTGCTCTGGAGAGCCCAAGTTTATGTTATTTGCTAGTTGTGTTATAATGAGTGTTGGGAAAGCGACTTTGTGTTTGTGGTACCGATTAAATGCCAGTAGCAGTCAAGCCGACCTTGTCCTCTTCCTTCCTGATCATTGACTTGGTTACAGTGACATAATAACAAAGTTAGAACATTTGACCTGCAAAATTTTAAGGATGTTTTGAGGGTGTTGTTGATGTGACAGAATATATAATGTGCTCAATAAAACATTGGCACAATGTGTACGATAACTAAGGAAGAAAATTCTTATATTATGTTGTTGAGGTAACATATTATATAATGCTGTCAATGTTGATCAAGATCAAGATGGCACTGCACAAGGCAGCCATGGTGTTTGGCTCTCCAGTTGTTTGTGTTTTTGTTAGTTTGTCCATTTTTTTTATTTGTCAAACACGACCAGTTTCACCAGGGATGAACTGCTGAACATTTGGCAGGAACACACCACAAAATGTCATACGATTATTCTGATGTTTTGCTGGATATTGTAGTACAGAACAGTTGAACAGTTTTCCCTGTTCAGACGCTTCAGGATGCACAGATGGGGGAAGCAAGCCGGCGTGCACGTTAAGTTCAGACAGCGCTGATTCAGAACAGCTCTGCCTAGCATCCATCTGGTGAATCTCTGCTCTCTACCTAACAAAACAGACAAACTCCTTTTCCTGGTTAAACAAGGACTTTTCAAACTCTGCTGCTCTGTGCTTCACGGAAACCTGGCTGAATCACTCCATTCCAGACAGTGCGCTCCATCTGCTGAGCTTTCAGCTGTTTAGAGTGAACCGCGACTCAGAATCAACAGGGAAAGAACGCGGCGGCGGGATGTGCTTTTACATCAATGATAGGTGGTGTACACAAGTGACAGTGTTAAAGAAGATGTGCTGTCCAGATCTTGAAGAGATTCATTTACTGTAAGCCTTTCCACTCGCCACGGGAGTTTCAATTGCTCATCATCGTGAGTGTTTCAATTCCTCCGCAAGTGCACGTGAGCTCAGCTTTACAGAAACTCACTGATCTGATCTGACTTGTTTAATCATTCTAGGGGATTTTAATAAAGCAAATATAGCACGTGAACTGTCAA
Organism: Oxygymnocypris stewartii; assembly: GCA_003573665.1. Classification (NCBI taxonomy): domain Eukaryota; kingdom Metazoa; phylum Chordata; class Actinopteri; order Cypriniformes; family Cyprinidae; genus Oxygymnocypris; species Oxygymnocypris stewartii. The sequence goes on along the minus strand of QVTF01024767.1, from coordinate 263,630 downwards.
AATACAGACAGCATGTTACATATACCTCCAGAGACAGTAAAATATTGTATCACTGTTACACTGTTACAGAAGGACTCACAGACACAAAGGGATATATTAAATGGTGACGTATTTAATAACAGTTCCAGATGAACAACAGGAAGCAGGTGAATAGCGGGTGTGATGATACTTCGGAGAGTGAAGAGCAGATCAGACAGATGGTATTCTTACTGGTCCAGGAGATCATGGATGAGGACAGACACGGGGTACCCAGGACAGGGACAGGAGGATGTATCGGAGTGGAGGAGGACCGAGGACAAGGAGGAAACACTGAGGATGACACAGAAGGTAAGTATATCCTTGAACGAGATAAACAGAATGGATATGTGTTAGAGTCCAACTATGTATGAACGAGACTAGACGAGGAAGTGCTCTGGGGCTGGTGTTTATGAAGGCTGAGGTGATGAGGATTGAATGACTTGCAGGTGATGATGATTAGGGCTCAGGTGAAATCAGGTGCGGGCGTGCATTGTGATTGGCTGGGATGGAGGACAGACAGATTTGTGACATACACAGCAATAAAATATGCATATCACTCTGTCCCACGGTCAGTTTTAGGATTCTGATCACTGTTTGATTCATCTTATACCTGTCAGGGTTCTTGACTCTTGGTTCTTTGTTTTCCCCCTATTGTTCCTGAGTTTTCTTATTTTGGTTATTTTCCTGTTCTTGTTAAGTTAATTTGATTATTACTAGCACCTATTTTATTTTTCCTGATTTTATAAGTCCTGAGTTCCCCCTGAGTCTTTGTCCGTTCACTCGTTTTTTTCACATTGTGTTACAAGTATTTGATTCTTTGATTTATTAAAACAAATTACAGTATTTTTTCTGCTGTCTCCTTCGTCCTTCCCGCTACACACCACGTTACAATACCGACCTACAGGCAGAAACTGAAATCAGCTAAACCCGTATTAAGGACTGTAAAGAGATGGACGAATGAAACAGAGCAAGATTTAAAAGCATGTTTCATCCTCACTGATTGGACTGTTTTTGAAGCTGGTGCCACCGATCTGGACGAGCTCTCAGAGACTGTAACATCTTATATCAATTTTTGTGAAGATATGTGCATTCCTACTAGGACACAAATATCTTACAGCAACGACAAACTGTGGTTCACTGCATAACTCAAACAGCTCTGTCAGGCCAAAGAAGATGCTTACAGGAAGGGGTTTATTCACGTTTGCATTTGTTAGAGTACTTTAATATGGGAGGAGAGAGAGATAAGATGAGTAAAAGAGAGATAAATTGAGGTGAAGATCCCACTAGTGTGGTTTAAAATTCCAATGCAACTGATTACATTTCAAAACACACTGCAAAATAAGTATAAAAAGGTTAAACTTTGTCTGTCACAGGCACTTGATCCAATCAAGCTCAGCCCATACTGTTTCCTTTGAACAAAACTTAATCTAATCTGTGATATTTTGCACTTGTCCTTCATTTCAACATTCTGCATTTAAAATAAGCTTTAACACGATACTAAACACTGTTATCTGCTAAAAGGAAGTCATAGGGCAAAGATTAAAATAGATTTTTGTATTTATTTATTTAGTTATTTAGCAGACGCTTTTATCCAAAGCGACTTACAAATGAGGACATTATAGAAGCAATCAAAACCAACAAAAGAGAAATAACATTCAAGTGCCATTACAAGTTCTGGTTAGCCTAACGCAGTACACATAAGAAGTGTTTTTTTCAGAAAACTAGTATGTAAAATATAGAAAAAATAAACTTAGTGTTTAAAATAGTTTTACAAGAAAAGCTAGCAGTTAGAGAATAAATATGAAATTGATAGAGGGTCAAATGTTTGTGGTTTTTTTTATAAAAAGAAGACAGATTAGACAAAATACACTTAGAATAGAGAGTGCTAGAGTTAGAGGGTCAAATAAAGATGGAAGAGATGTGTTTTTAGCCGTTTCTTGAAGATGGGTAAGGATTCAGCTGCTCGGATTGAGTTGGGCAGGTCATTCCACCAGATGGGAACAGTAAATGAAAAAAGTCAGTGAAAGGGATTTTGTGCCTCTTTGGGATGGTACAGTAATGCGTCGTTCACTTGGCATATAAGTCTGAAGTAATGAATTTAGGTAAAGGGGTGCAGAGCCAGAGGTGGTTCTGTAGGCAAACATTAATGCCTTGAATTTAATGCGAGCAGCTATTGGTAGCCAGTGCAAATTGATGAAAAGAGGTGTGACGTGCGTTCTTTTTGGCTCATTAAAGATTAATCTTGCAGCAGTGTTTTGGATTAACTGTAGAGGTTTGATGGAACTGGCTGGAAGACCTGCCAAGAGAGCATTGCAATAGTCAAGTCTGGACAGAACAAGAGCCTGAAAAAGGAGTTGTGTTGCATGTTCCAAGAGAAAGGGCCTGATCTTCTTAATATTATATAATGCAAATCTACAGGACCGGGCAGTTTTAGTAATGTGGTCTGTGAAATTCAGCTTATCATTGAATCACAACTCCAAGGTTTCTGGCTGTTTTTGAAGGAGTTATGGTTGATGAGCCTAATTGGAAGGTGAAATTGTGATGAAACGATGGGTTTGCTGAAACCACAACAGTTCTGTCTTAGCTAGGTTTAGTTGAAGGTGATGGTCCTTCATCCTGCTAGAAATGTCCGCTAGACATGCTGAGATGCGAGCAGCTATCGTCAGATCATCAGGATGGAATGAGAGGTAGAGTTGAGTGTCATCACATAGCAGTGATATGAAAAGCCATGTTTATGAATGACAGAACCTAGTGAATTAATGTAGACAGAAAAGAGAAGTGGTCCAAGAACTGAGCCCTGTGGCACCCCTGTAGCTAGATGTTGTCTGTGTGAGAAAGGCGGTGACTAGGTTGAACACAACTCGTTCAAGTGTTTTTGCAATGAAAGGTAGAAGGGAAACTAGTCTATAGTTCCCTAAAAGAGTTGGGTTAAGAGTGGGTTTCTTAAGAAGTGGGGTTATATGAGCCTGTTTAAATGCTGAGGGAAAAATTCCAGTGTAAAGGGATGTGTTAACGATGTGAGTGAGTGCAGGAACAACTGCAGGAGAAATAGCTTGAAGGAGATGAGATGGAATAGGATCAAGCGGACAAGTAGTAGGATGACTGGAAAGGATGAGTTTAGAGATTTCTGCCTCAGAGAGTGGAGAGAAGTATGTGAACGAGTTTATGTTTGCTGGTAAGATGTGTTTGACAGATTGTTGTGTGGAAAATTGTGCAGTGAGGTTTGTAATTTTATTAATGAAGAATGTGCCAAAGTCGTCAGCTGTTAGAGTTGATGAAGGAGGGGGAGATAAGAGGACAAAGGAGGGAGGAAAATGTTTTAAAGAGCATGCGACAATTAGGTGAATTGTTAATTTTGTCATGATAGTATGTCCTTTTAGCAGTGGAGACATTAGCAGAGAAGTCAGAGAGGAGTGATCGATAGTGATTTGCGCCAATTCAATTTTTAATTGATTACTTTAAACACACCAGGCATATATATATATATATATATATACAGGTGCTGGTCATATAATTAGAATATCATCAAAAAGTTGATTTATTTCACTAATTCCATTCAAAAAGTGAAACTTGTATAATGTATACATTCATTCCACACAGACTGATATATTTCAAGTGTTTATTTCTTTTAATTGTGATGATTATAACTGACAACTAATGAAAACCCCAAATTCAGTATCTCAGAAAATTAGAATATTGTGAAAAGGTTCAATATTGAAGACACCTGGTGCCACACTCTAATCAGCTAATTAACTCAAAACACCTGCAAAGGCCTTTAAATGGTCTCTCAGTCTAGTTCTGTAGGCTACACAATCATGGGGAAGACTGCTGACTTGACAGTTGTCCAAAAGATGACCATTGACACCTTGCACAAGGAGGGCAAGACACAAAAGGTCATTGCAAAAGAGGCTGGCTGTTCACAGATCTCTGTGTCCAAGCTAGAGGTCTGCACGGGCTCAAAACTGAAGCCCGAACCCGGCCCGTACCCGAGATCGTCTGACCCGACCCGACCCGACCCGAGCGGCACAGTTAAATTTAGAGCCCGAACCCGACCCGAAATCTCCCCCCCGCCCCACAACGAATAGCCAACAAAAAAAAAAGGAAAAAGGTTGCATTTCACGATTGCATGCAAAGAAACGGATTAATCAAGGCTCTGCCATTTCACAAACATTTACCAGTTATGAAAGTTTGTGAACATCAGGTGCAGCGGCCGCATACATTCTGCCGAGTTTATGAATTTTGTATGGACAAGAAGATGATGACCGTGCAAATTATGGTCATTTTTTGTCAGTTAAGGCTCGTTAGCATTCTGTCTACTTTAAATCAGACATAAGATCTTAAATAAGATTGTATTTATTTGAATTAATTAATCATTTATTTGAGAGAGAGAGAGAGAGAGACCGAGGAAAGTTGCGCGTGCATGTGAACCTGCTTCTGCGCATCTCTCTCTACAAGCAATGAGGCTTAGTTACTTCAAAAACAGCGATTTTGCCACCTCATTGCAGATAAATATAATGTTGTGACTTGCGAGTCAGTAGCCTGTCGAAGCTATTTTACTAATAAAAGTTTCCGTGCTGTTTGTGCGCGATCTCTGATATGTGTGTGCGTGTGTCTATGAAAGCAGCGAAGCCTCTGCATATAGTTTTGGTTTAGCTACAAACCCGAACCCGACCCGAGCCCGAAGCTATCCATTAAACATTAACCCGAAACCCGACCCGAAACCCGAAAGTATTTCGGGACCCGCAGGTTCGGGTCAGGTAGCAGACCTCTAGTCCAAGCACATTAATAGAGAGGCAAAGGGAAGGAAAAGATGTGGTAGAAAAAAGTGTACAAGCAATGTCAGGAGAGAGATGGGGTCGAGGACTCAAATGCAGAGATTTAGGGTTTTTAATAATAAGGTTAAACAAATGAACAACAAAAACCACCCCGAAGGGGAAAAACAAGCAGGCAGGCAGGCAGAAGACTGGAGCACAATCAAACATGAAACTCACATGACGTAAGATAACGGATCAGTACAGGACTGCAGACACAAGGAGACTATATAGGGAGACAAACGAGGGTAACGAGGGAGACACAGCTGGAGCCACTGAAACAATGATTAAGTAACAAGATGGGAGGGGACAGGCAATTGACAAGGGAGCACATGGCACCAACAAACAACAAGCCATGTGCTCAACACACAGAGATATCTGGTGGCTATCCTGGGCACACCAGCAGGACCGTGACATAACCCCTCCCTTTAAGGAGAGGATCCCAGACGCTCTACACACACTAAACAGAAAAATGTCTAGGAGGGAGGTGGGCCAGGCCCGTGGAGTGGAAGAGGGCCTGGAGCAATGGGTACATAGGGGTGACAGGGTGGGTGTGGCCCTGGAGCGGGCTCTGTGGGTTAACAGACCGGAGCGGGGTCCAGAACCGGAGTGGACTGCATGGGCTCCCGGACCGGAGCGGGCTCTGGAGCGGCGTCTGTGTGCTCCTGGACCGGAGCGGGCTCTGGAGCGGACTGCGTTGTCTCCCGGAATGGAGCGGGCTCTGGAGCGGAGTACGTGGGCTCCCGGAACGGAGCGGGCTCTGGAGCGGACTCTGTCGGCTCACGGGGTGGAGTGGACTGCGTGGGCTTCTGGAACGGAGCGGAGTTTGTGTGCTCCCGGACCGGAGCGGACTCTGGAGTGGACTGCGTGGGCTCCCGGAATGGAGCGGGCTCTGGAGCAGGCTCTGTCGGCTCCCGGAGCGGGCTCTGGAGTGGACTCTGGAGCGGACTCTGGAGCGGACTCTGTCGGATCACGGGGTGGAGCGGGCTCTGGAGCGGACTCTGGAGCGGACTCTGTCGGATCACGGGGTGGAGCGGGCTCTGGAGCAGACTCTGTTGGCTCCCAGGGCAGAGCGGGCTCTGGAGCAGACTCTGTCGGCTCACGGGGCGGAGCGGGCTCTGGAGCGGACTCTGTCGGTTCACGGGGCGGAGCGGGCTCTGGAGCGGACTCTTTCGGCTCACGGAACGGAGCGGGCTCTGGAGCGGACTCTGTCGGCTCACGGAACGGAGCGGGCTCTGGAGCGGACTCTGTCGGCTCCCGGAATGGAGCGGGCTCTGGAGCGGACTCTTTCGGCTCCTGGAACGGAGCAGGCTCTGGAGCGGACTCCCTGTTATTATCTCCCTGTATCGGAGCTTGGCGGGTCTTACTGCACGTTGGAGAGCATTGCACAGTGCTTTGTACTCGCTCATGTTTCCTGACAAAATACCAGCGTTGTATGCAGCAGTATGTTGTTTTACTGCAGCATGGATTGTTCTGTCCACCCATGGTTTCTGATTTGGGAAGGTCCTTATAGTTACTGTTTCAGTAGCTCACTCGGTTAGCGTGTTGACAAAGCTAAATGCTACATCCGTGAACTCGCTGACGTTAGATGATCTCGCCCGGAACATGTCCCAGTCGAAGTCATCAAGAGCTGCCTGTAGCATAGCTTCTGAGTGGGAGGACCAGCGCATCACAACTTTCTCCAACGGGGGTTCCTGAACGAGCCTTCATTTATATTCAAGTGAGAGGAAAATGGCAGCATGGTCCGATTTTCCAAAAGCCAGTAGTGAGCGGGCATTGTAGGCACTTTTAAACTGAGAGTAGCAATGATCCAGTATATTCGGTCCTCAGGTTGGACAGGGTACAATTTGGTAAAAGTTCTGCATGACCTGCCTGAAGTTGGCTTTGTTAAAGTCCCCCACAATGATAAAGGCAGCATAATGATATTTGTTAATGTAGCCGCTGAGTACATTGTGAAGACAAAGCCAAGCCAGTGTCTGCCTGTTATGGAATGTAAACAGCAGTAACAATGATCAATAATGCAAATAATGGATAGATGTTCCAAATGAGGCAAGCTGGAGTGCGACAGAATAGAGATATTACTGGGATTACACCATTTCTTGTTAATCATGAAACACACTCCTCCACCTTTGGTTTTACCGTCCTCGGCTGTTCTGTCCTTCCATAAAACTGAAAATTTATCAGATGGCGTTACAGCAGTGTCCGGGACCGAGGTCGTGAGCCATGTTTTGAACAAGCCAAGGATGTTACAGTCCCTTATGTCCCATTGGAAACGTATCCTGTTTCTAAGATTATCCATTATATATTATATTATTCTCCAAGGATTGGACATTAGCAAACAGGATGCTCGGTAGAGGAGGACTGCGAGTCCTTTTTCTCAGTGTGTTGCAGATCCCAGCCTATTTTCCATGGTGCTTCTTGAATCATTGCCTCGGGGGGTTATTCAAGTGATGTTTGTTCAACTCCACGTTCCTGAAGTATCTCTAATGGCTACGATGGGTTGTAGGATAAAGTGTCCTGAAACAGATTAGTGTAGCGGTTAGGGATGAGCGAGTACAGCATTATCTGTATCTGTATCTGTTAACCATATGAATTATCTGTATCCGTACTCGGACTAGGTGGGGCCAAACCCGAAAGTGGGTGGGATTTAACCTGGAAGTGGGTCGGGTTGTCTTGAAATGGGCGGGGCTTTATTTTAAGCATGCAATTGATATGGGTTGATCAGAAATTGTTATATTTATTGCTGATTAGAAAACTATTTACATGACAGCATCAGCATTGAGCTTCAGATCAATGGTTTTGATCACGATAACAAACAAACTATATACAGAACAAGTTTTGCAACAATGAATACAACACATGCGGTTGCAATTATGAAGTAAAATGTAATGAACAAGAGTTTTCATCTCAACATAACTTTCTTTTTTTAACTTTAAATTTTTTTATGATCAGTGTGATTCTTTTTTATTTTTTTTATTTCCACACCAGGTATGTGTGTGTGTGTGTTTGTAGCTAATTAATTTGTAATATAGTTTTATACCACTACTTCCTTTTTTTGGGGGGGGGGAAATACAGCAAGAAAGTGTCAGACACTCAGTGCGTGAAAAAAAAATGGTTAGAGCCAGCTGACGGTTTAAAAAAGAAAAAAAAATCTCCGACAGGCAGAGACGCGAGTCGCATTCTACCAAGCACCACGTCTGAACAAACCCCACGTTTACCAAAACTCTACTGGTTAATGAGTAAGTACTACAAACCAAAGTAAAAAACAAACCTGAAGCTGAAGAAACCCTAAACGTTAATGGAAAAAACCCGCGAACCTGAGTGACTGAGGGAGAGTTAGGGGCCGCTCACATATCGCGTCATTTGCGCGCTCAAGTTCGTTATTTTAAATGTAGACGCGCGGTATGCGCGCTCATAATGGAAGCGACGCGGTCGCGGTGCGACGCGCTCGTTTTTTCCATACGCATTGAGATAAAAACTCAATTTTTCAGAATGCCGCAAGCGCACCGCAGGTCATGTGACGAAATTTCCTTCTTGTAACGGAGTGCGCAGCTGATGGTTGCTTAGCAACGACAAACGCCTCCGGAGCGCAACCGCCCGAGCGCTTTTGAAAAAAGGAGAAAGCAGCGCGCCTAGCGTTTTCCACGCGTTTTTAGGCGCGATATGTGAACGGCCCCTTAGAGAGAGAGAGCGCGCTGTTCTCTTCTCTTCTCTTCTCAGTGTTCTGTGTGTGAGTGAGCAGAGCGGGACACAGCAACACAATACATCTGTATGTGTGTAGGGGAGGGGCGCTGTGACTAGCCTATCACAGAACGCAGACACAGTCAGCTACCCAATGATAATTTTTATTCAATCCGAGCACAGCTATTGACTCGTATTACTCGTATGATACTCGTACTCGGCAAAAGTGCTTTATCCGTACCGGATACTCGTTTCAGCCGAGTATCCGGCTCAACTCTAGTAGCGGTGTCTAATGTCCAAAAGTGTTCCCTTGTCATAGGTGATCAGTGCAGACGTCATGTGTGTAAAAGGAGAAAGCAAAAGTACTTCAAAAAGTAAATAAAAGCACAATCTGAGGTACCTAGACGGCGTCCGAACTCAGCAGCACCATCTTGAATTCAGTTAATGCATTAATTAACATGATCTAACCATGAACAACACCTCTTTTCAGCAGTGGATACAAATTGTTCATGTAAACTTACCAATATTGCAATGCATATATTTTTACAGCAATGACTGTATGATTTTTAGATCCATCTTTTCACATTGAGGACAACTGAGGGACTCATATGCAACTATTACAGAAGACTCAAACGCTCACTGATGCTCCAAAAGGAAAAACCATGCATTAAGAGCCGGGGCATGACAACTTTGGAAACACACTAGGCAGCATAGCCAAACAAGTTTGAGATGTTTGTGAAGATCAAGTCGTATGCCAGAAGGAAAGGCCAAATGATAGGGCAACCCAGGCAGTTCGTTATGATTGATGAAAGCAATTTTCATCACAAGGGAAAGGCAACTGAAACATTACCACATTATTTATGCTATTTTTTAGATTAATTATCGTTAGTTAGCTTAGTGAAGTTGTATTTTTATATTCAAGAAGACATTACACATTAACAGTATCTGTACAAACCCTGGTTTTACATACGTAGACTCTCTATGTAGTGTATTGTTGTGAATAAATTTTGAAGGACTTAAATGATTTTGAAAACTTTGGTTTTAAATATTCTATAAAAAAAAAATCCAGTATGGTCGTGGGAGGTTTGCAAAGACTTGGCGTAGAAGAAACTGGGTCTTTGGGATGCTGGGGTTTGCACCAAGAAATAGCAAGCCTGTTCTAAAACTTGTTCATCGAAGGTCCTGAAGTCGCCTTATCCCACTTATTGTCCGACATGTGCATATTTAGTGATGAATGGCATGCTTATATAGGGGTACTAACCCGTCTTGGCTATAACCACTTTCCTGTGAAATACAATCAGTGTTTTGTGGATCCAAGAACATGCAGTCATACACATAATCTGTAAAGAGCATGGTTAACTTACAAATGACAAATATGGCGTCTTAGAGGAAATAGGACGGATGACCTATTAAAACAACATTTAAAACTCATAGAGTGGACATACTGGCTAAGAAAACAGCACAGAAATGGTCCTCTTGGAAGACTGTTCAAATAATTTAACAGAATATATCACCTTTAAAAACATGAAGGTGATAACTCCAAATGTGATTACTCACTATTTGTCCAGCCTGACTTAAACATTCTTGCTCTTTAGAAATACCTCTTCCTTAGTTTCAGTTTTTTTTTCTTAATGAATGGATGGTTACAGTCATTGCCAAAAATATCGGAAACCTTGGAAAATATGATCAAAGAAGGCTGTGAAAATAAATATGTATTGTTAATCCGTTTGATCTATTATAAAAAATAAAATCGAACCTGTCATTGGATAATATACAATTTAAATGGGGGTAAATATCATTATGAAATTTTTCACATACACATTGGACACAATTATTGGCACCCCTAGAAAATCTTATGAGTAAAATATCTCTGAAGTATATTCACTTCAGGGTGATTATGAACATTAAATTATCCAGCCATGGCTTCCTGTTTCACAGAAATATAAATAGGAGGGAAAACAAAGCCCAAATTCCCTTAATCATCCATCACAATGACAAAAAAAACAAAGAATATATTTCTAATATGCAGCAAAATATAATTGAGCTTCACAAATTGGTGACGTGGCTTTAAGAAAAGAGCTGAAGCAGTGAACATTCCCATTTCCACCATCAGGGCAATAATTAAGAATTTCCAATCAACCTAACATTTTACGAAACTGTCTGAAAGAGGACGTGTGTCTATATTGTCCTAATGCATGGTGAGAAGAAGAGTTTGAGTGGCTAAAGACCCTCCCAGGACCACAGCTGGAGAATTGCAGAAAATAGTTGAGTCTCAGGGTCAGAAATCATACAAAAAATTTGTTAAACAGCACCTACATCACCACATGTTGTCTGGGTTGGTTTCAAGGAAAATTATCCTAGCTCATCCAAAAAAAAAACTCTAGCACATTCAGTTATCATACACGACTGGAAATTCAAATATGACTGCCTTTTATGGTCAGATGAGCAGATTACCTTTTATGGTTTACTTTTTGGCAGCAAACATTCAAGATGGGTTTGGTGAACACAGGGCTAAAAAGTACCACATGTCTACAATGAAATATACTGCTGTATTTTTTTAAGTTGTTGGCCTATATTTCTGCTGGAGATCTTGGACATCTTGTTTAGACACATGACATCATGCATTCTATCAAATATCAACAGATAAAAAATATATAAGTGACTTACTTGTTAGAAATCTTATAATAGGCCATGTTTGGATCTTCCAACTGTAAAGTAATCCAAACACAAACCTCAAAAACAACACAAAAAAATGGGTCACTGAGCACAAAAAATTTAGATGTTAAACTGGCAAATGGAGGTTAAAAAATATATATTGAATAAAAGGGTGTCATTAATTGTGGAAAAAAACAAACATTTATTTCATAATGATATTTTCCCCCATTTTAAATTCTTATTATCCAATGAAAGGTTAGATTTTTCAGATTTCTTTTTTAAATAAAAGATTAAAAGGATTACAAATGCAGATTAATTTTCCCAGCCTTCTTTGAAGCCTTCTTACCAAGGGTGCTGATATTTTTGGCCATGACTGTATATTTCTGTACATAATTGTGCTGAATATTATTTTTTCTTGCTAATTTTAAAATAATAATAATAAACCCCTACAGTTGTGCAATTTTCAATGTCTTTTTATCAATTGGTTATACAAGTTGTTAATTGATACCACAGTTATGTGACGTAATAAATGTTCTGGAAATGTAAGTACTGTGTACATGTGACTGTTTAGTAAAGAGTCTAGAAATGTTAGTAACACATCTGTTGATGTTGAAATAGTGTACACTTTACATTAAGGTTCACAAAACCCATTGGTAAATGCTTTGTTAATGGTAAATCATGTTAATAAAGAGTCTAAAATGTTAGTAACACATCAGTTAATGTTGAGATATTGTACACTTCACAATAAGGTTCACTGACTCCATTATTAAGTGCTTTGTTCAATCTAAGTGTCACGGCACAGTGAGGGAGCCCGTGGAATGAATGAGGTCTGGGTCCAAATGCAGGTAAGCAAGTAATTTAATAAACCAAAATGCCAACAGGCAAAAAACCAAATGATATTCAAAAACGGAACAACACAGACGGCAACGCGCAGCGTTGGTGTGTGGAATGAAGGGAAAATAAGTCCAGGAGGATGGGAGATGGCGACCTCTGGTGGTGAGGGAGAGGAACGCCGGCTTGGACTCCTGACAAAACCCCCCTGAAAGGAACGGCTTCCAGACGTTCCCGAACCTCCAACCAGGGGAACGGCAGAGCGATGGGGGGCCAGGCCCATGTATTGGAAGAGGGCCTAGAGACAAAGGCAGACACGGGTGCCAGAGTGGGGCAAGCAGAGCAGGAGGCCAGGGTGGGGCTGGCAGGGCAGGAGGCCATTGGCCGGACTGGAGAGGACTCTGTGGGCTCCCGGGCTGGAGCGGACTCTGTGAGCTCCCGGGCTGGAGCAGACTCTGTGGGCTCCCGGGCTGGAGCAGACTCTGTGGGCTCCCGGGCTGGAACGGACTCTGTGGGCTCCCAGACTGAAGCGGACTCTGTGGGCTCCCGGACTGGAGCGGGCTCTGTGGGTTCACAGACTGGAGTGGGCTCTGGAGCGGACTCTGTGGGCTCACGGACTGTAGCGGGCTCTGGAGCAGACTCTGTGGGCTCCCAGAACAGAGCGGACTGCGTGGGTTCCCGGAACGGAGCACACTGCGTGGAATCCCGGAACGGAGCGGACACCGCCGCTTCAGGAGCTCTGTGAGCGGACACCGCCACTTCGGGAGCTGTGTGAGTGGGCACCACCACTTCGGGAGGACCGTGAGTGGACACCGCTGCCTCGTGAGCTCTGTGAGCGGACACCGCGAGCCATTCCCATAAAGTTATCTGCGTAATCCTCGATGCTCCGGTCTCAGTGTGCAAGTTTGTGTTGGAGGTTGAGTGTTTTGATTTAAAATAAAGCACAAGACTCCTAAGTCGACCTCTTCGAGAGGACCGCAAAGGCATGTGGGTGGCCCCAGGTGAACTGGCCTGTGCGTCTCATCCTGCTGCTTTTGGGGGAAGCACAGATGGCTGCCCAACAACTGCCGGTTCAGAACCTCATGGTCTACAACGACCTCAAACGAGCAATCCTCCAGCGAGTCGGCCTAAGCCCCGAGCAGCACCGACAGCGGTTCAGATCACTAGAGCTCTGGGAAAACGGCCGGCCCTTTGTGATTTCCCAACAGCAGATGGCTGTTGGCCAGGGAAACCGACGTCGACGGTATCATCGATTGCGTGGTGCTGGAGCAGTTCATTGCACGGCTCCCAAAGAAAAGTGAAAAGTGTGGCGGATGCCCTGTTTCGCATAATCTCCTGAGTGAGTATCCCGAAAGAGATTCTCACTGATCAGGGCACGGCGTTTATTTCACGTACATTACGCGAACTTTACGAATTATTGGGCATTAAATAGGTTCGCACTACTGTCTATTACCCCCAAACGGACGGCCTGGTGGAACGATTTAATCGCACGTTGAAAACCACGATTCGAAAGTTCGTTCACGAAGATGCCAAAAATTGGGACAAATGGCTGGAACCCCTTTTGTTCGCTGTGCGCTCAGTCCCGCAAGCCTCCACGGGGTTTTCCCCCTTCAAGCTTCTTTACGGACGCCAACCCCGGGGGGTTTTGGATGTCCTAAGGGAGGCTAGGGAGGAGGAACTACGAATAGCAAAAATTAAATTCAGTATTTACTGGACCTGAGAACAAAACTCCACACCCTGGGGCGGCTCTCTATGGAGAATTTGTTACAGGCCGAGGACAAACAGAGCCGGCTGTACAATCGGGGAACCAGATTACACAATTTTGCACAAGGAGATAAAGTGCTTGTATTGCTCCCAACGTCCAGCTCAAAATTACTCGCTAAGTGGCAAGGGCCCTTTGTAGTCACACAGTGAGTGGGGGATCTCAATTATGAGGTGATTCGAACAGACAGGAGTGGGGCACATCAAATATACCATCTCAACCTCCTTAAAAAATGGAACGAGGTGGAACCGGTGATGCTGGCGACGGAAGTGAGTGGAGAGGAAGATCTCGGATCAGAAGTGAACCATAAAGTCCAATCACTCGCTCTGGTCCTGGGAGGAGATCACCTCTCGCCCTCCCAGATCACAGCCGACAAAATGAGCATATAATATGCGTAAGAAATTTTCCATGCACATATCCGGATTTATAAAAAAATGAACTTGGTGTAATTATGTAAGCACCGTACAAACATTCTAGACCATGTGTACAAACTCGTTTGGAGTGAGAAGAAATGAAGTAAACTATTTTAAACTGTGTTTTCATTTCAATATGCATTTACAATAAATATTCCACTCTCATTAAGCACAGAAATTACAAAACGTCATAACCCAGAAGTTAAATTAAATTAAATTTAGACATATTGGATGCATTAGATCACTTTTCATGTGACATCCTATGTTTTAAGGACAGCGAGGAGTGCTATAGGTGCACAATAATTCATTTTTAAACTAAATTGCAGATCTCATGTTACAAGGATTTTTTTTTTTTTTTGCGAGAACAATGAACATGATGTGCACTTACTTCGATATTATGGCGGGCACAGCTGTTTACAGTGGTCGAACGGTCAGTCCATTGCCCGGTTTGAATAGGACCAATGATAACATCGTACTGTACAACCACAGCTGTGCGGAAGTGTTGATGTCGTGTAAATCTTCATAACTTTATAAAAAATAACACTATATTTGAAGGATACCATAAAAGGAAAACGGTATAAGATTTGCACATTTCCTTTTTTACATACTTTAAGTAATTCGTAGAGTTTTAGAAAATTGTATTTACACTGCAAAAAATATAAGCCTATTATATCAGCTGTTTCCACAAAATAGATGTTCAGCATATGTTCGCCTTATCAGCTAAAATGCATACATGTAATTTGATTTGAATTGTATAAAACGATTGAAATACTATATGACCAGTGTAAAAAACAAATGATATCAACTAGTTTAACCCCTTTTTATGGATATTTCATATATTTTTTTATAAAACGTAACAAGGATACTGGATAATGTTTAGCAATAAAAGTTAATGTGTAGGCTATGGACCAAATGGAATTACAGTCAGAATCTCATATTTCATTAATTTATTGTACCATTGACGGTGTTAAACATGGTGTCACGTGTATGGTAATATGCATGAAAATGATATGCAGATCAGATTATTTATAGTAAAACTAGGTGTTGTAAGCTCCATATATGGTGATTTCTGGGAGGAGTCGGGGTGGAGATGCACGTACGCACAATCTTCCCCTGACTGGGATTTACAAAGGGCTTTTTGCGCAGGTTCTGGCGTACGCATGGTTTTATAAATCTGAAAAAATGTCACGCGTACGCAAAATCTAGCTTGTGTGCGTACATACACTTTTAGGATGAAATCTACAGAGAGTTTGATAAATGAGACTGCTGAACTGTACCAACTGTGCAGTGGACTGGGTCTTGCAGTTTCCACTTTGAGACATACAGTTTCCTTGTGACAGGAGCTCTGGCCTGGAGTATGGTCTCAACAACCTCGGATGAGTGACCGGATGCTAAGAGCTGTGCCCCCTCAGGGACCACACCCACAGCTTCCATAACTCCGGTTGGGGGTGAATAATGCAAAAAGCACACTTATCTTTCGTTTACACTTAGGCATGATTCTGACTTCTCTAACAGATTCTCTGACTGACTAAGTGCTTTTTGCAACACACACACCACAGACATGCTCGCTGAAGAGCAAAAGCTAACGTGCATTTGCCGTTGCACCTTTATGCTTCCTGGTTGCTCACGTCACCCGGCTCGTAATATCTTGCTTCTCTATTGGACTGATTCCACACGTGATTCAGAACGCGGTCACGCAGAAGGTGTTCCCAAAGCGTTTCAACAAAGCTCGAGTTCCTGAAGGCGAAACCTTGGTCATATCATCAAGCCCAAATGTATGCTTCTATAACTTGTGTGAGCCCTTTCTGCAATGACAGTTACTGTATAAAAAGTTGTTTTAATTATCACGTCTAGTATAATTGTAATCTTGGCCTGCATGATCTCATTCATGTCAAATATATATTTTTTTTCTTTTTGCTTTTAAACATATTTATTCACTTGTCCAAATCATATAGTCATTTCCATGCATTAATTTTTTTTTTCTGTGCTTTAGCCTCTCTCTTCTGCCCTCTGTTCTCCTGTGGCCTTTCTATTGATCGGCCCCTGTGGTGAAATTTATGTCACATATTTAATATGGACATGAGGATGATTATCAAATCCATAGATGCCAGGAAAGGCTGATCAGCTGTAAATAATGGATGAGGGGAGGATGTGACTCAATTAGTGAGCAGCACAGAAGGAAAGAGAGTGCATTGACTATCTCGCTCTGGAATGCCATTATTCTGGTCGATCTTTTCTCCTCTAGCCTGACATCACTCAGGGTAATCGTCCTTCAAAAAAAAGCTGCCCATAATAAACGAACAACCTGGGTCAATAGAAGAATACGGAGAGGGATGACCTCTTGTGTGTGACAGTGTATAAATGAGTTTCTTCATCAGAGGAGATAGCCCCCCTGCACTTTATCATGAACCAGAGCCACACTGCACTTATCATCACTATTGCCTGGTTTTGTCACGCTATGTTCGTTGCATTAATGCATCGATGTTCTAATGAGGTAGATTCTCTTTCAGTGGCTCCTTTAAATACAATCCTATGATGTACCTAGACATATTAAACAAAAAAAAAGATGGATGGAAATTATTCTAATGAGTTATTAGTTCATTCTTTTATTCAAAGTAATTAATAATTTGTGGAATACTTAAGAAAACTAAACAATGCCTAGGATGGTGTTTCTTTTTTGTCATCTCTAATCAATTGATTACTTTGATGGTATACCCAATTAAATAAGTATTTTTGCTACTGATACTTTTGTATTCATTATAAAATCCAGAGTAGATTATTTTGATATGTATATGCAGGTCAGCACCTCTATAATAAGACTAGTCCCCCCAGTGCCGGTCCTAGACTTTTGGGGGCCCTACGCAAAACTGTGTCGCCGGGGGTGGAATTAGCATATTCAAGTCAGCCTTTTATGTATTGTTCTTGATCTCAATACAAAGTTTATATTGTAAGTCTTACATTTCAAGGCAGTACATATTCTCAGTTGCTCTGATCAATCATTTAATTTGTTTCCCAGTTTCCTCTCTATAGGTTTTATAAGAGCTCTTTGACTTTGCCATATTTGATACTCAACTTTAGCAAGTGAATGGGCTTAATTGTTTAAAATAATTTTGTATCCTACCATTAAAAAAAATGGTCTTAACTCTTAAACAGGTTTTTCCCTTTGGTGGTTATGGGGGGGAGGGGTTGTTAGTAATCACAGACTAGAGAAGGGTAATCCACTTGATAAATATATTTCTGAGGGGTGGGGTTGAGGGGAATTATTTATCAAATCAAGGGGAGGGGGTCCAAAAATTAAAACAGCAAAGTCCAAAAGTCCTCCTCGAGGACCATGAGTATACATGTCAATGGTTCATTAAGTCCATAACATAAAAAAGTCAATGAGAGCATAGTCCTGGAGATCAGAGTGATATTAAATGTCTAAAAATCCCTGGATGTGGTCCTAGAGAGGGCCCGCTCCCTGACGGAGGAGAAATAACATAGTAGCTGGGTCCATGGTAGGCCTGGAAACACAGTAAAGCTGCTGAATCTGGGTATGGGCTGTGTATTCTGTAACATGGGGATGCGACAATGGGGTTGGAGGATTCACATGCAGGCTTTATTTTAAAGAGTGTAATCACACTTCTGGAGCAATCCAGAAAAGTAATGGAATGAAAGTCACATGTATCATGAGTTTATATTTCTAATTTGAATAAGAATACATGACAAATTTTATTCTTGCATCCATTTTTCAGAGAATATGTCTAGTCCCCCCCTCCCTCTGTTTGAGGAAAAATAACAAAATGTGAGTTTTACAAACTATTTAGTCATATTACATACCACTGCATAGTTTTTCAATTATAAAATAAAAAACAGAATTTTAGACATTGTATAAGTTATTTATTTGAGCTCAATAGAAAAATACAATAATAATTAAAGCTGCAAGCAGCGATAGAAGGGACCTCGCACCCAGCTCACCGCCAACCGGTGGCTTCAGAAAGACAGGGAACGGTGAGCAATATGCATTTAAAAAGGTAAATATAGAGGAATATGTCAAAGTCATTTATATGTGCCAAACATGCTGCCAGCTGGTGGCACTATGTCCATAACTGAACATAAACATGTAGATGTCTTCAGGTTAGCACATTTATCAAACATATGAAGTTTGGTGCAGATTGATCATGGTATGTTTGAGTTAGTGTAAAGCATGACATATCCTGTTGTCAACAGGTGGCGCTATGATTACATCTTAATATTGGCCTTTAGATGTCTTCAGGCCAGGACTCTTACCAAATATGTGAAGTTTGGTGCAGATTGGAGATTGAATGCTTAAGTTAGTGTAAAACAAGTAATTTCCTGTTGCCAGCAGGTGGCGCTATGTCTATAACTAAACATTGGCAGGTAGATGTCTTCAGGCCATGGCTCTTATCAAATGTGTGAAGTTTGGTGAAGATTGGAGATTGCATGCTTAAGATAGTGTAAAACAAGTAATTTCCTGTTGCCAGCAGGTGGCGCTATATCTTTAACTGAACATTGGCATGTAGATGTCTTCATCCAGTACTTTTAAGAAATATATGAAGTTTGGTGCAATTTAAACATGATATGTTTGAGTTAGTGTAAAACAAGTAATTTCCTGTTGCCAGCAGGTGGCGCTATGTCTTTAACTGAACATTAGCATTTAGATATATTCAGACCAATACTTTTATCAAACATATGAAGTTTGGTGCAGATTGGACATTGCATGTTTAAGTTAGTGTAAAACAAGTAATTTCCTGTTGCCAGCAGGTGGCGCTATGTCTGTAACTAAACATTGGCACGTAGATGTCTTCAGGCCATGGCTCTTATCAAACGTGTGAAGTTTGGTGCAGATTGGACATTAAATGTTTAAGTTAGTGTAAAACAAGTAATTTCCTGTTGCCAGCAGGTGGCGCTATGTCTGTAACTAAACATTGGCACGTAGATGTCTTCAGGCCATGGCTCTTATCAAACATGTGAAGTTTGGTGCAGATCGGACATTGTATGGCTGAGTTACAACAACTTTTATTCCCATGGCGAGACATCGAAATTTGTGATGCCGCCATGGACACGCCCATTAGCGAAAACTCAAGCTCTTCGCAATTTAACATTACAAAGGCCTTTAGGTTAGACTGACCTAAATATTATGTAGATGTCATTAAATCTCTAGGAGGAGTTAGTTACAGAGTAAAACATATCACTTCCTGTTGCCAGCAGGTGGCGCTATGAATTTATATGAATATGGTCACTTAGATCTCTTCAGGTCAGGAGTCTTATCAAACATGTGAAGTTTGATGCAGATCAAACATTATATGCCTGAGTTATAACAACTTCCTGTTTCATGGCGAATCATCGAAATCTGACAGGATGTCACGGACAAACCCTCCCAAGAAAACTCTAGATCTTCGCAATTTAATGTCACAAAGGGCTTTAGATTACAATCACAAATTTTGGTGTAAATCTGACGTAAGCTCTTGGAGGAGTTCGTTAAAGTATGACACCTGAAAATGGCAAAAATGACACAAAATATGATGAGAAAATTCAAAATAGCTGACTTCCTGTTGGGTTTCTGATTTCGTACCAGGAGACTTTTTTGTAGGTATTGTTATGTTACATGAGTGTACCGATTTTCATACATGTATGTGAAACGTAGCCTGAGGGCTCTCCACTGAATCAGTATAGGTGGCGCTGTCGAGCCATTTTGCCACACCTACTTCTGAAACACATATTCAGATGTGTTCAAGCCTGGATTCTTATCGAACATGTGAAGTCTGGGGCAGATCGAACATTGTATGGCTGAGTTACAACAACATTTATTCCCATGGCGAGACATCGAAATTTGACAGGACGCCACGGACACGCCCTCCCATGAAAACTCTAGATCTTCGCAAATTTAACATCACAAAGGCCTTTAGGTTAGACTGACCTAAATATTATGTTGATGTCATTAAATTTGTAGGAGGAGTTAGTTACAGAGTAAAACATGTCACTTCCTGTTGCCAGCAGGTGGCGCTATTACTATAACTGAATATGGTCATGTAGATCTCTTCATATCAGGAGTCTTATCAAACATTTGAAGTTTGGTGCAGATCGGACATTGCATGCCTGAGTTATAACAACTTCCTGTTTCATGGCGAAACATCGAAATTTGAGAGGACGCCATGGACACGCCCTCCGATGAAAACTCTAGATCTTCGCAATTTAACGTCTCAAAGGGCTTTAGATTGCAATGACCAATTTTGGTGTTCATGCGAATAAATCTCTGGGAGGAGTTCGTTAAAGTATGACACCTGCAAATGGCAAAAATGTCACTAAATATGACGAGAAAATTCAAAATAACCGACTTCCTGTTGGGTTTCGGATTTCGTTCCAGGAGACTTTTTTGTAGGTATTGTTATGTTACATGAGTGTATCGATTTTCATACATGTACGTGAAACGTAGCCTGAGGGCTCTCCACTGAATCAGTATAGGTGGCGCTGTCGAGCCATTTTGCCACACCTACTTCTGAAACACATATTCAGATGTGTTCAAGCCTGGATTCTTATCAAACATGTGAAGTCTGGGGCAGATCGAACATTGTATGGCTGAGTTACAACAACATTTATTCCCATGGCGAGACATCGAAATTTGACAGGACGCCACGGACACGCCCTCCCATGAAAACTCTAGATCTTCGCAATTTAACATCACAAAGGCCTTTAGGTTAGACTGACCTAAATATTATGTTGATGTCATTCAATTTGTAGGAGGAGTTAGTTACAGAGTAAAACATGTCACTTCCTGTTGCCAGCAGGTGGCGCTATTACTATAACTGAATATGGTCATGTAGATCTCTTCATATCAGGAGTCTTATCAAACATGTGAAGTTTGGTGCAGATCGGACATTGCATGCCTGAGTTATAACAACTTCCTGTTTCATGGCGAAACATCGAAATTTGAGAGGACGCCACGGACACGCCCTCCGATGAAAACTCTAGATCTTCGCAATTTAACGTCACAAAGGGCTTTAGATTGCAATGACCAATTTTGGTGTTCATCCGATTAAATCTCTGGGAGGAGTTCGTTAAAGTATGACACCTGCAAATGGCAAAAATGTCACTAAATATGACGAGAAAATTAAAAATAACCGACTTTCTGTTGGGTTTCGGATTTCGTTCCAAGAGACTTTTTTGTAGGTATTGTTATGTTACATGAGTGTACCGATTTTCATACATGTACGTGAAACGTAGCCCGAGGGCTCTCCGCTGAATGAGTATAGGTGGCGCTGTCGAGCCATTTTGCCACACCTACTTCTGAAAACCATATAAGACGTAAATTTCCACCAGTTCTGATGCGTGTGCAAAATGTCCTGACTTTTCGAGCATGTTTAGGCCCTCAAAAATGCGATTAAGTTTGGAAAAGAATAATAAATATAGCTGCAAGCAGCGATGGCGGGCCCAAGCCGATGCAATCGCCACCCCGGTGGCATCAGGAAAGCGGTGCCCAGCGGGCACATGCATTTACAGTAACCCTCTAGCAGTCTGGTTTTAAGGGACACGGCAATTAAAGGGTTAATCCAAACCACCAACTCTGTGAAACACACAGTTTAAACAGACGCTATCTATCTCTCTCTCTCTCTCTCTCTCTCTCTCTCTCTGTCTCTCTCACACATGCATTTACAGTAACCCTCTGGCAGTCTGGTTTTAAGGGATACAGCAATTAAAGGGTCAATCCAAACCATTAAGTCTGCGCAATACATACACACACAGAACAACATATAAAACTTTAGTAACACTTTCGAAAAGGTTTCAGTTATTAACATTAACTATATTAATTAACATGATCAATACTTATAAAGCATCTAATAATGCCTGACTATTTTTACTAACATAAAAAAATGCTGTAAAAATATATTGTTCATTGTTAGTTAATGCATTAGCTACTGTCAACCTAAGATAATTTATTGTAAATTTTTACCAACTCATTTTTTGAGCCGCTATTCAGTCTTTATTCACACAGCGTGATGAGAGACGTTTTGCTGCTCCGAAACACAGAATATGTAGAGAGGTGGTACTGTTATTTATTTATAACCTATATTTTTACATGACTTAACAGGCGAGTCATAATATTAGTGAATATATTATATTGTAGTTTTATCTCTCGCCCCCCTGGTTGAGAAACACTGACCTAAAGCGCATCTTCCAGCATTGTCTTCACGATCGATCTATTAGGCATCACTGATGTGATGTTTAAAAAAAAAAACATTTGTTTCTCATTTATTTGGTTCCACAGTATTTGCTGATTTTTATTTTATTTAAACACTGACTTTAATATCGGGCAATTCTGCATCAAGCAAAGTAAAACGCGACCGGTGCTTACAGGCTATTTAAAACCTAAGAAAAGGGGAAAAGAGGGAAAACTCAAACGACCCCCCACCACAGTGATACCATTATAACCGGTGTGACATCAGGTCGATTAACCGGTGGGAAAATTTCCTCACCGACACAACCCTAGCGGGCACATGCATTACAGTGACCCTCTAGCAGTTTGGATTTAAGGGATACATTAATGGAAGGGTTAATCCGAGCCATCAAGACACACACACACACAAAACTGAATATAAAACTTTGGTAATCCTTTTAATAAGGTTTCAGTTATTAGCATTAACTATATTAATTAACATGAACAATAATTATCCAGCATTTATTAATGTTAGTCTCTAGCTATCCTCTCTCTCTCTCTCTCTCACACACACACAAATAACAATATATAAAACTTTTCAATAAGGTTTTAGCTTTTAACATTATACTTTCAATAAGGTTTCAGTTATTAGCATTAACTATATTAATTATCATGAACAATAATTATACAACATTTATTAATGTTAGTCTCTCTCTACCCTCTCTCTCTCACACACGCGCACACACATACACACACACACACACACAGAACAATATATGAAACTTTTGTAGCAAACTGTTTTCAATAACGTTTTAGCTTATAACATTATATAAGTTAAAATGAACAATAGTTTTTATAGCATTTATGAATCTTAGTTAATATTATGTTACAAATTGACTACTACATTATAAATAAAAATGTGGTAATGTACTTTTGTTACTGTACCATGACCTAAAATAAAATAAAAAAAAATTACACAAATACAGTAAAAATATGTTGTTAGTACTAGGGGTCGACCGATTATCGGCCTGGCCGATTATCGGCGCCGATATTAAGCATTTTACCGATTATCGATATCGGCCATTTTAAAAACAGATTTGCCGATAATTATTATTATTTTTTTTTTTTTATGCAAACAAACATATTATTTACAGGTGACATTATTTATTGGTGAATAAATAATACAGGTGAAACTATTTAATGTTTAAATGCACTATTTGGCTCGATGCAGCCTGTCTGAGCTCAACACTCTGTGAGAGTGAGGCGATCTCTCAATCTCTGAGAGCAATCTCCGCCCACCGCTCATCTGATATGTAGAGAGTCACGAGTCCGACCAATCAACGCGGAAAACTGAAGGCAGTCTCACACCGAAAGCACATGCTAACTGGAGCTGCCTCAGTGATCACGCATCAGTTGTCTCTCAAAGGTAAAGCAGCAGCAGCAGACGTTGCTGAAGTTGCAAAACACCTCAATATAACCTATGATGTCCGCGATGCGGAAAATGCGGGGGGAATCGCGGAATGCAGTCATATAATGGAATTTACCGTATAACGCGGAATGTCATGGAATGTGTCGAAGTTTGGATGAATTAATCAAAAGTAGGTCAGTACACTTAAATCGACTCGCGCTATGGACTAGTATCTATAAATATTAAGCCGCAAAAACACTATTTAAATATGAATCCTGCATGTTCTGCATCTCTGTTAATGAATGACACAGACGTGCGGTTTCATTTACTGCACACATACATACTCGAGCGCGTGCTGCTCGCGGTGTTTTCAGCATAAATGAGGACATAAATACACGAACAACATCCCCAGAACTGCTCGGAGAGTCACTTCATGAGCATTTGACCGTTTCATTTGAGTAAAACGATCGTCATATCATATATCCATAGGCTACAGAAACTTAAAAGGTCCTCATGGCAACCTGTCAAAATATAAGTTCGGTTTAGCCGAATATATTACTGTATACGTAATACAACTACAACAATTATTACAACTTTTGTTGAGAATAATCACACAATACGCTAAATACGTTTACTTTAAGTTTTACAAAATGTTTACAGAATGCTTCTGGGTGATCTCTGTACTTATGTTATTATTAATATTATTAATATTACTGTTTATTTAATGTTGTTGTTATTAACAGTTTTCAGAATTAAAGACATGTTTAAAAGCATTTAAATAACGTTTTTTTGTCAGAGCTCTTGTTATTATTAATTTTGGCTTTCATTTTTACACCAGACACGTATATCGGTTCAAAATATCGGTTATCGGTCTACTTGATCTGTAATAATCGGTATCGGTATCGGCCCTGAAAAACACATATCGGTCGACCCCTAGTTAGTATTAATACTCATGTTTAAAACAATATTATTAAACTACAGTTACAGCAGGGTATAGCGTATAGTTACCCTAACCCTAATTCTCAATTCCAGCAAATTCAGCAATTCTAGCAAATATAATCTGTTTGTTTTGCGTGTCTCTCTGTGAGTGAGCGGTTGTCATGTAACGTTACTTACTCAAATATGCTCGCTGACGCCGCTCAGTGTATAACAGCGTCTGCTGTCTCACTATCTGAGGACAAACACTGAGAGAATCACTGACATTGAGAGAACAATTAATAATCCTTTCTTCCTTTTATTTGAGACAACCATTGTCAAATACACGCAAAGATCTTCACTAACTTCACTTTACGTTACCCGTCTTCTCCTTCTTCTCCGATTTGCGGAAGTTTAGACGATTAAAATACGTTTTACTGCCCTTCACTTCTACCCGTCAAAATAAAAGTCCGCTTTTTAACTTGAAGAAATTGACAGAAATTACGATTGTATTATAATGTAGACCACTTTTAAAATAATAACAAATAGAAAAATTTAAGGAACATGATTTCCCCCTCATTTTAATTTACTAAATCTCTATTGTGCAGTCCTTTATGAAAGCATAAAATGATAAAAGTTATTTTCATTTGATTACATTTTAAGGCATTAATTAAATTGTTAAAGCTTTATACATTAATTTCATTACCACCATTTTTGATAGTATATTTGTATTAAGTCATACAAATACAGAATCCAGAAAAATTAAGTCAAACCAGAATTTATGAATTGTTATGAATTATATTACTGATGAATATAAGTTGTTAAACTAATATATAAATCATTGATGAAATCTACTTGAATGTTTTTGATGTATTAAATATGAATGAACATGCTTTGTAAAGCAAAAAAACCCTGCTCAGATTGTTTAATACCATGATACCATGCAAAAAAACACCAACCAAAAATGACTGATAATTTTTTTCTGGTGATTAAAGATATGTTTAAAAGTCTCTCTCTCTCTCTCTCTCTCTCTCAATTTTTCAATTTAAGTGTGCTTTATTGGCATGACAAAAACTATACATTTGTATTGCCAAAGCAATTGCAGCTGGGCTGCTCACAAGTAGTGCACATTTGAATTAACAGAAATAAAAATAAAAACAATAATAGTAATAAAACAAATATTTAAACCGTATTAAATATGTAGTGCAAAATGAATGACTATTGTAAGTATGTGATAGAAATAAAATTAAATAAGATACAGTATAAGATTTATACAGGCAAAATATACATTTATGTAATATAAAGGGGTAATATGTCATAATATAATCTACATGTGCTGGAAACATCAGCTCAGGGCAGACGGAGTGTCTTCTCTTCTATGGTGACAGAGAGACACATATTGAGCAGCAAACACACAGCAGGTCTTGTGTTCTCCGAGCAGATACGCTAGTTTCTCCTGGTCTGGAAGAGTTGTAAATGTGGGATGGATCTTCTGTATTTTGTCGTAGTACACTCTCCGTATATCTGTGTATTTGGAGCACTCTGTTAGGAAGTGCAGTTCTGTTTCCATCTGATTCAGGTCACAATGTGAACACAATCTCTGTTTCGGGGGCAGCCATGTTTGTCTGTCTCTCCCTCTCCCTCTCCCTCCCTCAACCCTCCTCACTGTCACACTGAAAAGACAGCCCCCTCCATTCCACTTCACACACACAGGGCCGGCCCTACACACACACACACACACACACACATATACACACACTCATAGAAGAGAGTAGACTGAGATGAAATGCCTGATAGTTTTTAAATTTTCTCTCATCCATAGAGTTTTGTAAAGTCATCAAACTAAACATACTTCCTCAGAATGACTTTTTCCCTGCATGTAAAAAGTTTTGAAGTTTTAGTAAACTGCACTTTAAAGATATAAGAAAATTTCTGCTATCTTTTTTTACCCTCACTTTAATAAACCACTATTTAAACACCGTTCAAGCTATCCGCAAGCCGTTCGCAATTTAGCATCTTCAGTGTTTTGGCATCATGTTGACAAAGTTTGGTGTGAACTACTT
The DNA here is from genome assembly GCA_003573665.1 of Oxygymnocypris stewartii. Taxonomy (NCBI): domain Eukaryota; kingdom Metazoa; phylum Chordata; class Actinopteri; order Cypriniformes; family Cyprinidae; genus Oxygymnocypris; species Oxygymnocypris stewartii. Next base: position 236,918 of record QVTF01024767.1, on the reverse strand, counting down.
GTTTCTTCTTGGAGGAGTATGAATTAGTTTGCAGCTTGATTATTCCAGAAATTGACATTAAAACAAAAATAGCCGGCTTCCTGTTGGTCGTAGCTAATGAGTGTAAATTAGAAAGTTGTCCGGCTTGATGAGAACAATATATGTACTGAGTTTGGTGACTGTAGCTAAAATTATCCCCCCATATTTTGACAAAAGGTGGCGCTATAGAGTGCCTCCTCCACGCCCGTTTATGAGCTTTTGCCAGTGTCTATCTATAATTAATACTGATGTGTGTGTTGAGTTTTATGAAATTCTAAACATCTTAAGTGCCTCAAAATCACCAGAAGATATATTGAGGTTTGACACGTTGCCATGGCAACAATATTTTAGATATCAATATTCCCTTGACAGTTTCACATCGGCCGTTTTTTGACATTATTCTGATGAAGTTTGAAGCAAATTGGGTAAAAGTAAGATGCTGAATTCAAAGCATTTTGAAAATGACACTTCCTGCTGCCAGTTGGTGGCGCTATAACTTTGCCTCATAATTGTCACATCGATGCGATCGGCTTCATACACCGAACAAACCACTGAATTGTGATCAAAATCAAATGTATGTGGACTTTATTAGACACTTCCTGTATCTCAATTCTCGCCATAAATTCATCGCCTCGCCACGGGCAAACCATTCGAGATATCAAAAATCCCTCCGCAATTTAGCATCCCCAATGTCTTGAGATCACGTTCACCGGGTTTGGTGCTCGTGTGTTGAAAATCCTGGGAGGAGTATTTCAAATTCCAGAGCATGTGCTTTTTAAACAGCCCTGAATAGCCGACTTCCTGTTGGGCGGAGCCCATGACGTGACACAAAAGTTGTTCAGCTCGATAAGATCTATATGTGTACCGAGTTTCATATGAATACGTGCAAGTATGTGTGAGCTACACATCAAGTTTTCTGATGGTTTTCCAGGGGGCGCCGTAGAGCCTCTGTGCCACGCCCGGGTCCCAGCCTCAGCGGCGTCCTAACTGCCACGGGTTCCAATGTGTGTGCACATTTTCAAGAGTTTTTGACCATGTTAAGCCCCCCAAAAATGCCCGGATAGCCTCAAAATCACCAAAAAAAGAATATTGAGGTTTGACGCGTTGCCATGACAACAGTATTTTAGATATCAATAATCCCTTCACAATTTCACATCGGCCGTGTTTTTACAGTATTCTGATGAAGTTTGAAGCAAATTGGGTAAAAGTAAGATGTGAATTCTGTTGAAAACTGTGTTCTTCTAAAGTGTAGAAAACTCAGAAGAGAAGACCAGGAGACTTCGGATTCGATCGTCAGCAGAATTTCTTTATTCTATGACATGTGTTGTTATCTGTAGTCATCGAAGATCTCATCTTAAGTCATTTTTACAGGGTATCTTTATAGTCAGGATTGGAGGAGGGACTTTTTTAGGTTGAGACAAAACATCAAAGCTGAGGGCAATAAACCTAAATCTCTCAGTAGTCATTGATCTCATTGACAAAAGGCACAGCTGTCCCAAGCCCAAATGGTCAGGAAACAATCTCAAACACCTTTGCCTTGCCCGACACCTCTTAGTCAGGACGTGAATTCAAATCAAACATAGAATAACATTTGTGATCCTTCAATCCCCTCTTTGAGAGTTCTAATAACTCTCACAAAAATACAAATTTAGACACTTAAAAGTTAATTCTTGTAACTTGTAATCGTTACAGGCAAATAGTACATGTTCTGTGTTGTTTATATGTAATTGCATGCTGACACAGAAACAAAACATGCAATTAGGGTCCGTGAAGATTTTACGGGTAATAGTCTCTGCGTTGTGTATTTTTATTCTTTTTCTTCTTCTTTCTTTTCTCTTTCTTGTGTGATAGTTGGCTCGGCGATGGGTCTAGTTGTTTTCTAGAGGTTGTGGCTTTATCCGCAGGTGAGAAGGGTGGTGCATATGGATCTCAGGACAGCCATCAAATGGTATCTGCACAGAGGAAGAAAGAAACACAAACAAGAGAGAACTAACGGCACAGAGCAGTATTTGTAGAGTCTGCATACATTAGGGTTGTATCCTCTGTTCAAAATATAGTCTGCTATGGTTGTTCCTTCTTTCCCTATTTCTCAATTCCTGCGACACCTAAAGAACAGTGAGGAAAGGATGGACTAATGGAGGGGAAAGGCCTATGAGGAAATCTTCACCTCAGGGTTGGCCCCCGAAGCCTGTTGCTTTCGGTTCTTCCCTGGGCTCCTCACTGGTTCTTGTGTCTGCCCTATCCTATCCCTGCAGGGGGAGGAACAACCTTAATATGTGACACATGAGTCCAAGTTTTCCTTCCCTGACACAATACTGCAGCTGCTGTAATCAACATCACTTGATGTGGTCCGTACCACTTAGGCTCTAATGGCTTGTTTTTGAATGTCTTTATCATGACCCATTGACCTGGGACGATTGTGTGTCCACCTTCTGGTGGAGTCTGCCAACACGACTCAACTCTCTCTTTGGCACTCTGCACTGCCTTTGTGAGGTTTTCACAGTAAGCGATCAGGGCATCTGAAGCAATGTGCACATCAGCATTTCTAAGATCAATCACACCTGGCATCTGCATTGGGCGTCCAGTAATAATCTCATGAGGGCTCAGTCCTACTGATCTGTTAGGTGATGCTCTCATACTACACAGTACTGCGGGCAGTGCTTCAACCCATGGTACTCCTTCCTGATGCATTTTGCTTAGCCTGGTTTTGATTGTTCTGTTTGATCGTTCAACCTGTCCTGATGCTTGTGGCCTATAGGGGCAGTGAAGGTTCCACTTAATCTTCAACATTCTAGACACTTCCTTGACTACCTGTCCTGTGAAGTGGGTACCTTGATCTGAGTCAATGCAATCTGGTAATCCCCATCTGGGAATGAAATCAGTGACAAGACATTTAGCAGTATGTGCAGCTGTAGCGCGCCCTGTTGGATAAGCTTCTACCCATCTTGAGAACTTGTCTATTACTACCAAAACGTCAGTTTTTCCTTTACAAGGGGGCAACGATATATAATCAACTTGCAGGTGACGAAATGGCCCTGGTGGAGCTGGGGTATGTGCTGCTGGTGTAATGGTTGCTGGTACATCATTATTTTTCTGACATGTAACACATCTCTTGACTGTTTCAGTGGCTGCGTTTCTGAATTTTGGATTCCACCATTGATTTGAGAACCTGTGATTCATCGTTGCTGGACCACTATGACCCAAACTGTGTATTTGTTGAGCCAAATATGGCAACAGTGATTCGGGAGCAACATACTTTCCCCCTTTGGTCCAGCAGCCGGATGAATCCACAGTGGCTCCTTTGTCTAACCATGTCCATGCTTCATATAGAGGAACGTCTTTATACAGATCAACGATTGATTCAGGAGGTAGAATTATCTTCTGTGCTGTACTACCTGAACACACTTGTACAGTTGCATAGAAACAAGCCTGTTTAGCCGCTACATCAGCAAGAGCATTACCTTTAGCTTCCGTAGTATTAGTTGTGAGATGTGCTTTCACTTTGATCACTGCTAATTTCTTTGGGAGTTTCATGGCAAACATTAAATCTTTCACTAATCCAGCATGCTTAATGGGGGATCCAGCAGAAGTTAGAAATTTTCTGGTTTGCCAAATGACACCAAAATCATGAATTACCCCAAAAGCATACCTGGAATCTGTGTAGATATTTGCAACCGATCCTGAAGCTAGCGTGCATGCTCTAGTTAAGGCTACTAGTTCTGCAGCTTGAGCTGAAAAATGATCTGGAAGACGACCTGAAGCAACTACTTCAGTGGTGGAAGTTACTGCATATCCTGCTCGTCTGTTACCTTCAATAACTTGAGCTGAACCATCAACAAACAACTCCAATTCTGCGTTCTCTATGGGAGTTTCTGCTATTTCACTTGTCGCTGCATATGTAAGCGTAACACAATCATGAGTCATTTCGCCTTCATCCTCTAACACAAATTCAGTCATTGCAGACATCATACATGAGGATGGGTTCGTGACTGGTGCACGCTGTATAACAATATTCGGGGCTGTGAGAGTTGCTAACCAATTTCCCCAACGGGAGGAGGTGACAGAAGTGACTTTTGCTTGATTCATTAGTGCGGACACTGCGTGAGGGCATTTTACGTTTACAGTCTGACCTAACACCATTCCTGATGAAGCCTGAAGCGCTAGATGAACTGCCTGTACTGCTCTGAGGCATGGGCCCATACCTTGAGCGACTATGTCAAGTTTACCGGAATAGTAATGAATTGGGCGTAAGCTGCCCCCATGATCTTGCATTAGACATGCAGTCATAAAGCCTAAGTGTTCATGGACATAAAGCACAAAGGGTCTATCAGATTGGGCAATTCCTAATGCTGGTGCTTGACATAGTGCTCTCTTCAAATCATTAAAAGCTTTGAGATGAAGTTCTTCCATACAAACAGTATCTGAATCTTTACCATGGCCTTTCAACAAATCATAGAGAGGCTGAGCAATCGAGGCATAGTCTTCAATCCAAGGTCTACAATAACCTGTTGTTCCTAAAAATGAGCGGAGTGTTTTAATGGTATTAGGCGGAGGTATGGCTTTGACTGAAGCCGCTCGATCCTGTGTAATAGATCTATTTCCTGCACCAATTGTTTGACCCAGAAATGTGACTTGCTTTTTAGCAACTTGAGCTTTGTGAAAGCTGCATTTGTGTCCTTTTTTATGCAAATAGTCCAACAATGATGCCAATTCAGTTTGATGTACCTCATGATCTGTTGAGGCAATCAAAATATCATCAACATATTGGATCATAGTGGACTGTTTTACCGGACATTCTGGGTCACACAAATCACGTCTGACAGCCTGATGATATATGGTTGGGGAGTTTTGAAATCCCTGTGGCAATCTTGTCCACTGGTATTGTTCATAGTCAACTGTGAAAGCTAACCATGGCTGGCTGTCAGAGTGCAACGGTACAGAAAAGAATCCATTAGACATATCAATTACTGAAAAAATCTTACAATCTAATGGTAAGCCATTACAAATTGTAGATGGATCTGCCACTAGGGGGGTGATTTTTTCAATATGTTTATTGGCTACTCTGTAGTCTATTGTAAGTCTCCATGTCCCATTAGATTTCTTGATGGGCCATATGGGTGAATTACATGGACTGTTGGTTTTAACTAGCACTCCTTGCGTCAGCAAATTTTCTACAATAAGTTTGATTCCCTGTATAGCTTCTTTATTAATCGGATATTGTTTGGTGACCGGAGGTGGAGTTCCTGTCAATTTAACTGGTTCTACACCTGTCAACAACCCACAATCATCCTTGTCTTTAGCCCAAATTGGATGATTCTGTAAGAAAGCATACTCGGGAGGGGTTGCATTATTGGTAGAAATCTGTGCTGAGGAAATTTTTATGCTAGTAGATTCTGAGGACATGTCTAAAGTTAGATTTATTTGTCTCAGAAGATCCATGCCTAAAATTGCACCTGTATTTAATGGAGCGCATAGCAATTTTGTAGTCAGAGTTTTTGGGCCAAATTGTACCTCTATGGGCGGAGTTTCATATAAAACAGAATCTTCACCTATTACACCAGTTAAACAAAGTTTGGTTTTCTTGTATGGGATGTTTAAACCTTGTGCCAATTTTGTAGGAATTACTGTAATTTCTGCACCTGTATCAAGCAAAAAATCAATCTCTTTCTCTTTTATGCTACCTTTCACAAAAATTCTTTGGTCATTGTGTTGGATTACAGGGGAAAGGTAGCTACTCACAGCCCCAATAATTAGTTTTTTTCCTGGTCTTGTTGTGCTCTTAGAAGAGCCTGAACTAACTGTCCTATAATTTCAGTGGTCACTGGCGGAACTACTTCAGGGTTGTGTGCAGGCTGAGAAGGAGCAGAATTATGCATAGCATTTCTTTTACTATCTTGCAACTTCTTCCTACACACTTTCTCCCAATGTCCTAATTTTTCACAGTATTTGCATTTGCTTTCTCTTTTAGACCATCTATTGTCTTGTTTCGTTGTGTTAAACGTAGCTGCTGCTACTCTTACTTTTGCCTTGACATCAGCATCTCTTTCCCATGTAGCTAACCTGTCTAAGTTACTTCTGAGAGTTCTGTTAGACCAAGTTAGATCTAAGAATGGTAATGCTTTTCTGTATTCGGCTACAAGGCCATCTGACCAGATACGAACCAAGGGTCCCTTGTCATCTAGCACACTTTCAGGGTCATCAACAATTCCACTGTAGATTACAGCTGACTGACAAAATCTCTCAGTATATTCACTCACAGTTTCTTCTTTTCTTTGCACACAGGTAGTAATTCTAGACCAATCTATTTTGGGTCCTAAGATATTCTTTAGGATTTTCAAAATACCTTCTCTTAAATCACCCTTACTGGCATTTCGCAGTTCAGAAGTGACAGCAGATTCAAAACTGTTGAATTCAGATTCAGTTAGTATTTGTGACATCAGCTGCGTGACTTCTGCCAACGACATGTCATAAAGACGCATTTTACTGATCAATGTTCTTCTAAATTCAGAAAAATGTGTGCGTGCTGACGGTAAACTCTGGGATAGTTTCTCTATATCTTTAGGACATAAAGCTTTGGCAGCAGTTTGTATTTGCACAACAGAAGAATTGAGAGGAACACTATCAGTTTCCTCAATCCCCTGAGATCTTCTCCTAGCCCCACACACATGGACGGAATTTACAGGCACACCAGTTACTGATTGGAGAGCTACATCTGTTTCAAAGAACGCTTGTAAATCAGGGTAAATGTTATCAGGCTGACTTACTTCCACATCAGTTTTTGCTGCAATTTTCTTGAGGTTCAATTTCTTAGTCAAAGTGGATACTCTAGCACGGAGTTCATTGTTCTGTTTCTCTAGCTCTGCGTTACGCTGAGACTGTTGTGTCGCTAGCGTTACACTGAATTCCCTGTGACAACAGATAATGTCTTTCACATTGTTCTTACGAATACTTGCTCCTAGTACTTTTTTACACTCATCTACCGACCAAGTCTTGTCTGGATGAATCTCATATTTCTGCGTTAGTTTTTGTCTAACTTTTTCAGTGACTATTAGGTCCATTTTTTCCCCTAACAGTGTTTTGAATTCACTATCTGACCACAGAGGAGTCGCAAGACCACTCTTTTCTGTGGTTGGAATCAGCCTAGCATTCCTTCTGACCATTTTGCAAGTTTCTTCTGTACCACACAAACAAAACAAACACTTCTCTGATCAACAGAGGGTACACTTGTAAAAAAGAACTTAACTATTGTTAAATTTCCAAATTACCAACACTTCACACTTAACTTCCCTGCCTACAAGAAACAGAGGATAAAACTAAATTATTAGCACGAAATGCTAACCTTCCCTGCCTGAAACAGAGGGTAACTAATTTTTAGCACGTAATGCCCAAAATCTTCCCTGCCTGAAAGAACAGAGGATACTTTCATCTCTAAAATAAAAACTTTAGAGGATAACACTCTTCCCTGCTTGTAACAGAGGATAAACTTCCCTGCCTAACAGAGGATAAACTTCCCTGCCTAACAGAACAGAGGATACATTTAGTTAAACAAACCCTACAGATGTATGTTAACTCTTCTCTGACGGCACAGAGGATACACTGGTCTTAGGTTCTTTTGGATTAGAGACAGCACTCACCACAACCCTTGGTTGAGAGAAAAAATCAGTCTGGGAATCTTTTCAGCTTGAAGTTTCGCTGGATTCCAAAAGATGCAGATCTTTGTTTGAGCTTGAAGTTTTTCAGGTGAGGAAGCTGGAACTCTATCCGGGTTCACGGCAGCATCTGTTGAAAACTGTGTTCTTCTAAAGTGTAGAAAACTCAGAAGAGAAGACCAGGAGACTTCGGATTGGATTGTCAGCAGAATTTCTTTATTCTATGACATGTGTTGTTATCTGTAGTCATCGAAGATCTCATCTTAAGTCATTTTTACAGGGTATCTTTATAGTCAGGATTGGAGGAGGGACTTTTTTTAGGTTGAGACAAAACATCAAAGCTGAGGGCAATAAACCTAAATCTCTCAGTAGTCATTGATCTCATTGACAAAAGGCACAGCTGTCCCAAGCCCAAATGGTCAGGAAACAATCTCAAACACCTTTGCCTTGCCCGACACCTCTTAGTCAGGACGTGAATTCAAATCAAACATAGAATAACATTTGTGATCCTTCAATTCAAAGCATTTTGAAAATGACACACTTCCTGTTGCCAGTTGGTGGCGCTATAACTTTGCCTCATAATTGTCACATCAATGCGATCGGCTTCATACACCGAACAAACCGATGAGCTCTATATGTGTACCCAGTTTCATATTAATACGTGCAAGTATGTTTGAGCTACACATCAAGTTTTCTGATGGTGTTCCAGGGGGCGCCGTAGAGCCTCTGTGCCACGCCTGGGTCCCAGCCTCAGCGGCGTCCTAACTGCCGCGGGTTCCAATGTGTGTGCAAATTTTCAAGAGTTTTTGACCATGTTAAGCCACCCAAAAATGCCCGGATAGTCAAAAAAAATCAAAAAAAGAGTCCTAAGGAAAACAATAGAATAGCTGACTTCCTGTTGGGCGGAGCCCATGACATGCGGTGCAAAAGTTGTTCGGCTCGATGAGATCTATATGTGTACCGAGTTTCATATTAATACGTGCAAGTATGTGTGAGCTACACATCAAGTTTTCTGATGTGTTCCAGGGGGCGCCGTAGAGCCTCTGTGCCACGCCCGGGTCCCAGCCTCAGCGGCGTCCTAACTGCCGCGGGTTCCAATGTGTGTGCACATTTTCAAGAGTTTTTGACCATGTTAAGCCCCCCAAAAATGCCCGGATAGCCTCAAAATCACCAAAAAAAGAATATTGAGGGTTGACATGTTGCCATGGCAACAGCATTTTAGATATCAATATTTCCTTCACAGTTTCACATCGGCCGTGTTTTTACAGTATTCTGATGAAGTTTGAAGCAAATTGGGTAAAAGTAAGATGGTGAATTCAAAGCATTTTGAAAGTCACACACTTCCTGCTGCCAGTTGGTGGCGCTATAACTTTGCCTCATAATTGTCACATCGATGCGATCGGCTTCATACACCGAACAAACCACTGAAGTGTGATCAAAATCAGACAATGTATGTGGACTTTATTAGACACTTCCTGTCTCTCAATTCTCGCCATAACTTCATCGCCTCGCCACGGGCAAACCGTTCGAGATATCAAATATCCCTCCGCAATTTAGCATCCCCAATGTCTTGAGATCACGTTAACCGGATTTGGGGCTCGTCTGTTGAAAATCCTGGGAGGAGTATTTCAAATTCCAGAGCATGTGCTTTTTAAACAGCCCTGAATAGCCGACTTCCTGTTGGGCGGAGCCCATGACGTGACACAAAAGTTGTTCAGCTCGATAAGATCTATATGTGTACCGAGTTTCATATGAATACGTGCAAGTATGTGTGAGCTACACATCAAGTTTTCTGATGGTTTTCCAGGGGGCGCCGTAGAGCCTCTGTGCCACGCCCGGGTCCCAGCCTCAGCGGCGTCCTAACTGCCACGGGTTCCAATGTGTGTGCACATTTTCAAGAGTTTTTGACCATGTTAAGCCCCCCAAAAATGCCCGGATAGCCTCAAAATCACCAAAAAAAGAATATTGAGGTTTGACGCGTTGCCATGACAACAGTATTTTAGATATCAATAATCCCTTCACAATTTCACATCGGCCGTGTTTTTACAGTATTCTGATGAAGTTTGAAGCAAATTGGGTAAAAGTAAGATGTGAATTCAAAGCATTTTGAAAATGACACACTTCCTGTTGCCAGTTGGTGGCGCTATAACTTTGCCTCATAATTGTCACATCAATGCGATCGGCTTCATACACCGAACAAACCGATGAGCTCTATATGTGTACCCAGTTTCATATTAATACGTGCAAGTATGTTTGAGCTACACATCAAGTTTTCTGATGGTGTTCCAGGGGGCGCCGTAGAGCCTCTGTGCCACGCCTGGGTCCCAGCCTCAGCGGCGTCCTAACTGCCGCGGGTTCCAATGTGTGTGCAAATTTTCAAGAGTTTTTGACCATGTTAAGCCACCCAAAAATGCCCGGATAGTCAAAAAAAATCAAAAAAAGAGTCCTAAGGAAAACAATAGAATAGCTGACTTCCTGTTGGGCGGAGCCCATGACATGCGGTGCAAAAGTTGTTCGGCTCGATGAGATCTATATGTGTACCGAGTTTCATATTAATACGTGCAAGTATGTGTGAGCTACACATCAAGTTTTCTGATGTGTTCCAGGGGGCGCCGTAGAGCCTCTGTGCCACGCCCGGGTCCCAGCCTCAGCGGCGTCCTAACTGCCGCGGGTTCCAATGTGTGTGCACATTTTCAAGAGTTTTTGACCATGTTAAGCCCCCCAAAAATGCCCGGATAGCCTCAAAATCACCAAAAAAAGAATATTGAGGGTTGACATGTTGCCATGGCAACAGCATTTTAGATATCAATATTTCCTTCACAGTTTCACATCGGCCGTGTTTTTACAGTATTCTGATGAAGTTTGAAGCAAATTGGGTAAAAGTAAGATGGTGAATTCAAAGCATTTTGAAAATCACACACTTCCTGCTGCCAGTTGGTGGCGCTATAACTTTGCCTCATAATTGTCACATCAATGCGATCGGCTTCATACACCGAACAAACCACTGAAGTGTGATCAAAATCAGACAATGTATGTGGACTTTATTAGACACTTCCTGTCTCTCAATTCTCGCCATAACTTCATCGCCTCGCCACGGGCAAACCGTTCGAGATATCAAATATCCCTCCGCAATTTAGCATCCCCAATGTCTTGAGATCACGTTAACCGGATTTGGGGCTCGTCTGTTGAAAATCCTGGGAGGAGTATTTCAAATTCCAGAGCATGTGCTTTTTAAACAGCCCTGAATAGCCGACTTCCTGTTGGGCGGAGCCCATGACATGTGACACAAAAGTTGTTCGGCTCGATGAGATCTATATGTGTACCGAGTTTCATATGAATACGTGCAAGTATGTGTGAGCTACACATCACGTTTTCTGATGTGTTCCAGGGGGCGCCGTAGAGCCTCTGTGCCACGCCCGGGTCCCAGCCTCAGCGGCGTCCTAACTGCCGTGGGTTCCAATGTGTGTGCAAATTTTCAAGAGTTTTTGACCATGTTAAGCCCCCCCAAAATGCCCGGATAGTCGAGAAAAAAAAGAAAAAAAAAAAGAATCCTAACGAAAACAATAGGGCCCTGCGCCTTTCTGGCTTGGGCCCTAATAACAAGCGGAGCAGATTCAATAGGGTCCTCGCACCATCAGTGCTCGGTCCCTAATAAACAAAGCAGATTCAATAGGGTCCTCACACCATCGGTGCTCATTCCCTAATAATATTTGAATAATAAAAAGAAAAAGAGTGAAAAAAAAAGAATTAGCTTTGAAAGTCAAGTGACTATGACAAACAATCAGTGTGAATGTCTTGCAATAGCAATGTATGTCTGACAATCATGTCTGGCAATATGTCTGGCAATGTATACCAGACATACATTGCTATTGCAAGACATTCACACTGATTGTTCGTCATAGTCAGTAATCACATGCCGAAGTGCTGTAATACAGATGATAATCATATAGATACAAGCCACAAAAAACAAACACACATACAGTATATGAACAATTTTGAAAAAAAAAAGATTTTTTGTCCAAAAAGCCGATTGCTAAGTTACGATCGTTAAGTTACTACACACCTGTCGTCACGCCGGTGCACGAGAGAGTGCCAGAATTCAAATAAACAATATTCCACGTATCTGTGCCTTTTTTGTTTGTTTTTTGGATCGTCTCCTTCTGTTTGTAACACTGCGTGCTACAAAACCATGTTATTGTTTTTCCACCATGACACTGTTTTTGAGCGTTATTTATTCCATAATGGACACAAACAATAACTCTCCTGAAGAAATGAAACGTAAACAAAGGAATATCCATCCATGTTACAAAGTTATTGTTTCATTGGACTAAAAGTGCTCGATGGGATGTTGTTCCATTGACCCTTTCCTTTCTAAATAAACTGGAATTTCAGCTTTGGATGCGTTTGTGACTCAATATTACGATGAAGCTGGTATAAATTGCGTTTCTATTATGAATGTTTTGGTGCGTACTGCTTGCAGATTGCTTGCAGACTGCTTTAGAAAATACATTCCTTATAAGCTTTCCATCGAAAAATAGCGATCTATCGTCGATGCTTGAGGCTTAGACCTTCAGAATGATATATCATTTGCCAAGATTTATTTTGTAAGCTTGAAAGGGGTTAAAGATAGAGATGGCTTGAAAGGGGTTAAAGATAGAGATCTACTGTAAATTAGAAAAATGTTGGGCATGACCGAAAGTTTATGTGGGGTGTAAATATACTCATTTAACTTGCATATTATGACGTCAACATGGGGGCGGCCCTCTTGGATTTCATAATATTCTGGAAATAGTAGATATTGAATTGAGGTTTGAACTTATTTGCATGTTTTCTTTTCTTTTTATCCTTATTACAAATGATCAGAAAAAAGGGAAAACAACAATAAAACAGGAGAAAGTACAAAATTATTACTATATTACTATGCTATATAGTAGTAGAGCGTATGTGAACAATAGCCTACTTTTTGATCAGTTCATCAGTAATACTCAGGAAATAATAGATATTGAATGGTTGTTTGAACTTATTTGCATGTTTTTTGTCTTTGTATCCTCATTACAAATGATCAGGAAAATAATAGGTTCTAGATTTATCACAATTATTTCAGCTTTGGGGAATCATATATTAAAGATTCAATATTGCTTTGATTAAAGTGATATTACTCTTTAACTTATGATTTAAACTTTATTATCGACTTGTCCAGCGACCATAAACATCAGTATATCTTTAAAAAAAATTGTTTATTTTGATTTGTGGCCAACGATAAAACAAACAAAATTAGTTCTTTATCCAATTTGAGCTAAGTAACGCAATCCATGGCAAATAGTTTAAAACCTGAAAAACACACAGCCCAAGACATCATTCATTATAAATGAAACAAGGTTTATTTGCTAACAGTTATTCTACAATACATGGACTAAACTTAATAAAAACACATATACACACACACACACATACGCACACACATATCAGTGTGTTTTGACGTATCAGAGAGTTTTGCGGTTAGAAGAATACGTTTTAAGGCTAGCATTCTTTTGATATCTCGTAACTTTAACTAGAGGAAGATCACAGCAGAGACTTTGCCATCTTTTCTGTGTACAGATCAATTCATTAGTTCAGTAAGAATAGAGATTTGTTCGGTCTACTTGCTTTAAGTTGGCCCTTTGGCTCGGTGATTAAATTCAACAGGAATCCCGATGGAACATCGGCGGGCACTGGAACAAGAGGTAGAGAGAACAGGCACACACAAGACACAAACAACATCTCCATCACTGACTGAATCTTGGTGTAGGGTAATTTGGGAATGAACAGGTTAGAAACTTGAGAAGGCGTAGGGATGCATTGTTTAGGATTTTTTTAGAATTGGGTCATTTTGATTGGTTTAATTGTCAGTGGTTCGATGAGGCGGTATAGGCATGATTTCAATCAGGTTGGTTGAGTTCTCGGGTTCGGGTTCTTGGTCGGTTTCACGTCGGAAAAGGCGCGGGACACCTCACGTGCATTTGTTGAAAGACTCTTGAATGGCGTTCACTCACTTGTGTAGATGGAAAACCAGTGTCAAAGTCAAAATGTATCCTACAATAGTAGAGATGTAAAACGCTGGGTCAGTGGCAGACCAAGACCGAATAATTGGCGCGCCAGCGGGCGGAAGGCGAGCGATAGCTTCTGAAGCTGTGTCAACAGGTGTCAAATAAATAAGTTGCGTTCCTTCCTCCTGATCCTTTCTTAAAATTCTGGATCGCGGACAAAGGAATGCTGTTTGAAGAAGGGTGAGATTTTGATTTCAGCCTGATACTCGTCGTCGCTAAGGTGATACAATGCTTAATCATCAATATGGAGGATCGAACCCTAAGGGACAGTGATCCATAATGTTTTTGGTTGGGCAGTGTTGTGTTGATCGTATGTGAGTGTAGCTGTTCACGCTGGGGTGTTGACCAGCCACCGGTTTCCAATGATTTCGGCTTGTGTTACCTCAACTTGAGAACGTGGTCTCGCTTTCTTCGGGGCAGCTAGTGTCGAGTCTAATGAATTCTAGGCCGCAGATGCCCTCGGCATTATCGCGTACAAAGGGTTTACTCGGGTGGAGGAAGTGAATGTCCTTATTGAGCATACACATCTTTAGGTTTGGGGCCAGATACAACTGCTCGTTGTTATCGTGATACTCGACTTCAGGAGTGTGGATTTTGACATAGGTGTTCCCTTACCAAAATCCCACATTCACAATGTCTTTAAGCCGGTAAATATTATTAGCATCAATAATGGGCAAACTGAGAAGAAAGGCCAAGTCGACTGCTTCCGGGTCTACGTATATGGGAATAGCGCTACCCAGGGAAGGGGCGAGATGAGTTTGGATGGTACTAGCGGGGCCCGCAGTTGCTGAAGTTAGGACTTTTTGGACAAGGCTAAGAGGTATCAAGTAGTGTGGAATCCTGCTCGCGGCTAAGTTGTCGAACAAGGAACTTACTTCGCGTAGCATGTCGGTCATGATTTGGCGTGTTGCCTCGATCGGTTGACAATGGTTCTCACAACGAGTTACGATGACTTTATTGAGTCAATCTAAATTTCAGGAACTGGATTTAAGGATTGGTTAAGGGAGTTCCTTGATGAGGGGACTAGAGGGGAAAGGATATTATAGTTAGCGAGGAAAAAGGAAAAATACAAAGTGAGACAAAAAAAATTCTAATAAAAAAACCCCAAAAAAACCCAAAGAGACACAACAAAGACACCGAATGAGGTGAGGCCACAAACGAGTGTCACATGTGTGGAGTAACTCCTCTCTACTAGAGGTTGGTCCTAGCAGTGCAGAGGAGGAGAGAGTACGTGTTGTGTCTAAGCAAGTTTGCTATGTGTTTTCCTAAAACGACAGTACTTATTTTTGTGTGGTGTAGAGCATATGGGTGTCGGTCTGTCTCAGTGGGTTTGATCTTCCCCCTTTTCTTGTCGGCTGGAGCCCTGGTGCCTCTTTATCTGGTTTTGATGGACCCATCGAAGGACTGGCTCACTGCGCCCTTGTCTGATTTTGATTTGATAGGCAACATGTGAGAGCTTGTCTACAATCACATGGGGTTCTGTCCAGTGAGGTAGGAACTTCTTTGACAGGCGATGGGGAGTGTTCTGCCTTGGCCGGGCGAAGCTGTAGTATCACACTTTGTCTCCGACATTGAGCTCATGGTGAGAGACCTTTTTGTCATAGTAGGCTTTCCGACTTTCCGCGCTTCGTTGTAGTTGCTGTTGCGAAAGTCGTTCTCAGGTGCTGACGCAACTCTTCCAGGTACTGGTAAGTGGTATAGGCGGTGACGAGGTTCAGGTCTCCAGGTTGGTACAGCAGGTGTAGCGGTAGCGTCATGTTTCTCCCTGCCATCAATGTGAATGGGGGTACTCCGGTAGACTGGTGAGGGGTGGCTCGAGTAGCCATCAGTACCAGAGGAAGTTTAATATCCCAATCCTTTTGGTTGGTGGCTACATACAGTACTTCTTCAAATTGCTGACCACTGTCCTGTTAGCCCATTCAACTTGACCAGAGGAAATTGGGTGATGGCTTATATGGAGCTTGGCCTGTATACCCAGGAGTTTCCACACTTCCTGCATGATTTTGACGGTGAAGTGGGTTCCGTGGTCAGAGTTGACCCATAAAGGCAGTCCAAATATTGAGATGATGTGGTTCAATAACAGGCAGGCTGTTGTTTCTGCTGTATCATTGGGAGCTGGGAGGCACACTATCCACTTTGTGAATTTGCAAACCACGGTGAGGAAGTATTTGTTACCCCGTGTTGACCGTGGCAGGGGTCCTACCCAGTCTGTTTGGAGGTCCGACCATGGGAAGGTCATTCCTTTCCTTTTCAGTGGTGCTCGGTGGTTTGGATTTGCCGGTTGGAACTGGCAACACACCAGGCATCCTTTAACGTATTCTGCTACATCTTGCTGCATGCTAGGCTAGCATGCTACTTGCTTGAATGTTTCATAGGTGGCCTTGACGCCATGGTGACCTGCGCATAGTGCATTGTGTGCGTGTGTCAGCATCGCCCCCCTTTGGCCGTGAGGTACTATGAGCTTTGGCGAAGTGAGTGGCTCAGGAAAATATGTGAGAACACCGTCTCTAAGATGCAGCGTGTGCTTGATAGAGTGAAGCGTGCGGAGCTCCGAGGACGTGTTTAGGTCAGAGGTGGAAATGGGATGAGTTAATGGGTCCGAAATGTGAGCTGCCATAGTTCGTAGTGACGAATACGCAGTTTAGAGGGTGAGGAGATCGTCAGCAGCGAACTGAGGTGATAGGGCAGTGTTGGAGGAGGCAGGGGTGTGCGTGCCAGTGGTGTGCTGTCGGCGGGTTACTTCTGCCACTGAAGGGTTGGGTGGGAGGGCATGAAATGTCCAGGACTCTCCATGTAATGCACCTGCTTTGGCGAAGGCATCTGTTTTGTCATTTAAGTATTTGTCTTGTCCTGGTTGACCTCAAACTTTTTTCCAATAAACAATCATGTCATGTTCAGTGACGATGGCATCGCTTGCTTTGAAGTGTTCCTGGTGCTTGACAGGCTTGTTGTTAGCTGTCTTGAATCCATTTTGTTTCCACCCAACTAAATGGAATGTGAAGCTTAGACGGGCATAGTTCGAGTCGGCACAGAGGAGGAGTTCTTTGATGTTGTGGGATGCAGCCAGTTGTAGAGTGATGAGGATGGCTGTCATTTCTGCATATTGCGATGATTGAGGGCCTAAGTTGAATTGTTGGGGTGGACAAGGGTCGTTGTTGAGCCAGACCACTCCCGCTCCAGTTTGTAAATTGCCCTTGCGATTGTAGGAGCAGCCATCGACATATGCTGTGGGCGTTCCTTCACACACATTCTCCTCAAAGTACCTGTGATTTGTCAGTTGCGGTTTAGGCGGTTCTTTCGGTTCTGCTGAGGTGTACAGTGTGTCCTGACTCTGGTGTCAGGGCATGCTTTGTTAAGGAAAATGTTGAATTTGGTTGGCGAGTTGGTATAGCCAAAGGGGCACCGTGTGAAGGTGTACTGTCGGTTGCCAAAGGTGAATGCCAGCTTATGTTGGTCATCAGGGTGGACAGAGATTGTCCAGAACCGGAGGCGACGTCCAGTGTGAACAGGATATTTGAGCTTTTGATCTTTGGAAGTTCTTGGTCCAATTCCTATCTTCCATAGGCCAATGTTATTTGCTGATTCAACTTGTGATAATCTATGGTGGGTCGCCATTTGCCATTGGGTTTTAGGGCTGGCCATATCGGGCAGAGTATGTACTGTTACAGAGCCGGATGACCCCCTTTTCCAGCATGGAGTCAACAATTTCTTGCAATGGCTCATATGACGCTAATGTAATCTTGTATTGGCGCACAAATGTGGGTGGCGCATTTGGGTTTGCTAGGATGCACACCGTGTGGATGTTGGTCAAGCCACAATCCAGGGAATCCTTTGCGAAAGAGTCCTTGTACTTGTGCAGAACCTCTTTGAGTCCTTGGCGATCCACTTCATTGTGGAGGGCATCCGCCTCACTCAAGATCTGTTGAATTTGTGCATTGAACCCGGCGTAGGGTTCTTCTGCAGTTAATTCATTTGAGGGGCTTTGGGCCCCGATGGTCACCTGTGTAGGTGATTTTGTCGCAGGCTGTGTTGAGACAGCGAGGTGAGTGTCATCTGTTAGTTCTGAATGGCAGACGTTTTCTCTGGACACCGGCATAATTGAGGTGATGGCAATGATTTCATGAGGTTTTGTGAATGTTATGGTGTCATTGCATTCGTCTGATGTTAGTTGGGCTGGTATGGGGCCTACGATATATACCGATAGTTCAAAGTCATGGAACGCCTGGTTGGTGAGCCATCCCAGGTGACTGGCTTTGGGAACATGGATGTCTTGGGCCATACGGTTTTTGAACAACACATACACAGCCCGAGATGACACTTCAATGAGAGGTGTGGCTTCCAGGGCCAGTCCGATTGCTATCAAATAGCACACCTAGGTTCCTGACGGATGATGAAAAATCAAGAGAGCAGCCATCAAGTGTTAGACAGTGTTCTAGGTTATTACTTGTGTGGTTTTTAGGTCCGGTAATTAACACCTCTATTTTTCAGAATTTAGTAGTAAGAAATTATTTGTCAATCAGTTTTTTTATCGACTATGCATTCCATAAGTTTCTCAATTTGGTGTGTTTCACCGGGCCGTGAAGAAATATAGAGCTGAGTATCATTAGCATAACTGTGAAAGCTAACCCCATGTTTCCTGATGATATTTCCCAAGGGTAACATGTAAAGCGTGAAAAGTAACGGCCCTAGTACTGAGCCTTGAGGTACTCCATACTGCACTTGTGATCGATATGATACCTCTTCATTCACTGCTTCGAATTTATGGTGGTCAGATAAGTAAGATTAGAGCCATGCTAATGCTCTTCCACTAATGCCAACAGAGTTTTCAAGTCTATTCAAAAGAATGTTGTGATCGATATTGTCAAACGCAGTGCTAATATTCATAACCACTCTAATGAAAGCAGTCTCAGTACTATGAGATGGTCTAAATCCTGACTGGAAATCCTCACAGATATATATTTTTTCTCTAAGAAGGAATATAATTGTGAGGATGCTACCTTTTCTAGTATCTTTGACAGAAAAGGGAGATTCGAGATCGGTCTGTAATTAACTAGATCTTTGGGGTCAAGTTGTGTTTTTTTTAATGAGAGGCTTAATAACAGCCAATTTAAAGGTTTTGGGGACATACCCTAATGACAATAACGAAGAACTTAATTCTTAAATTAAGTATTTTAATTTTATAAATTTAAATTAGGGATGTTCATTTTGGTTATTTTTCCTAACTGTTAACTGACACATATTTGAAATTAGAAATTAATTAAATTATAAAGAATAAGTGTCTGTGACACGTTAAAAATCCTAACATTTTTTTTCAGGGATTAATTTTACATGCACAAAAAGCAGCAGAGAACAGAACAAGGATTTACATGATCGTATCATATTACATAACGCACCTGCAGCAAAAAAAAACGTAATAAAGCTAGGCGCTATATATTACAATGAATAAATAGGCATATACTAGAAATATATTTTCACTTAAATAATAATTTATGAAAACGAAAGAAATAATGTGCAACAAGCAGCCTTCTCTAAAAAAAAGTCCTGGGTTATTTTTTTTAACCCAAATGCCGGGTTGAGCCTTTTGGGTTATTTTTTTGGATTATTTGTTCAGTGTTTGGGTAATTGGTGTACATTTTATTTTATTTATAAAATTGTTTCTGTGCAGTATATCGTACAAATTTATGCAGAGCAACATACAGGTGTAACATAATCTAGGAAGCTATTATTTCAGCTCTGAGGAATTATTAGTTTACAGATCAAATATTGCTTGATTAAAGTAATATTAATCTGTAACTTATGATTTATACTTTATTAAATGCTCGTCCAGTGATAACTAACATCAGTATATCTTTATCAATTTAGTTTATTTTTCTCTCGTGGCCAACGATAAACAGAATAAAGGGTTTTATAACATTTGCGTGAGGTAACACGACCATTTTGGCACCAAGGTTGAAATACTTGAAAATCACATCCTTTGAGTCAATTCTTTGTAAATGAAACAAGGTTTATTTATTAACTGCTATTCTACGGTGCATGATTTAAACTAACAAAAACACATAAACAGACACATAACATACATACACACACATTCAGAGCTCTAGGGTTAACGTTAGAAGAATGGTTAAGGTAGCACTCTTTACCATTTCATAACTAAAGCCATAAGGAAGATCACGACATAACTAGATTATGTTTCTGTGTTCAGATCAATTCCCAGTTCAGTTAGGATAGAAACTTATTTGTTACTTGCGTTCATGTACAGGTTTGCCGAAGATCATTCATCCCATGTGGCTTTACTCGTCTTTTCATGGAAATCTCCTATGCTTGAGTTTCGGAGCACGTGGTTTTGTTGGTGTTTCTTCGGTGGCTTCTGAGGCTTTGTTTCGGAGCACGTGGTTTGTTGTGAACTCTGTTCTTCTAAAGTGTAGAAAACTCAGAAGAGAAGACCAGGAGACTTCGGATTGGATCGTCAGCAGAATTTATTTATTCTATGACATGTCTTGTTATCTGTAGTCATCGAAAATCTCATCTTAAGTAATTTTTACAGGGTATCTTATAGACAGAATTGGAGGAGGGACTTTTGGAGGTTGAGACAAAACATTAAAGAAAGCAAAATTCTGAGGGAGGCGTTAGTTGGTTACGGGAAACTTCCCGTGGTCCAATAAACCTAACGAATCCACGTCTGGCCAGGACAAAACCTATTTGCAGAACAAAGGTTGAATCTCTCAGTAGTCTGACTCATTGATCTTACCATTATCATAGAGACAAAAAGCACAGCTGTCCCAAGCCCAAATGGTCAGGAAACGATCTCAAGCACCTTGCCCGACACCTCTTAGTCAGGAAGTGAATTCAAATCAAACATAGAATAAAATTTGTAATCTCACAATTCCCCCTTTGAGAGTTCTAATAACTCTCACAAAATACAAATTTAGACACTTAAAAGTTAATTCTTGTAACTTGTAATCGTTACAGGCACATAGTACATGTTCTGTGTTGCTTATATGTAATTGCATGCTGACACAGAAACAAAACATGCAATTAGGGTCCGTGAAGTTCTTACGGGTAATAATCTTTTCTGGTTGGAACTGTCATTTCCTCGTGAGAGGCGGGAGTCATTTGCTAACAAGTTTCCGAAACATGAAGAATTATCTTCAGTCATCTGGTGTAATTTTGCTGAAAGATCAAGAGTACGGAAATCTTGATCATGTTGATGGATGACTGAAATTCCCGTATGTGAGTCTCTGCGTTGTGTATTTTTATTTATTTATTTTTTCTTCTTCTTCTTTCTTTTCTCTTTCTTGTATGATAGTTGGCTCGGCAATGGGTCTAGTTGTTTTCTAGAGGTTGTGGCTTCATCCGCAGGTGAGAAGGGCGGTGCATATGGATCTCAGGACAGCCATCAAATGGTATCTGCACAGAGGAAGAAAGAAACACAAACAAGAGAGAACAACGGCACAGAGCAGTATTTGTAGAGTCTGCAAACATTAGGGTTGTATCCTCTGTTCAAAATATAGTCTTCTATGGTTGTTCCTTCTTTCCCTATTTCTTAATTCCTGCGACACCTAAAGAACAGTGAGGAAAGGATGGACTAATGGAGGGGAAAGGCCTATGAGGAAATCTTCACCGCAGGGTTGGCCCCCGAAGCCTGTTGCTTTCGGTTCTTCCCTGGGCTCCTCACTGGTTCTTGTGTCTGCCCTATCCTATCCCTGCAGGGGGAGGAACAACCTTACAGTGTGACACATGAGTCCAAGTTTTCCTTCCCTGACACAATACTGCAGCTGCTGTAATCAACATCACTTGATGTGGTCCGTACCACTTAGGCTCTAATGGCTTGTTTTTGAACGCCTTTATCATGACCCATTGACCTGGGACGATTGTGTGTCCACCTTCTGGTGGAGTCTGCCAACACGACTCAACTCTCTCTTTGGCACTCTGCACTGCCTTTGTAAGGTTTTCACAGTAAGCGATCAGGGCATCTGAAGCAATGTGCACATCAGCATTTCTAAGATCAATCACACCTGGCATCTGCATTGGGCGTCCAGTAATAATCTCATGAGGGCTCAGTCCTACTGATCTGTTAGGTGATGCTCTCATACTACACAGTACTGCGGGCAGTGCTTCAACCCATGGTACTCCTTCCTGATGCATTTTGCTTAGCCTGGTTTTGATTGTTCTGTTTGATCGTTCAACCTGTCCTGATGCTTGTGGCCTATAGGGGCAGTGAAGGTTCCACTTAATCTTCAACATTCTAGACACTTCCTTGACTACCTGTCCTGTGAAGTGGGTACCTTGATCTGAGTCAATGCAATCTGGTAATCCCCATCTGGGAATGAAATCAGTGACAAGACATTTAGCAGTATGTGCAGCTGTAGCACGCCCTGTTGGATAAGCTTCTACCCATCTTGAGAACTTGTCTATTATTACCAAAACGTCAGTTTTTCCTTTACAAGGGGGCAATGATATGTAATCAACTTGCAGGTGACGAAATGGCCCTGGTGGAGCTGGGGTATGTGCTGCTGGTGTAGTGGCTGCTGGTACATCATTATTTTTCTGACATGTAACACATCTCTTGACTGTTTCAGTGGCTGCGTTTCTGAATTTTGGATTCCACCATTGATTTGAGAACCTGTGATTCATCGTTGCTGGACCACTATGACCCAAACTGTGTATTTGTTGAGCCAAATATGGCAACAGTGATTCGGGAGCAACATACTTTCCCCCTTTGGTCCAGCAGCCGGATGAATCCACAGTGGCTCCTTTGTCTAACCATGTCCATGCTTCATATAGAGGAACGTCTTTATACAGATCAACGATTGATTCAGGAGGTAGAATTGTCTTCTGTGCTGTACTACCTGAACACACTTGTACAGTTGCATAGAAACAAGCCTGTTTAGCCGCTACATCAGCAAGAGCATTACCTTTAGCTTCCGTAGTATTAGTTGTGAGATGTGCTTTCACTTTGATCACCGCTAATTTCTTTGGGAGTTTCATGGCAAACATTAAATCTTTCACTAATCCAGCATGCTTAATGGGGGATCCAGCAGAAGTTAGAAATTTTCTGGTTTGCCAAATGACACCAAAATCATGAATTACCCCAAAAGCATACCTGGAATCTGTGTAGATATTTGCAACCGATCCTGAAGCTAGCGTGCATGCTCTAGTTAAGGCTACTAGTTCTGCAGCTTGAGCTGAAAAATGATCTGGAAGACGACCTGAAGCAACTACTTCAGTGGTGGAAGTTACTGCATATCCTGCTCATCTGTTACCTTCAATAACTTGAGCTGAACCATCAACAAACAACTCCAATTCTGCGTTCTCTATGGGAGTTTCTGCTATTTCACTTGTCGCTGCATATGTAAGCGTAACACAATCATGAGTCATTTCGCCTTCATCCTCTAACACAAATTCAGTCATTGCAGACATCATACATGAGGATGGGTTCGTGACTGGTGCACGCTGTATAACAATATTCGGGGCTGTGAGAGTTGCTAACCAATTTCCCCAACGGGAGGAGGTGACAGAAGTGACTTTTGCTTGATTCATTAGTGCGGACACTGCGTGAGGGCATTTTACGTTTACAGTCTGACCTAACACCATTCCTGATGAAGCCTGAAGCGCTAGATGAACTGCCTGTACTGCTCTGAGGCATGGGCCCATACCTTGAGCGACTATGTCAAGTTTACCGGAATAGTAATGAATTGGGCGTAAGCTGCCCCCATGATCTTGCATTAGACATGCAGTCATAAAACCTAAGTGTTCATGGACATAAAGCACAAAGGGTCTATCAGATTGGGCAATTCCTAATGATGGTGCTTGACATAGTGCTCTCTTCAAATCATTAAAAGCTTTGAGATGAAGTTCTTCCATACAAACAGTATCTGAATCTTTACCATGGCCTTTCAACAAATCATAGAGAGGCTGAGCAATCGAGGCATAGTCT
The DNA here is from genome assembly GCA_003573665.1 of Oxygymnocypris stewartii. NCBI lineage: Eukaryota > Metazoa > Chordata > Actinopteri > Cypriniformes > Cyprinidae > Oxygymnocypris > Oxygymnocypris stewartii. The sequence goes on along the minus strand of QVTF01024767.1, from coordinate 213,228 downwards.
TCAATCCAAGGTCTACAATAACCTGTTGTTCCTAAAAATGAGCGGAGTGTTTTAATGGTATTAGGCGGAGGTATGGCTTTGACTGAATCCGCTCGATCCTGTGTAATGGATCTATTTCCTGCACCAATTGTTTGACCCAGAAATGTGACTTGCTTTTTAGCGATTTGAGCTTTGTGAAAGCTGCATTTGTGTCCTTTTTTATGCAAATAGTCCAACAATGATGCCAATTCAGTTTGATGTACCTCATGATCTGTTGAGGCAATCAAAATATCATCGACATATTGGATCATAGTGGACTGTTTTACCGGACATTCTGGGTCACACAAATCACGTCTGACAGCCTGATGATATATGGTTGGGGAGTTTTGAAATCCCTGTGGCAATCGTGTCCACTGGTATTGTTCATAGTCAACTGTGAAAGCTAACCATGGCTGGCTGTCAGAGTGCAACGGTACAGAAAAGAATCCATTAGACATATCAATTACTGAAAAAATCTTACAATCTAATGGTAAGCCATTACAAATTGTAGATGGATCTGCCACTAGGGGGGTGATTTTTTCAATATGTTTATTGGCTACTCTGTAGTCTATTGTAAGTCTCCATGTCCCATTAGATTTCTTGATGGGCCATATGGGTGAATTACATGGACTGTTGGTTTTAACTAGCACTCCTTGCGTCAGCAAATTTTCTACAATAAGTTTGATTCCCTGTATAGCTTCCTTATTAATCGGATATTGTTTGGTGACCGGAGGTGGAGTTCCTGTCAATTTAACTGGTTCTACACCGGTCAACAACCCACAATCATCCTTGTCTTTAGCCCAAATTGGATGATTCTGTAAGAAAGCATACTCGGGAGGGGTTGCATTATTGGTAGAAATCTGTGCTGAGGAAATGTTTATGCTAGTAGATTCTGAGGACATGTCTAAAGTTAGATTTATTTGTCTCAGAAGATCCATGCCTAAAATTGCACCTGTATTTAATGGAGCACATAGCAATTTTGTAGTCAGAGTTTTTGGGCCAAATTGTACCTCTATGGGCGGAGTTTCATACAAAACAGAATCTTCACCTATTACACCAGTTAAACAAAGTTTGGTTTTCTTGTATGGGATGTTTAAACCTTGTGCCAATTTTGTAGGAATTACTGTAATTTCTGCACCTGTATCAAGCAAAAAATCAATCTCTTTCTCTTTTATGCTACCTTTCACAAAAATTATTTGGTCATTGTGTTGGATTACAGGGGAAAGGTAGCTACTCACAGCCCCAATAATTAGTTTTTTTCCTGGTCTTGTTGTGCTCTTAGAAGAGCCTGAACTATCTGTACCACAGTTTCAGTGGTCACTGGCGGAACTACTTCAGGGTTGTGTGCAGGCTGAGAAGGAGCAGAATTATGCATAGCATTTCTTTTACTATCTTGTAACTTCTTCCTACACTCTTTCTCCCAATGTCCTAATTTTTCACAGTATTTGCCTTTGCTTTCTCTTTTAGACCATCTATTGTCTTGTTTCGTTGTGTTAAACGTAGCTGCTGCTACTCGTACTTTTGCCTTGACATCAGCATCTCTTTCCCATGTAGCTAACCTGTCTAGGTTACTTCTGAGAGTTCTGTTAGCCCAAGTTAGATCTAAGAATGGTAAAGCTTTTCTGTATTCGGCTACAAGGCCATCTGACCAGATACGAACCAAGGGTCCCTTGTCATCTAGCACACTTTCAGGGTCATCAACAATTCCACTGTAGATTACAGCTGACTGACAAAATCTCTCAGTATATTCACTCACAGTTTCTTCTTTCCTTTGCACACAGGTAGTAATTCTAGACCAATCTATTTTGGGCCCTAAGATATTCTTTAGGATTTTCAAAATACCTTCTCTTAAATCACCCTTACTGGCATTTCACAGTTCAGAAGTGACAGCAGATTCAAAACTGTTGAATTCAGATTCAGTTAGTATTTGTGACATCAGCTGCGTGACTTCTGCCAACGACATGTCATAAAGACGCATTTTACTGATAAATGTTCTTCTAAATTCAGAAAAATGTGTGCGTGCTGACGGTAAACTCTGAGATAGTCTCTCTATATCTTTAGGACATAAAGCTTTGGCAGCAGTTTGTATTTGCACAACAGAAGAATTGAGAGGAACACCATCAGTGTCCTCAATCCCCTGAGATCTTCTTCTAGCCCCACACACATGGACGGAATTTACAGGCACATCAGTTACTGATTGGAGAGCTACATCTGTTTCAAAGAACGCTTGTAAATCAGGGTAAATGTTATCAGGCTGACTTACTTCCACATCAGTTTTTGCTGCAACTTTCTTGAGGTTCAATTTCTTAGTCAAAGTGGATACTCTCGCACGGAGTTCATTGTTCTGTTTCTCTAGCTCTGCGTTACGCTGAGACTGTTGTGTCGCTAGCGTTACACTGAATTCCCTGTGACAACAGATAATGTCTTTCACATTGTTCTTACGAATACTTGCTCCTAGTACCTTTTTACACTCATCTACCGACCAATTCTTGTCTGGATGAATCTCATATTTCTGCGTTAGTTTTTGTCTAACTTTTTCAGTGACTATTAGGTCCATTTGTTCCCCTAACAGCGTTTTGAATTCACTATCTGACCACAAAGGAGTCGCAAGACCAGTCTTTTCTGTGGTTGGAATCAGTCTAGCATTCATTCTAACCATTTTGTAAGTTTCTTCGGTACCACACAAACAAAACAAACACTTCTCTGATCAACAGAGTGTACACTTGTAAAAAAAAAAAAACTTAACTATTGTTAAATTTCCAAATTACCAACACTACACACTTAACTTCCCTGCCTACAAAAAAAAAAACAGAGGATAAAACTAAATTATTAGCACGAAATGCTAACCTTCCCTGCCTGAAACAGAGGGTAACTCATTTTTAGCACGTAATGCCAAAATCTTCCCTGCCTGAAACAGAGGATACTTTAGTTAAACAAACCCTACAGATGTATGTTAACTCTTCTCTGATGGCACAGAGGATACACTGGTCTTAGGTTCTTTTGGATTAGAGACAGCACTCACCACAACCCTTGGTTGAGAGAAAAATTCAGTCTGGGAATCCTTGTTCAGCTTGAAGTTTCGCTGGATTTCAAAAGATGCAGATCTTTGTTTGAGCTTGAAGTTTTTCAGGTGAGGAAGCTGGAACTCTATCCGGGTTCACGGCACCATCTGTTGTGAACTCTGTTCTTCTAAAGTGTAGAAAACTCAGAAGAGAAGACCAGGAGACTTCGGATTGGATCGTCAGCAGAATTTCTTTATTCTATGACATGTCTTGTTATCTGTAGTCATCGAAAATCTCATCTTAAGTAATTTTTACAGGGTATCTTATAGACAGAATTGGAGGAGGGACTTTTGGAAGTTGAGACAAAACATCAAAGAAAGCAAACATCTGAGGGAGGCGTTAGTTGGTTACGGGAAACTTCCCGTGGTCCAATAAACCTAACGAATCCACGTCTGGCCAGGACAAAACCTATTTGCAGAACAAAGGTTGAATCTCTCAGTAGTCTGACTCATTGATCTTACCATTATCATAGAGACAAAAAGCACAGCTGTCCCAAGCCCAAATGGTCAGGAAACGATCTCAAGCACCTTGCCCGACACCTTAGTCAGGAAGTGAATTCAAATCAAACATAGAATAAAATTTGTAATCTCACAGGTTCCTTGCTGCTGCGTGACATCACCGGGAAGCTCTCTCTGGCGATTGGTGGTCTTTGTCCTGTGTTAGAGCGCAGAAACTGTTTGTGCGGCTTGCTGGAGTTGTTATTGCGGCTTTGAAGAATTATTCTCGATGGTCACTTCGGTCTGCGATGTTAAGGCGGTGACCAGCTCGACCAGATGAAGCCGAAGCCTCTGAGCACGTTGAAGAGTTATGATGAAAGAGGAGGAAGAGAGAGAGCGATTTCCGAGCTGGTGACCAGTTTTAAACAGACGGATTTCAGCACGCCCCTGGCGGCTGAACCAATCAAATTGTCTTTGTGGGGCGGAGCCTCGCCCCGCACGGCTTTGGGGCATATGGTCTTAAACATGTGATGAGAAATAAGAGTTGAAATATTTATGTAACGTGTTATCACATGTTTACCCATTTATAATATCACCACAGTCTGTTGTACCATTGATTCAAAATAATCATGATGGCTTCTGTGAATCCAAACACCACATTTGGCACACAGCATACGTATACTACCCAGTTTAAGGCACAGATTAAAACATTTCACATTTCCTAAATAATTCACATTCACACAAGCATATGAAAGGCAGAGTACAACATTAATATATATTGTTTCTTTGAGTAGATGGTTTTAATAGCCTTTTCGAAATTCTCTAGGTGAATTTTCTTTGTTCTCCAATGAGAAAGCGTGCACTGAAAGGTGGAGGGGCTTTATATCCAGACAGAGAGGTGCCAAGTTCCTGTGGTTGTTTGAGCCTTTATGACTTGGAACATGAAAGTAACCAAAACTCCCCCAAATATGTGCTGTTCCTCAATCATCTTGCTCTACACATCCCCCTTTGGCTCGGTGATGTTCCCGATGGAACATCGGCGGGCACTGGAACAAGAGGCAGAGAGAACAGGCACATACAAGACACAAACATCATCTCTATCACTGACTGAATCCTGGTGCAGGGTAATTTGGGAAGGAACAGGTTAGAAACTTGAGAAGACGTAGGGATGCATTGTTTGGGACTATTGACAATTGGGTCGTTTCGATTGGTTTAATTGTCAGGGGTTCGACGAGGCGGTATAGGCATGATCTCAATCAGGTTGGTCAAGTTCTCGGGTTCGGGTTCTTGGTCGGGTTTATCACATCGGAAAAGGCGTGGGACGCCTGACGTGCATCTGTTGAGAGACTCTTGAACGGCGTTCGCTCGCTTGTGTAGGAGGAAGGCCAGTGTCAAAGTCACAACATATCCTACGATAGTGGAAATACAAAGCGCTGTGTCAGCGGCAGACCAAGACCGAATAATTGGCGCGGCGGCGGGCGGAAAGCGAGCGATAGCTTCTAAAGCTGTGTCAACCGGTGTCGAATCAATAAGTTGCGTTCCTTCCTCCTTGATCCTTTTTTCCAATTCTGGATCAAGGACAAAGGAATGCTGTTTGGAGAAGGGTGAGATTTCGAGTTCAGCCTTTAACTCGTCGTCAGTAAGGTGATACAATGTTAACTCGTCAATATGGAGGATCGAGCCCTTAGGGACAGAGATCCATAAAGTTTGGTTGAGCAAACTAATTCGTGTGGCGGTGTCTAATTCTATGTTGATCGTATGTGAGGGTAGCTCTTGCTGGGGTGTTGACCAGCCATCGGTTTCCGATGATTTCGGCTTGCGTTACCTCAACTTGAGAATGTGGTGTTGCTTCGGCGGGGCAGCTAGTGTCGGGTCTAATGGATTCTAAGCCGCAGATGCCCTCGGTATTATCACGTACGGAGGGTTTACTCGGGTAGAGGAAGTGAATGTCCTTAGTGAGCGTACACATCTTTAGGTTTGGGGCCAGATACAACTGTTCGTTGTTATCGTGATACGCAGCGACTTCAGGAGTGTGAAATTTGACATGGGTGTTCCCTTGTCAAAATCCCACATTCACCACATCTTTAAGCCGGTAAATATTATAAGCGTCGATAATGGGCAAACTGGGAAGAAACGCCAAGTCTCCTGTTTTTGGGTATGCGTATATGGGAATACCGCTACCGGGAAAGGGGCGAGATGAGTTCGGATGAGACTAGCAGGGCCCGCAGTGGCCGAAGTTAGGACGTTTGAACAAGGCTAAGAGGTATCATGTAGCACGGAATCCTATTCATGGCTAAGTTGTCGATCAAGAAACTTATATCGCGTATCGCGTATCATGTCATGATTGTGGCGGGTGACCTCGATCGGTTGACAACGGTTCTCACAACGAGTTACGACGACTTTACTGACGGGAGTCGATCTCAATTTCAGGACCTGGATTCAAGGATTGGTTAAGGGGGTTCAAAGTGAGAGAGAGGAAAGGAAAGACACAAAGTGAGACACGAGAGAAAGAGACCAAAAAAAAAAAAAAAAAAGCAAAGAGACACAAGGACACCGAATGAGGTGTGACTGCAAACATGTGTCACATGTGTGGAGTAACTCCTCTCTACTAGAGATTGGTCCTAGCAATGCTGCGGAGGAGAGAGTATGGGTTGTGTCTAAGCATGGTTGCTATATGTTTTCCTAAAATGACAATACTTATGCTTGTATGGTGTAGAGCATATGGTTGTCGGTCTGTGTCAGTGGGTTTGATCTTCCCCCTTTTCATGTCGGTGGTTTGGATTTGCCGGTTGAAACTAGCAACACATCAGGCATCCTTTAATGTATTCTGCTATGTCTTGCTGCGTGTCAGGCCAGTATGCCACTTGCTTGAGTGTTTCATAGGTGGTCTTGACCCCGTGGTGTCCTGCGCATGGTGCATCGTGTGCGTGTGTCAACATCATCCCCCTTTGGCCGTGAGGTACTACGAGCTTTGGCGCAGTGAGTGGCTCGGGGACATACGTGAGAACATCGTCTCTAAGATGCAGCATGTGATTGACAGAATGGTCTGTCTTGGCGTTGGGTGCCCTCTAGAGCCAGTCCGTGATTTTGAGTGTTGAAATCAAGAACTGCTGGGGTTTTGGTGCTCTTTTCCGAGGCCATCTTTTGTCTGCAGTAGGCTTTTTGTACCAAGTCTCGCAACTGCTGAGTGTTCATTGTTCGTGGGCATGCGAGAACGCCAAGATGGTGGCTTATTCCAGGATAAAGGTTCCTCAGGAAGAGAGTTTTAAAGTTCAGTTCATCTTCCATGTCAGATTCATTGTGTGTTCCAAAGTATGCTTGTCTGAGTCGACTGTAGTAAATTTGAGGAGGCTTCATGACGCCCTTGTCTTGTCTCCAGGGCAGCCACTAAGCCTTGATCAGACTCAGGGTCGGCGAACTCTTTAATGAGGGCTTTTTGAAGCAGTTGATAATCAGTCTTTGTGTTAGCAGGCTGCCGGTCAAGGAAACTGCGCACTTCAGGACTGGATGTCGTTCGGAGTAAATAGAGTTTATCTTTGTCCGTAACGTTAGGTCGCATTGCCAGATGGAAATCAATATCTTGTAGATAAGCTTGGACGTTTTGGCTGTTTGGCACGCTGGGGTTGAATTTGCCAATGTTTCTGGCGAGCTTGTCAAGGTCTTTTAGGTCCAAGCCGTGCGACGATCTGTGGCTGGCTGCAGCAGATTATTTTGGCTTTGTCGTGATATAAAATTCCTCAGAAGGCGCGGGTGAATGTTTTAACACCACCCTCTCTGTCTTTTGTTCATGTGTCAGTCCAGGAACAGGTGACCCGGTTCTGCTTGGCAGGGGTGCGGTCAGTGCACATCCTGTCCTTGACGGCTCATAGCGTAATTCGTAAGCGTGCTTGAGTTCCTCTTGTTAACAGATAATTGAGTGTTAAATCCTGTCATTTTACATTATTGACCAAATTTGCCTATTTTGATATTGTGCAGTGCTTTGTTACAATTTGTATTGTTAAAGGCGCTATATAAATAAAGGTGACTTGACTTGACTTGACTCTTGGAAACTTTCATAATCCTCTTTGAAGTAGTCGAGCTGTTGTGTTAGGCGGCCGATCTCTTTTCTTGACTCATCCAGGTGAGTTTCAAGGGCTTTGATTCTGCTGTTTTTGTCTCTGAAGTCAGCCTCCGCCTTCTCCAGTAGCTGCTCTGCATACTGTAGTTTGTCAGCCCGATCAGCGAAGTCCTCTTTGATTTGCTCCATTTCGTGGCTGGTAGCTGCTAGAGTCTCTTTTAGCCTGTTGATCTCCTCCTCAGCACCTTGTTCCACCTCATCGGTCCCTTCCTGTCGTTCCTGAGCTTCACGTTCCAGCTGCTCTATGCATCGTTGTGCGCTTGTCAGCTCCTGCTGGCGTTGTGCAGCGTGCTTGTCGCTTAGTTTGAGGGTGGCGATGAGTGTGTGACTTAAGGAGCAGGTGATCTTGGCTAACTCTTTGTGGCTGTAGCTTTGACTTGGGTCTTGTCTCATAAGGCTTGCTATGTTGTCATTCAGCTGGTCCTGTGTCTGATGTTTGAGTGTTTCAGCAGCTTTAGGGAGGAGGCTGACTGTCACAACACTTAGCCATGTTTCCAGATCTTCCCAGTGACCGACATGTTCTGTTTTGTGAGACATGTTTTGGCGGGGTGAGGGAGATCTCGAACCGAACTGACACAGACCTTGAATGGGAAACAAAGCAAAACAAAACAAAAACAGGGGTATAAATGTGCAAAGTGTAGTGTATGCTACTGTTGAGTGTGATTCTCTGCGTCTGTGATCCTCTGGTGGGGTGCTTGTAATTTGTAGTTTCTGCGTAGAAATTATTGAGCACACATAAAGATAACACAGCTGGGAAACAGAGAAAGAAAAATACACCAACAGAATGAGTACACAGGGGTAATAATTGGGTGCTTCACCTTTTCTTGTAAGAGAAAGTCTCCTTGTTTTTTTTTTTTTTTGGAAGGAAGTCAGTCTAATACGAAGGTGAAGGACAATACCAATAACCAAATATCTATTTTCTAATAACAGATTTTCCTCTTGTCGCTGTTTGTTAAGTCTGATTTAGAAGGACGCTTCTAGTCAGAGGATTGTAGGCAAATGTTCTCTTTTGTGATAGGACTGTGATTGCTATTTGAAATGTTCTCCTGGACGGAGTAAAGCCATAGCAATGACAGTGCTGTTCCTTAATGGCTAAATTTACACCGCAATGCTGGTTAGCGTGTATCTCGTGCTTGTTTAAAAAATTTCCGATGCCTATATTCTCATTGCACCTGTTTTAAATTGGAGGGGTAGGATTTCACAATAGAGGAAGGTAAATAGCAAACAGTTTTGACGGTAGTTCTCAAGTTTTACAAACCTGTTCAATTGTGACATTTCTCTCTATTCGTGATCTTCTCAGGCAGTCTAAGCAAACAAGTCAAATTAGAAGTTAGCAACAGGGAGGAAAGATAAGAGAAGTGAGGATTTACTCCCAAGGTTAGGACTAATAACGAGGTGGCAGCGTGGTGGTGCTGTTAAGTTGATACACTTAGGTTGGTTTTGCTGTTTACAGGGTAAACAAATTGACCTAAGTTGAGGAAACCTTAATTTCCTATTGGGGTTTTCTAATTAGAAGGTTAACGTCTTTATACCCTAAGTTTGGTGAGAAGTGACCTTGATTCCGTGGTGCCACTGTCACTTCACCAGTCCAACACTAGGGGGAGTACTATCTACTCTCAGGCCTAAGTAAAGAGGACCCTATTAAATTTTAGCTGAGTTAATCAGATCACCTAAGGAGATGAAGTATGGCCTACAGGTAGAGCCAGACTTGTGTTGAGTCTGAAATTAGAATAAAAAATTAGAATTTTTCGTTTCTAATTAAAATTGAATGATGTTATCATTAAAATTGATAGGATTAATTAGGATTAGAATTACAAGAGCAATCTACAATTGAGTTGATAAACCAATATTGTTGCAATATGTAAACAGGAAGTGTAATTAATTATTAAATGTAATTAGAATTTTCAAATTCATAATTAATTATGAAATTAAATTACAGTTTCCAAATCACTAGTTTCGGATTAAAATAATAATAATTAAACAATTTCCCAAGTTATTCATTCCTCATTGTGTTATTAACATCAAACCAAATCAATCTGTACTACCCTAATTACTTGTGAATGAAATAAAACATTTCTGGCCCTCTTGATTATAATTAAGGTTTTACTGTTGTTGTCAAATTATAAGAACGCTTATGATTAATCAGTGGCTAATGTTGCTACGTGGAAGCAGGAACTGAAATTATTTTATGAAATGAAATTAATTTCGAATTTGTAATTAATTATGACATTCAATTAACAATAAAAAATTCCTAACAATAGCAACTTATCCACTGATGTGTTTTAAAATCAGGAAAGCAGTTATAATTGAATGAATCACCGTGTTATCAAGTTAATGAGGTAATACTGAATTATCTTCTAATAAAACCACCAGCTATTAAACTGATACCCACTAAAGGTAAAATACTTTAAACAAATGTTTATTAAAACCACCTGTGAGATTATTAGACACTGATGATTAGTTATAACATTAGCACAGCCAGTAACACAGCCAGTTTATTAACATTGCATGTGCTAGTCTTTTAAATGGGGAGATAGATAGAGATAGAGAGAGAGAGAGAGAACAAAAGGAATATGTTAGATGTGAGTCCCATTTCCACACACACTGCATTCACTCATATTCAAACTCTCAAAATGCTACGTGCTAATCACTAGCCGTAAATGCTAACAGCCTTGCCTAGGCTTCAACGCAATGCAATGCTTTAGTTAGCTTTAATTAGCTTAGCGCTAATGCTATTGTTTACAAACAGCTCAAGATGGCGCTGTGACTAAGTCAGTGCCGGCAAATGCCCCGGAAGGGGGTTTCTAACGACTTCCTGGCTGAACTGGTCACTATGGTGGCTCACACAGGTCACTATGGTGACTCACACAGGTCACTATGGTGACTCACACAGGAGGTGATTTATGCAGTTTTAGTAACTTACATAATCTGTAAATGTGCTCCACACTTCAAAATCAACAAGCACTATTCAGATTATTTATCTTTATAGCACATAAAAATCTCACTCGTTTAGGGCGAGATAAATTAATCTACAGATTAATTATTATACATTTCTGAACCTGATACTGATTCAATTGATCGCAAATTTCTCCCCCACAGACCGCGTTTGGCCACTCCTGTCTCTGAGCGCGCGGATCTGGATTTCACTCACATGGTGAATAAACGTGGCTGAGAATCATTATTTAGCTAAGTAAATTTTTCTCCAGCCGGGAGACTTGAAAATATAGCTGAGTTTGAAAGTGGAACACGCACTTAACAAATCATTCTATAAAGGCCTTAACGGAGAGCATGAGGAAAACGCTCATTTGACTCTCGTGCACTGTTAAAGTGACTTACTCGTGTCTTAATAGACAAATATTAATTATTTACTGCAATTTAATTTCTTCTCAATAACTCTTCATTCATAAATCTTTCATTCAAAATTACAAACAAGAATGCAATATCACAAATAAAAGCTTTTTTCTTTGTATTTACTCAATTTTTCCGTATAAAAAATTAGAAATATCCTTGTCTCTGATGGATGTTTTATTGATTTTCAAGTTAATCTTTTATGACAGCTTACTTTCTCCACCATATGTAACATAATCTGGGAAGCTATTATTTCAGCTCAGAGGAATTATTAGTTTACAGATGAAATATTGCTTGATTAAAGTAATATTAATCTGTAACTTATGATTTATACTTTATTAAATGCTCATCCAGCGATCACTAACATCATTATATCTTTATCAATTTAGTTTATTTTGCTCTCGTGGCCAACGATAAACATAATAAAGGGTTTTATAACATTTGAGTGTGGTAACACAACCTTTTTGGCACCAAGGTTGAAATACTTGAAAATCACATCCTTTGAGACAATTCTTTATAAATGAAACAAGGATTATTTAGTATCTGCTATTTTACGGTACATGATCTAAACTAACAAAAATACATAAACAGACACATAACATACATACACACACATTCAGAGCTCTAGGGTTAACGTTAGAAGAATGGTTAAGGTAGCACTCTTTGCTATTTCATAACTAAAGCCATAAGGAAGATCACGACATAACTAGATTATGTTTCTGCGTTCAGATCAATTCCCAGTTCAGTTAGGATAGAAACGTATTTGTTACTTGCGTTCATGTACAGGTTTGCCGAAGATCTTTCGTCCCATGTGGCTTTACTTATGTTTTCACAGAAATCTCCGATGCTTGAGTTTCGGAGCACGTGGTTTTGTTGGTGTTTCTTCGGTAGCTTCTGAGGCTTTGTTTCGGAGCATGTTGTTCCTTGCTGCTGCGTGACGTCACCGGGAAGCTCTCTCTGGCGATTGGTGGTCTTTGTCCTGTGTTAGAGCACGGAAACTGTTTGTGCGACTTGCTGGAGTTGCGGCTTTGAAGAATTATTCTCGATGGTCCCTTTGGCCTGTGATGTTAAGGCGGTGACCAGCTCAACCAGATGAAGCCGAAGCCTCAGAGCACGTTGAAGAGCGATGATGAAAGAGGAGGAAGAGAGAGCAATTTCCGAGCTGGTGACCAGTTCTAAACAGACGAATTTCAGCACGCCCCCGGCGGTTGAACCAATCAAATTGTCTTTGTGGGGCAGAGCCTCGCCCCGCACGGCTTTGGGGCATATGTCTTAAACTTGTGACGAGAAATAAGAGTTGAAATATTTATGTAACGTGTTATCACATGTTTACCCATTTATAACATCACCACAGTCTGTTGTACCATTGATTCAAAATAATCATGACGGTTTATGTGAATCCAAACACCACATTTGACACACAGCATACGTATACCACCCAGGTTAAGGCACAGATTAAAACATTTCCTAAATAATTCACATTCACACAAGCATATGAAAGGCAGAGTCCAACATTAATATATATTGTTTCTTTGAGTAGATGGTTTTAATAGCCTTTTCGAAATCCTCTAGGTAAATTTTCTTTGTTCTCCGATGAGAAAGCGCACACTGAAAAGGGGAGGGGCTTTATACACAGACAGAGAGGTGCCATCGCGTGTGAATCACTAAACGAATGTCGTTCGCATCGCATCGGTCTTATTGCGTGATGAAGAGTCTGATGCTTTGCATAAAATAAACAATTATATTTATAAAGATACAGAACACAAATACTTTGGATGTTAAAATATGTCCTCAGAGCTGTTTACTGTTTGTTTTTGGGCAGAATGTGAAGGCAATCGCAGTACATTTCGTCCATGAGTGAAGCACAGAGCGGCGGTCTTATCCGTGAGCAGTTCCCGCCGAACACGACTCCAGCTCAGGCGTGAGAGCCAGCGCCGTCACGGTGGAAACAAAATTACAGAGTGGTCGATTTACTCGTGAATTACGTCTGTTTAATGTTTAATCTTTACTTCTAATGTTTTTTAAACAAGATTAAATAGGCAATGTGTAGGCCTATAGCTTACATAAAAACAAGCAAATGAGAAATAAAGGAAGTTATCACGTAAACCCCTGGTTCTGGAGTAATTTACAGAAGTTTAGAGAATTTAAGTTAATCTGTAAACATTATTTCATGCATAAAGTAAAAAAAAAAGAAGCTAATATTATAACAGAAACGAATAAACCCATTAGCTGAGTTAAATCTACCATTTATGATGGGTTAAATAAATAACCCAATTTACTAGGTAAAATTAGCCCCAAATGTTTTCTTTCCTATATTTACCCAGCCCAAATTGGGTTGTTTTTAACCCAGTTTTTTTAGAGTATGCAGAGCTAGTTCATTATTGTGCTGCGCGAAATTAAAGCAGACATGGCAGAAAGCTGCATTCTATTATTTTGTCCTATTTTACAAAAAAGCACAAATAAAAGCAAACCTTTAACAATTATGATTATCTTCATGACCAAGAGGAGTTGCTTCCACTGTTAGAAGGGGAAAAAATCCCCTTCTGTGCTTGCTCCAGAGGGGCAAGCACAGGACATTCTGGACATCAAGTGGCAGAATAGCAGCAGAGGAAGCAGCAAGGCCAGGCAGATGGAAAAAGACCGAGCAAGGCACCATAGAGCAGAGCTCAGATACTTGTTGACTCTGACGCGGACCAAGTACCAGGCAGGGTGAACCAGTAACAGGAACAGGTCTGGAAATTACTGAGCAGGATACTCGGTAGAGGAGGACTGTAAGCCCGTTCCCTCACTCTTTTGGGGTTCCAGCGCATTTCCCGTGGTGCTTCTTGATCCATCGCCTCCGGGGTTTATTCAGGTGGCCATTGTTCTCCTCCATGTTCTGAAGAATCTCCAATGGCCACGTTAGATTTGTGGATAAAATGTCCTAAAGCAGGTAAGTGTAGCTGTGTTCAATGTCCAAAAGTGTTCTTTTGTCGTAAACAATCAGTGCAGACACTATGCGTATAAAAAGAGAAAGTAAAGATATGTAAAAAAGTAGATAAGAGCCCAATCTGAGCGGAGCTACCATTGTAGCAACAAATCCATGTAGCATCCATGAATGATGTTTCCTTCAGTATGTCAAGTTACATTGCCTGTTGAGTCCACAGAAGTGGATCCTGCCAGTCATGTTCATAGAGACCCTTCCTATCTGTCAAGTCACACCTCCAGAGGTTGTCCCTACCTGTCCCCTCTGGCCATATAAAATGTTCCTGTCTATCCTGTTATGCCCTCTGAGGTCTTCCCTGCCAGTTGGGTCATGGCCATAGAGAGATTGTTCCTGTCTTGTCAAGCCCTCAGATGTTGTTCCTACCTGTCATGTCTGGGCCATATAAAATGTTCCTGCCTGTCCTGTCATGCCTACAGGGGATTTTTCTGCCAGTTGGTTCCTCCTCTACCGAGTATCCTGCTCACTAATGTCCAATCCTTGGTGAATAAGATGGACGATCTTAGAGCCAGGATAAGTTTCCAACGGGACATAAGGGACTGTAACATATTTTGTTTGACTGAAACATGGCTCACGCCCTCGGTCCCGGACACCGCTGTAACGCTGTCTGATAACTTTTCTGTTTTAAGAATGGACAGAACAGCCGAAGCTGGTAATACCAAAAGGCGGAGGAGTGTGCTTCATGATCAACAATAAATGGTATGACCCCAGGAATATCTCCATTCTGTCGCGTTCCTGCTCGCCTCATCTGGAACATTTCTCCATTATCTGCCGGCCATTCTATCTGCCCCGCGAGATTTCATCGATCCTTGTTACTGCTGTTTACATTCCACCACAGGTAGACACTGGCTTGGCTTTGTCCAAACTCCACGATGTGCTCAGCGGCTAAATTAACAAACACCCTGACGCTGCCTCTATCATCGCGGGGGACTTTAACAAAGCCAACTTCAGGCAGGTCATGCCGAACTTCCAACAACATGTATCCTGTCGACCTAGAGGACCGAATACACTGGATCATTGCTACACTCAGTTTAAATATGCCTACAATGCCCGCTCACTACCGGCGTTTGGCAAATAGGACCATGCCACCATTTTCCTCACAACGGAATATAAACAAAGGCTCGTTCAGGAACCCCCGGTGAAGAGAGTAGTGACGCGCTGGTTCTCCCACTCAGAAGCTATGCTACAGGCAGCTCTTGATGACGTCGACTGGGACATGTTCCGGGCGAGTTCATCTGACATCAGCGAGTTCACGGATGTAGCATTAAGCTTCGTCAACATGCTAACCGAGCAAGCTACTGAAACAGTAACAATAAGGACTTTTTAAAATCAGAAACCATGAGTGGACAGAACAATCCGTGTTGTGGTTAACCAACGCACTGCTGCATACAACGCCGGTCTTCTATCGGGAAACATGAGCGAGTACAAAGCATCGTGCTATGCTCTCCGACGTGCAGTAAGAGCCACTAAACTCTGATACAGGGAGATAATTGAGTCTAATTTTCAGCTCAATGACTCTCGACGCATGTGGCAGGGACTGAGGACCATCTTTTCTTTTGGAAATAAATCCTCTGCAGAGGTGAGAGCAGATCCGTTGCTGGCTGAAGAGCTAAACACCTTCTACGGTCGCTTTAAATGCAATGGCGGCCGCACAACTCTGCCGATCAGCGCGTTAGGAAGCAGCAGACAGAGCAGTGATGATCATGTAATCACCGTGTCCGAGGTTCGGAGGGAACTAAAGAGAGTGAACGTCAGGAAAGCAGCCGGAACTGATGGGATTACTGGTCATGTTATGAGGTCCTGCGTTGATCAGCTTGCTGGCTTGTTTACTTCAATATTTAATGAGTCCCTTTACCTCTGTGGTTCCCACCTCCTTTAAGAAATCTATTATAATCCCTGTGCCTAAGAACAGTAAACCCTCTTGACTGAATGACTATCGTCCAGTTGCCCTCACATCAATTGTCATGAAGGTTTTTGAGAGACTTTTAAAGAACCACATTTGCTCCTCCATCCCTGTTACTTTGAACCCTCTTCAGTTTGCCTATCGCCCAAATAGATCTACTGATGATGCCATAACTCAAGTCTTGCACTCTTCCCTTACACACATTGACAGCAAAAATGGCAACTATGTAAGTCTGCTATTCATTGACTATAGCTCAGCTTTTAATACAATAGTCCCCATCAAGCTAGCTGTTAAACTCACAGGCCTCGGCCTAAACTCTTCACTCTGTGACTGGATTCAAGACTTCCTCTCCGGCAGACCTCAAGTGGTGAAAGTAGGCCAGTTAACCTCCAACTCCATCACCATGAAGTAGCAGCCCCACAAGGTTGTGTCCTGAGTCCCCTGCTCTACCCGCTCTACACACACGACTGTGTGTCCTCTCACAGCTCCACTTCGATTGTCAAATTTGCTGATGATACTGTGGTTCTGGGTCTCATTTCCAACAATGATGAGACTGCATATTTGGATGAGGTAGAGAGACTTACATCATGGTGCCAGGACAACTGTCTCTCTCTGAACGTGAGAAAAACTAAAGAGCTGATCATCGACTTCAGGGAGAGACAGCAGCGGCCCTACACTACTCTTATGATCAGTGGGACCCCCTTGGAGAGGGTAAGCAGCTTTAAGTACCTCGGTGTAAACATCTCAGAGGACCTGACTTGGACTGCACACATCCAAAGACAGGTTAAGAAAGCCAAGCAAAGACTGTACCATCTGCGACAGCTGAGGAAATTCAGGGTCTCACCAGCAATCCTGAAAACTCTCTATTCAGGGGCCATAGAAAGTGTATGCATCTGAGTATGTTATGGAAACGATTCAAATCAGGACTGCAAAGCATTGCAGAAAGTTGTGCGCTTAGCTGAGCGTATCTCAGGATCTGCTCTCCCCTCTCTGCAGGACATCTACCTCAAACGCTGCAATAGCAGAGCTGTCGAAATCATCAAGGACTCAAACCACCCTGGTAACCGTTTTCTTTTTACTGCCATCTGGCAAGCGCTTCCGGAGCATGATGGCAAAAACTGAGAGACTTAGGAGGAGCTTCTTACCTCAGGCCATCAGGCTCCTAAACTCAAATTCGGTCGAATAACTTCAACATGACTCAATTTAATAAACAGTAAGATACCCTTTATTCTCCATCATTGCTGCTATGTATATCTCTTGCACATCCCTGGTTATATTATTATTTATTAAGTCCACAGTGTACTGTTCTGCACATTTTATTTCATCTTATTCTTCCTTATTTTTTTTCTTTCACCTATATTTATGTATATTCTCTTGTGTTGTGTTATATATTTTACACTGTCCACTGAGCGGACCTGACCTGATTTACATTTCACTACTGATTATATTCTGTATAATTGAGTATGTGATGAATAAAACCTTGAACCTTGGATGTAACTTGACAGGCGTGATCTGGACATGACTGACAGGAACATCTCTTGTGGACATAACTTGACAAACAGGAGTGATCTGGACATGACTGATAGGAACATCTTCTGTGGACTTCACATGAAAATCAGGAGGGATCTCTGGGGACTAGACACGACTGACAGGAACATCTTCTGTGGATGTGACATGACAAACAGGAGTGATCTATGGGGACTTGACATGACAGAAACATCTTCTTTGGATGTGACATTACAGACAGGAATAATCTCATAAGCTTGACTAACAGGAACAACTTCTGAAAGCTTGACATGATCAGCTGGAAAAGTCTCTGGCATAACTTATATTGACAAGCCAAATATACTCTGGTGCTAAGGAAAATGCGTCGTAGCTGTTGTTCAGTGGCCTTGGTCTCAGAGCCTCAATTTAGATGCCTTTAGACTCACAGTGCTTCAGGCCTCTTGACTCAAGTCTTTCTGGACCCACATGTTTATACTTCGGGAAGAAGGCCAATAAATTGGTGCATGTCTTCTCCTTACTTCACCTCTGTGGGGATGACAAAATATTGATCATTTAACATGAGGTTATGTGCAGAAGATTTTATTAACAGAGGTGGCTACAATGGTCTGGGCGACACAGGAATGACTTGACTGTCATTAGGATGGCCACATAGGTCTTGATCAGCTCAAGTGTCTGGAACTAACTTGACAGACTCAAATAGCTGCAGTGGTTTAAGCCGACTTAGAGTAGACTGGAACTTGTTTAGCTGATACAAGAAAAGCCACAGTGGACTGGTCATCTTAGGAATGTTATGAACAGACTTGACTTTAGCAAGGGTAGCCACGGCGGTCTCAGTCAACTTAAGGATGTCTGGAACTGGTTTGACTGCCCCAGGGATGACCGCAGCAGTCTTATTCAACATAGGGGTGTCTAGAACTGACTTGATTGGATCAGGGATAACTGCCTGTTTGACGGACCCAGGGATAGCTGCGGCAAACACAGTCGACTCAGGGGTATCTGGAACTGACAAGACTGGATTAATGAAAACCTGAGCTGAATTGACTAGAAAACAATAAAATAAAAACTGTAGTGAAGCTCATCTGCTGGGTCCTGTAATGGCCGGTTCGTCATGTCAGGGATCTTTCAGGGTTTATTACAAATCAGATACAAGAGGGTAGTGAGGTTTGCATGTGATTCAATGACAGGAACACCGTAAACAGAGAAAACGAAGGAACACCACTGGGGCAGCCTGGACATCAACTGGCAGAATAGCAGCAGAGGAAGCGGCAAGGCCAGACAGATGGAATAGGCCAAGCAAGGCACCATAGAGCTGAGCTCAGATACTTGTTGACTATGAAGCGGACCAAGTACCAAAAAGGGCGAACCAGTAACAGGAACAGGTCAGGACCTCAACACAAAGAGACAAGACAGGACAAGGCTCCACAGGAACATCAGAAGTCCAATGCAGGCAGAGAGATAAATAAAACAAAAATAACAAATAAAAATGAATGAAGAAGAAAATTATAACTAATTTAACCAACACAGCTAAATAAATGAATAACAAACAAAAAAATAAAATACAAAAAATATTACAATAAAAAGCAAAAGGCAAGAACAGCCAAAATGCTAAAGCTATGAGCAAGACAAGAACTACAAAGAACAAGACAAGACAAGGACACAATACCAACCAGAGAGGGAGACAGAAAAACATACTCAGCCACATCCACAGGCAGAGACAAAGACAGTGACATAATGGGTGAGAATGACAATGAACCCGACAAATGTTAATTGGGGCGAGTAGCCCTATAAATAGGGAGGAAAGCACACGAGGAACAGGTGAAAGCAATTACACTAACAAGGGCTAACAAGAGGGTGTGGTAAAGATTAAACGAGGGGCTAGAGAAGCGCATGGCAGACGAAAACAAAGCCATGTACTAACACAAGACAAGATAAACAAGAACAAACAGACAAACAGTGTGTCAGGGCAGAACACTGACAGGAGGGCATTCGCCTCATCCAGGATCTGTTGAATTTGTGCATTGAACCCGGCGTAGGGTTCCTCTGCAATTAAGTAATCTGAGGGGCTTTGGACCCTGATGGTCACCTGTGCAGGTTATTCTGTCGCAGGCTTTGTTGAGACAGCGTAGACAGTAGGGCTGTCAAATTGGCTGAAAAACTCAATTCAAATTTTACACTAAAATATAATCAAAATTCAAATTATATTCAAATTTAAAAGGCATAAATTCAGTTAGGAAAGAAAAAGCTTTTGACTTCTCTCCTGAGGTCACATTGAGCTAAATATTACCAAAATGCACGTTTCTTCAAAGTGGGACTGGGCAATATGAACAAAAATTAATATCCCAGTATATTTTGGCTGATTTACGGTATACGGTACATATCTCTGTATTTTGTATTTGGATTAAACAAATAAATAAAGTGAATGTCATCATGTAGGCATATATAATTTGCAAAAAGGGTTGAAATCACATTACATTCTAACATTGTAACAATGCGATCGAACAACAAAATAATGCTTTCAAAGCAAAATTCAATTAACTAATCTAAAATATGAAAAAAAATATAAAAGCACAGACTAGGCTAATTGAGTAAAAAGGATATTTTGATTACCCCAATACAGTCACTTTATAGTTAGTGTTGTCATAAAAATACACTTACTTGTAGGTTTAACATGTCCAACTACAAACATTTCAGCAAAATGTATATTTTAGACAGCGTAATTACGCTCCTATGTCATTGCGCTCTGTCTGTTTGGCGCGCATGCGCGCGTTCAGAACCAAGTCTGTGGAGTTTAGCAGAGAATCTCAAAGCAGAAGCTTGTGCACTTCTGACAGCAAAATGGAAATATTTCCAAGGCTTTCTAACATTTACAGATGGAGAATATACCTGTGAAATGTAAGTAATGCATTTAGGAAAAGAGCACATAGCTCAAACAGCACGTCTCTGTCAGGGCACATGCAGCCTTTCTGTTCATCCCCCATGTCAGGTTCGTTGCGAGTTCCGAAGTATGCTCATCTGAGTCGACTGTAGTAGGCTTGAGGAGGTTCGTGACATCCTTGTCTCGTCTCCAGGGCAGCCACTAAGCCTTGTTCGAACTTTGGCGAGTCTCAGTTCTAATGTCAGTCTGTTCTGACAGACAAAAGCAGTGGATTTATCATCACACAATTTTAATTTGATCAAGATCCATATCCTCCCATAACGCTTTTGGCCACTTCTTCTGAGTGTCTTTAGTTCACTCGTTTACTGAATCAAAAAGAGGCAGAGACAATTAGTTAGCTAATCTAATATTCTCAAACCAGGGAGATACACAGTTCAATCCGAAGTGGGACGTGCACTAGCAGATTAACACTATGAAAGGCCTTATAGAGAGCTTAATAAGCGCTTTAGAGCGGCTTATTGTCTTAACAGACAAATATTAATTATTTACTGCAGTTCATTTTCTTCTTAACAACAACTCGCGTTGCACTGTCTTTCATTCAAAACGTGTGCCACAAACAAGAATACAGTATCACAAACAAACGCTGTTTCTCTGTATCCAATATATTATTCCGGATAAAATAGAACAATACACAAATTGACTCTTATGAATGTGTTATGAATTTTCAAATCAAACTTATAATCTCCACCATTATGTAATATTTATTTAAAGCAATTTTTTCAGCTTTGGGGAATAATTTATTAAATATTAAATATTGATTTGATTGAAGTGATATTAATCTTTAACTTATGATTTATAAATTATTAACGACTCGTCCAGTGACCATTAACATCAGCATATCTTTAACAATTTTGTTTATCTTCATGGCCAACTATAAAACAAACAAAATAGTACTTTATACAATTGTGAGCTAGGTAACGCGATATTTGGCAAATAGTTTAAAACTTGAAAATCGCACATCATAAGACACCATTCTTTATAAATGAAACAGGTTTATTTGTTAACTGTTATTATACAATACATGATGGACTAAACCAACCCATGGGTGACTGTCCCAATCAGATTGTTCTTGTGGGGCAGAGTCCCGCCCTGCACTATTTTTTTTTTCCATGCCTACCTTATTGGCTTAGTTATTTTATCCCATGAAGGAAATATCGAAAGCAAATTTCTATACGTGTTGTAATCATATATTATGCTTATCAAAAGCAGCTTTCAATCAACATCAGATATTCAGCATTTGACACACCGAAAGTATATATATATATATATATACTATTTTTTATCTATTAAACAGGTTAAGGCAAAGATAAACAAAAATATCCTAAATTCTAAATAATCACACCAAGCATATGAACTAATCACTAGTGATCTGTTTACAGGGAAAAGTTATATGTCACAGGTTAAGAAAATACCATAGGTTCCACTACACAGCAAGCTTATAAATGACTTACCATACGACCTTAATATTTATTGTCCATATATTGTAAATCTTGCTTTTGATAGCAGCAGCAATTACTATTTGTCCTTTTGGAACACTTTATAAAAAAAATGAGTCTCTTTTTCTGCTTACAGGAGATACAAAAGAAAGAAAACAGTTCCAATGGAATGCCAGAGGACAAAAGGGGCTTTCCGGGGGTCAGGAAGTCACCTTTTGATGTGTAACTGTGGAAGTTCAACCTCGAAGTCTCACCATAAAACAGTCATCCATTATTGAATTATGCTTTAAATGGTCATTCTGGACCATGTCCAGATAAGGAGGCCTTTGACCTATTTATGGTTGAATTATGTTTAAGTGATAAGAAGCCACAGTGACGCCCTGTTCTGGAATACATTCAGATGTTTCCCTCAAATCTATCCTGGTTTTTAGAGGTCTCCTGAGATTAGGAGACTTAGGGCAGGAAATCGGCCAGCCAGTTAAATGCAGATCGCATTTATTAACCTTTTATGACTTGCAGATGCCCAAGAAAATAATCTTATCGTGTTCCTTTAATTTGTGAGAGTCCATGCTAATGTCGGCCTGTTCACTCAAGTTCTACATAAATATGAACAGAACATTTCTGAGAGCAGAAAAAAACAGAGAAATATAAACAAGGTACATTTTATTTTGTGTGCAAAGTCAGATGATTTTGCATTATTATTTCCAATTTGTGCAATATGATTTTAAATGTTTAAAGTTTTGATTCATGCTTATTATTTTTAAAAACGCTTTATACATTTTTTGTTTTACGCTTATTATTTTTCTATCCATGGCCTTTGTTTGCTAATCTGAAAATGTAGCATTTATTTTCAAATCTTGTGCAATATATTTTTACTTGGGTTTTAAAATTTAGTTTTCACGCTTGTTATTTTTTCATCTGGGACTGCAATACTTGGGAATATGATCTGATAAAAACGCTGTTCTTTATTTAGTAGTAGTGGTATTATAGGCAAAGGAAATTTGTAAAATATTGTTATTAAGTTTCAAGTTTGTTTTATTTATATAGCACATTTAAAAACAGCAAGCATGGCTGACCAAAGTGCTGAACAAACAAAAACATAAAACACAGTACAACCCACAGATTCATACCATAAGCTCACAGTAAATTAAAAGCCAAAGAAAATAAATAAGTTTTAAGAGATGATTTAAAAACAGTTAAAGACTGTGCCGATCTGATGTAGGCTGGAAGGCTGTTCCACAGCCTAGGGCCAGCAACTGCAAAGTCTCTATCCCCTCTATACTTTAGCCATGATCTGGGGACAGAGAGAAGTCTTTGATCACCAGATCTCAGATTTCGAGTAGGATTGTATGGATAAAGTAGATCAGATAGATAGCTCGGTGCCAGATTATTTATAGATTTAAAAACAAAGAGAAGAATTTTAAACTCAATTCTATGATGTATAGGTAACCAATGTAGCGATTTCAGAATTGGAGTAACATGATCAAATTTCCGTTTTCCTTTGAGGAATCTAGCAGCTGCGTTCTGTACTAATTGAAGACGAGCGATGGAAGATTTAGAAATGCCAAGATAGAGGGAGTTGCAGTAATCCAGGCGAGTTGTAATGAGCGCATGGATAGCAATCTCTAAAGTTTTTAGAGATAGAAAAGATTTAATTTTGGAGAGAAGGCGCAGCTGAAAAAAACAGGAACTAATAACCGCATTTATTTGTTTATCAAATTTAAGACCCTGATCCCAGAAAACACCTAGATTCTTAATACAGGAAGAAGTAAAAGGAGCAAGATAGTCCAGATCGATACTTCTGCTCCCTGAGTTTTCACTAGGGCCAAAGACTATAACCTCGGTTTTTGATTCATTCAAAAATAAAACAATTTGAGAGAACCATGTTTTCACTTCATCCAGGCATGCAAAAAGAGATTCCAGAGCAGCATGTTTATTTCGTTTGAGAGGCAGATAAATTTGGGTATCATCTGCATAGCAATGAAATGATACACCATGCTTTCTGAAAATAGTGCCTAAAGGAAGTAAATACAAAGTGAAAAGAATGGGTGCGAGAATAGAACCCTGGGGCACTCCACAGGCAAGTTTAGCAGGCAGTGAAGAAAAATTACCCAATCTGACAGAGAAAGTTCTATTTGTTAAATATGAACCAGCTAAGAACAGTTCCCTGGATGCCCACAAAGTATTCTAGTCGAGATAAAAGAGTTCCATGATCAACTGTATCAAAAGCCGAGGTTAAGGTTATTATTATAACTGTTATTAACGGTTATGAACCGATTATTTTTTTTTTTTTTCATTTTCAAAGCCCTATTAGAAAGTTTATTTATTTTTCCTTTAGTATCCATTCAACTATTTATGTATGGATGTATGCATTTATTTATTTATTTTATTCTTTACTTATTTACTTACCTACCTACCTACTTACTTAATTATTTTAATTATTTATGTTATTGTCTATTTCAGTTTTCAGATTGGGTCCCAGCAAGTTTAAAATTTTACTGAGGTTGACATTAATCCATTTAATCCCACAATAGTGACCGTAAAAAAAAAAGTTTTGTATTAGTAAAGTTATAAAAACCTTACTGACTGATGTTTTATGGCACTTCCTGCAAATATGAAAAAAATAATGGGTCTAATTTAAATATCTGCAGTTTCACATAATTAGTACAAATGATCACATGACCAGAGCAGTTTAATTCCTGTTTGCACCTTGAAAAGATGATATTTATATCAAAAGCTCCAAAAACGAAAGGCTAGTAAATCAAATCAAATCAAATCACTTTTATTGTCACATCACCACAGCACAAGTGCCTTGGTGAGTGAAATTCTTACGAGCGTGCTCCAGACAGTGCAAACAAAACAAAAATCAAAACACAACAATTTACATATGTAAATTTTTTTTTTTTTTTTTTTTGCAGTACACATTTACAGACTGTACAGAAGACAATGTGCAAAATACACATACATATACTCAGTACACATAGTGTACTATAAAGACATACTTAGTTACATCAACTACACCTTATACACCGTATGTGCACATCTACATTATGTACACTATCTATACATTATGTAGTCTATACATAGTAATAATGTGAAGGTGCAACAGATTATAAATTAACAGCAGATTGGTTGAGCAGCAGATAGTTGTGCAAAGGTGCAACAGATTATGCATATGCAGTGTCGTGGATGTGCTTTTGTATGGTGTCCAGTGATAGCAGATGTGTTAGTGCAGTGTGTGCGTGCGTGTAGTCAGGTAGAACGGTGTTAAAGTGCAGTGCATGGCATGTTGTGTGAGAGGGAGTGTGATGTAGGGTGAGTTATTTATGACTGTTCATTAGCCTGATAGCCTGAGGGAAAAAGCTGTCCCTCAGTCGGCTAGTGCGCAATCGGATGCTGCGGAGACGTCTCCCTGAGGGCAACAGAGAGAGCAGTATGTGGGACGGGTGGCTGGAGTCTTTGATAATCCTTCGGGCTTTCCTTGTACACCGCCTGGTGTAGATATCCTGGAGGGAGGGAAGCTCACCTCCAACAATGTGGCGGGCAGTTCGCACGACCCTTTGCAGAGCCCTGCGGTTGCCAGCGGTGCTGTTTCCAAACCAGGCGGTGATGCAGGTGTAGAAGGATCTGAGGATTCTGGGGCTTGTTCCAAACTTCCTCAGCCGTCTCAGGAAGAAGAGACGCTGATGTGCCTTCTTCAGCACTGCATCTGTGTGAGCAGACAATGTGAGATCCTCGGTGATGTGAACGCCGAGGAACTTAAAGCTGCTCACCCGCTCCACAGGTGTCTTGTCGATGGTGATGGGTGTGTGTTCTCTGCTCTGTCTCCTGTAATCCACCACCAGCTCCTTGGTCTTGTCGATGTTGAGTGAGAGGTGGTTCTCCTGACACCATTTAGTCAGGGTACTCACCTCCTCTCTGTAGGCCGTCTCATCGTTGTCGGTGATCAGGCCTATCACCGTTGTGTCATCAGCAAATTCGACGATAACGTTGGAGCTGTGTGTAGCTGTACAGTCATGTGTGTACAGGGAGTACAGGAGTGGGCTGAGGACGCAGCCCTGCGGTGCACCAGTGTTGAGGATCAGGGGAGATGAGGTGTTGTTGCCCATTCTGACCACCTGACTTCTGCCTGTCAGGAAGTCCAGGATCCAGCTGCACAGAGATCTGTTCAGTCCTGTTAAAGTATGTTAACATAAAGATATGACAACACTTTTTGGTATACATTATCTTTAAGGTGTCTAGTATTGATATCTGAATTCACATATATTCAGTTTTGTTGAGTGTGGTCATGTTGATGGTCAGAATAGTAACCGGTGAGATAAGTTAATTTAGGTATACAATATAATCCAATTGCACTTTTTTAGTGAAAATGACAATAAAATGTTGCAATGACAAAATATTGCACTAAATTAAATAATTCCGCTGTTACATTTTTTATTACAATATTGATGTTGTAATGGTGGTAGCATAAAAAAAAAAATAGATTAATAAATTTTGAAATGCGTTAATGGTTGAATATTTTTGTATTTTATCTCAGTGTTTCTATAAATTTTGCATAAGGTTTTTTTAGGCATAATAGTATCCCTATTATGTAATTACACAGTTTAAAATAGCTGGGCTAAGATATATACCATTTTTATTACTTCAAATAAATGTTAATTCAGTACTCACCTTATCCCGCCTGTCACAATTGTGACTGACAATAAAACTATTTTTCCCACACTTTTCCCACAAACAAATAAACAAATAATGATTGATTATTTCAAGTCACCTTTATTTATATAGTGCTTTTAACAATACAAATTGTGTCAAAGCAACTGCACAATATCAAAATAGGACATTTTTTGAGTTAAAGGCATTTCATTATTGAATTCAGTGATGTCATTGTCCTGCTCATTTCAGTTTAAATAGTATCTGTGCAAACAAGTCGGTGATATCGCTGGAAATGAAGTTTCCCCAAAGGGTTCAAAGGGTTTCTAATGACATAATTTGGTTATTTTCATGTCTGGGAAAAATTTGGGATTAAACAGGTTAAGTTGCTTTCTGTCACCTTTATTATCATAGACTATAATTATTATGAAACTTCCAATTGCAGTATAGGTGAATGTAGCTCAAAAAGCAAGCAAACAAGAGTGATTGAAATGATTGCAAACTTTTTTGAAAAACTTCAACAATTGTTCTGCACACTTACCTCAACACTCTGTGGGGGTGCCCATAGTAACTGGGGTCCTATTTCAGCCGCAGCATGAAGCCACTAAGTTCCTCAGCTGTAAAATGAAAGCAGTGAAGCACAGTGAGAAAATGTATTAGCCTCGCTGTGATAAGGAGAGCCCTTAGCGAGCAGAGCACGCATTCACTGGGTAAAATAACCACTGGACAAATTGTTTTTGCTACATTAAGTACCTGATACTTTATTTGACAGATGAAAAATAAAAAATAAATATATATATATATATATATATAATGCAGGTTCTGGGGTTTGGAACCAGCATACCATAGATGATTGCATGAACGTAGATTTCTATAAATATCCATTAAGTCTTTAGGTGGAAAGTGATTTTCTTGAGAACTTTTGAGCTCAAAGAAAATCAGGCAATTGACTAATATAATATACAATGATAGATGACAAAGTGCCCGGTAGGCAGTCGATAGGCTACTGAGGGAAATCACGCTGAATATCGGTTAATAAAAATCATATAAAAAGGAGGTAATATTTTCACTCAGCGGGTAGAGCTGAGATTTTTCAATTAATGACTGCCCCACCACAGCAGAGCTGCATAAATTAAATTAGTGTGTTAGATCTGCAGTGATTTATACATTTGGACTGATCTAACAGGCTGGTGGAACAGCTATAACACCATGACAAGCCAACAATAGATATGACAAATGAGCTAATGCAACAATGCTAAATCAGAGATTTTCAAAGGCCAACACAGCATGACTGAGAAAAATTCAAAAGTACTAAAAGTATAATAAAACAATGCAATATAAAATGTCCTCAATATTTGACTGATCACAGGGGACATATTGTTTAAAGATTGAAGTGAACAATGTAGTACTCCTCACCTAAACCTAGCCTCTGAAAAAAATGTATTTTGATGACCATGCGGTTTTTATGTATATATGTATATAAGTTTTTTTATATATTGTATGTATATACAATGTATAAAACTTGTATTAAGTATTTACTTTACACAGAACTGCTTATCAAGTATTAGTACAGAGGCATGAAGATTCCCCCCTTTATATTTTTCTTACTTAAGCTCTGATAAAAAAAAACTATTTGCTTTTTTTTAAAGGAACCGATTACTGCTCTGCTGATGGGAGTGCAGCCCTCAGGTCCCACCAACAAATGACAAAGTGTTTTAAAACAGTTTTTTATGTATTAGAGGGGTTTCAATTTCATTTTTTTCTTCTAATCCTATTTATTCTTTTAGCCTGTGGTTTCAGCAGCAAAAATAATTTACTGATTTGTGGAAAAGAGACAAACATTACAGAATATAAAAGGCCCATCTTCACGGAACATTAGGTCATGATTAGATCTGGAGGTTTAAAGTTGGTTGTTGTTGTTGATTGAGTCATATTTTACCCAGATATATCTTTGCTCAGTCCTCTTGTACGGCCACAAAACAGAGGATTGAAAAAACAGAAATACTTATTCAGTCAATGCATCAGGGAAACTCTGTTAAACGTAGATACAATTTTTTTTTGAAAAAATAAGCTATGTTATGAGTTTTTAATATATTTTATCGTGAAAAGTGCTGATCTAAACTGCAAAACATGACAAAGAAATGTTGTGTTGGTAATATAAACCTTTTCTCATAGTACCCCAATAATAATTACTATGTCCTCTTAATACAAAATGTTTTTTTTTCTCTTTAACAGATTTTCAGTCCTAAAAACACATAAGCTATAAAAAGAGAAAGAGAAAATGAAAGGAAAGGAAATGTGGGGGAGATGGAGAGGGCAGAAGAGAACGGAGGGAGACAGGCAGACAGGAAAGGAACACAAGACCAAATCTGACAGTGAGCTATAAGCACTTGAGCTGCAGAGAGAGAATCAGTCAGGCAGCCAGTGGCTGCTGATTGAATGATCCCATTTCTGGGCTTTTTGTTAGACAACCGGCAGCAGTGTATGAAGATTGATATAGAAGTGCTTGACTCGCTTTGCTGGATCATCAAATGGATTGATATTACTTTCCCTCTCTGGATGAAGACAAAGTAACTGTTATGATACTCAATACAAGAGCTTGTCAGAAGCAGAAAATCGTCTGGTGTCGCTGGTTATGGGAGCATTTCAGAAACTGTCATGTTAATTTATTAGGCAGATGCAGGGCTATCTGATGCAGCAAGCCTGAATTCGCTTACATCTTGAGTGCAGATTTAGTTGCAAGCCCAGTCTGGAGAATATCACAGTTTACAGCTTTATCATGATCAACACGTACACGCAGTCTGACACAAAACAAAGTATTTACACACACACAAACACATGATGGTTTTTATGGTTTATGCAGACTCTCCAAAGGCATAATGGTTTTATACTGTACAACCTGTATGTGTTATTGACTTACACCGATCCTACACCTAAACTTAGCCCTCACATGAGACTGAGCATTTCTACTTTCCCCCCAAAAAACTCACTCTGTATGATTTATAAGCATTTTAAATTATGGGGACATTGAACATGTCCTCATAAATCACCTTCTCCTTGTAATACCTATGTCATACCCAGTGTTGGGGAAAGTTACTTTTAAAATTAGCCTAATGCATTATAATATTGCGTTACTTCAGTTTACAATTTTGATGAAAACTGAATACTTGTAATGCATTACCCCCAACACTGGTCATACCCATGACATTATACAAATTTGTGTCCTCATAAACCACATAAACATGCACATATACACATACATATATATATATATATATATATATAAAGGGCAGTGTTAGAGAAGGAAGGGTCCAGGTAAGGGGCGGAGTCCAGCGGCCGCACATGCTCCCCTCTCTGGTCCGGGGCGTGAGGGATGGCGGCTTCGTTTAGCGGCTTCATCCTCCTTTATTCAGCGGCGCTTCCAGGGATTATATGGCCCGGCATCCTGACCCAAAACACGGTTTGTTGATTTTGTTTGTTTGTTTTATTTATTTATATAGCATATTAAACGCAGCTTGAGGCAAGCCAAAGTACTTTACATGGCATAGTAAACAACAGAAACAAAAATACATTCTAAAATAATAAATAAAAAGAATAAAGTCACAGAGAATAAAACACAAAAACTCTTCATTCAGTCATTACAAATCGATCTAAGGAGGTGAGATTTAAAGTCGGCATGAAATGGAAGTAGCGATTGTTTTTTTTCTCTACTGTGGCATCTATCCGAGTGAAACGGCATCGGAAATGAGAGGGTGGGACTTGATTTCGTCCTTCTAGAATTGATTGGATCACTGGAAGTTGTGGCGTTGCTTACAAAAAGGAGGCAGATCTGAATGCAGTTAGTTGTGGGGGGATTTCTATTCACTGGATTCACAGCCTAGCATGAAGATTTTTTTTATTTATCAAGGATGACCGTAACGAGGACAATCAATGGCACAAAACATGCCCAACAGCGCGCGCGCGCGAGGGAGAGATAGATATAGAGTTAGAGAGAGAGCGAGAAAGAGAGAGATAGACTTCCTGAATGACTGAGCACATCCTCCATCAGGTTAATTCCTATTCATAAAAAAATAAACAAAGTTTGCAATGTCCTTAGAGTAATGTTGTGTTAGTATCCTAATATTTTTTACATTTTTAAGGGTAGTGTACTCCCCCATGCCTCACGTCAGCACTGGTCAATGCATTTATTTATATAAAGTGAAGCTTTAGCAGCTTTTCCCATTGTCATTTATCCCAGCGTTTACCCTTACATTACTAGCTCCGCCCTTGCTCCATCGCTCATGACCGGAAGAGAATATGAGTCATTTTGAGGGGTGAAGTGGAGATTAACATTGTTGATTAAAGATTAAAAAGGCACATGAATTAAAAAAATAAATAATGAAGAACACGGATAAATTATTTATAATAAACACTACAGTATTCCATTAAAAAATATGAATTTTCAATATTTCATGCCAACTTTAAGCATAGTTTTAAAGATCATCATTCCGAAATAATTCGGATGGCAACAGGAAGACTGTTCCAAAGTGTTGGGCCAACAACTGCAAATGCTTGATCGCCACAGTGTTTTAGTTTGGACATAGGAATTAATACAATTCCTAAAAACCTGGATATGAGCGGACTCACTGATTTGTGTGGGTGCAACAACTCAGCGAGATAAGTTGGAGAAAGATTATGGAGTGTTTTAAAAACCAACATTAAAGTTATGAGGTCCTTGATCATCTATTGGTTAAACTGCAACACAGACCACCTCCTGTGGACAATTTTTTTCTATCGCCCCAGAGCTGACCTTGAGACATGCAGACCAAGTGTGCTGCAGATGTCCTAAAAAATTAAGCCAAAACATTTCAGTCACCCATTTAATGCTGGCTACAGTATAGGTCATAAACCCCGCCCATCATATAAATTAATAGGACACGAGCCAAACTGGTGGGCCACGATGGGGGCTGGCCCGTTGCTATGTAAATTTAAATAAATAAATATATATATATATGAAGAGCTCTTTTCCAAAACGCGATAAACGCCAAATTTAAAAAAAATGAGTTCATCATGCCATTTTGCTGTGTACTGAACCTATTCACTGCTCCATCAATGTTTCATGCCAAATCGCTATTTTCCTTGTTTAAAATGTACTGCAAGATGCAGTTCTTTTCCAAACCGCTATAAGCGCCGAACCTGTTTTTAGCCTAAATGCGATATATCCTCATATGACTGGACAAAGAAAATCACAAAAAAACAACAAAAAAAGAAGGTTCGTCAATCAGGTGGCGCGTTAATACCCACTGTGGGATGTCAATGTAACAGATGTGTATGCCAGTAAGGGCTGTGTGTAAACCTCACTCCCCTGACCTCAAAAAGAGGGGCTCAAGCGACTGACGCTAGAGGCTGTAGCCTTTGGCGTTCCTTGTTAGAGCGCCCGCTTCCCGCACCGGATACCGGGTTCGAGACCCGCTCAGTGTGATGGTGCGGACCCGGGGGGGTTACATCAACACAAGACTGGTGCGACCGGCTTATAGTATGAGTCCCTTATGTCATATGTTGCATGTTCTCTTTTTTATTTTAAAGACATAAACCAACATAAAAAAAGGATGGATTTGTAGCGTTTTGAAAAAAAAAAACAATAAAACTTGGAATTTATAATCGACAATATTGTTGTTTAATTTAACAATCATTGTTTAACATGTTCAGACTGAGCCAACAGACCATTTTAACAGGATAAATTGAATATTAACAAGATGTATGGGGTCAAGGTAAAAAAATGTCCTTTTCTCTAAAACTATTAAAATGGATTTATAGCATTTTGGAAAAGAGCTCTTCATATATTAACAGCCTTTTTTAACACTTGAAGAATGTGAGGTAAGATGTAAGGAACTGAACATGATAAGACTGAATTCAGCAATAGTTGTCGTCTGTTTTTAATATAAAAATGTCAAATAGGTTGGCCATCTGTCTGGTTTTAGGTGGAACAGAACAGTTTTTAAAAAATATGTCCGTCTACTGACACTGCCTTGAGCTGGATTATCAGTTGCCCTCCTTGTAATATTCATATGTTATACTTCATCCAACAGTATATAATTAAGAAGTAAATAAATAAATATATTAAAACATAGGGTATGCTTAAGCTAATATTACAGTTTTTTTTAAAAACTGCTTACACACAAAATCTTTACTTGTCAAACAATTTCTGAAACCTGATACTCAAAACCCAGAACCACACACGAAATCTGCAAAACCATACACCAATTATCAGCCTTTGACTTAGTTTTCAATTTAATAAAACACTTTTTGCAAAAAACAACACACAATCATCTATGTAATACACCAAAAATCTAACAGGAATTAATATTATGCAAAGGTGTTTGCAAATGTTTGCTTTATTGGTGATATTTTGAATGCAGTGCTTCATTTTGCAAGATATGTGAGATGTGTAGGTAGAGGTCTGTTTTTTTGTGTCCCAGAGAGAAAATAAAACTTAAAATGTAGGTTGTACAAAAATGACCTATTAGCTATGCTATTCGTCTTGTCAAAATACTAAATTTGTTTGCCGTTTTTCTGTGAAAGTGTTGCAGAGAAAAATAAATAAATATATAAGACATATGACGTTTAAAATTTCTAAGCAAAATATAAACAAACCCGAGTTGAACAGTGCCTACACCCCTTTTTGCTACATCCTTATTCTGCTTTGTCACTGATCGACAACCTCCCTGTTCTGTCCGAGGGCCTTACATTTACCACCGGTACAGCCTGCTCTGAGAACCGTTATATACTTGCTACGGGCACAGACCCCGCAAATTAAACTTGTGATGCAGAAAGCACTGTTCAGGCATAAAGCACTTGCATAACAGTCCTGAGTGCGGGCTGTACCTGTGGTCTATAAGAATAAAGCGCAGATATGCTGTTCTGAATGTACGTCGGGAACAGGATTTTGTTAGACCACCTGCTCCCGTTTAAATTACACCAGAGTTACCGACCGTTAATCCCTTTTTTTGGGGAAATTAATCAGACCTCTACATATAGGTGTGTAGACAAAATGTAGTTTATTGGTATCTAGCAATTACTTATTTATTTATATATGTATTTATCTGTTTTGTTTTTTGTTTGTTTGATATAAATAATATGGTAACAATTAATTATGTAAGTTTATGGACTTTGGGTGGGACCTTGACAACGGAGCTTCACTTTACAATGCCTACTGAACAGACTTGGCCTCCAAATGACATAATCAACATAAGTGTCATGAACCTGGGGCATGGCTTTCTGTCCAATTTTCACCAGAGGTCACCCTTCTATCATATGGATTCTCACAATACACAGACTATTACATATACACTGGTCTTCGGTTCCCACAATTCATTTCACTCTGATTGCGCACATGGCTACAGCCTCTCTACTCTCACACTCTCTACAGAAGCGATGGACTTCCTCTTTCTCACGACCGAGTAGTGTTTAGCATTTATTGCTCGCCTAGCTAGCATTATGGAGCCAGTTTTTTTTACCCAGTCTTAGTTCATAGTCTAGTCTAGACTTATATTTTACTGTCTGTCACCAGACAGATAGACAGACAGACAGACAGACAGACAGACAGGCAGGCAGGCAGGCAGGCAGACAGACAGACAGACATAAAGGAATAGATAGATATATAGATAGATAGATATGATGGATGGATATATTATAAATATTATATACATTTGAATGAGTTTAAATAGATTAGAAATAGTACATACAAGGGAAGCTTTACTCTTTAAAACCAGTTTATTCAGTAACAAAACAGCTAAAAACCAGCTTGACCTGCTAAAGAGTAGCCAAAACCACTTTAAAACCAGTTGATTCAGTAAAAAAAAAACAGCTAAGACCAGCCTAATCCACTTTAACCTGTTTGCCAGCACTCCCCATTTTAGGACTCACAGTTGAAAAATACCTACCTAACTTAAAATTATAACAGTTGCTGACTTCAGTGTGCTACACACACAATTTTGGTGTCTTTGCAAAGGAGACCCGTTGGGGTTTACCATCCATAATCCCGAGTTGATAAAGCTCAAAAGATAAAAAGTTATAGATACTTTTTGCCTTGAAAAAAGTGTACCACACTGAATAAAAAAAAGAAAAAATGTATTTCATATAAAAATGCATGAAATAAGGGGTAATACAGATGATAATGATACAGATATGGGCCATATAGTCCATAACGGCCGATCGGCATTATACTGCCCTCATTTAGTCAGAGTAATCTGATTATCAGCCACACAGATGCTAATCATACAGATACAGCCACATTCCCCACAAAACACACACACATATATTAAAAAAGTTTATTTTGTACAAAAAGCAGATTGCTATGTTCCACCTCCATCAGATGACAGGTGCATCACAGCGTGCGTCACAGCCTTCGCGAGAGCGTGCCAGATATCAAAGAAACAATTTTCTGCTTTTTTTCACTTTTCTTTTTTGGGATGGTCTCATTCTGTGTGTAACACTGTATGGTACAAAACCATGTGGTTTTTTTACAACCAAGATGCAGTTTTTTTTAGTATGAACTATTCCAAAACAGATACAAACAATAACTAGCCCTGAAGAAAGGAGACGTAAACAAAGGTATATCCATCCATATAACAACATTATTGCTTTATTGGACATAAGTGCTCGATGGGATGTTGTTCCGTGGACCCTTACCTCTCTAACTAAACCGGAATTTACAGCAGTGGATGCATTTGTGACTCAATATTACATGAAGCTGGTATGTACTGCTTTTTTATTATGGATGGTTTGATGTGTACTGTTTACACAAATTTATCAAATACATTCCTTATAAGCTTTCCATCGAAAAACAGTGATCTATTGTCGATGCTTGAGGCTTAGACCTTCAGAATGATATATAGTTTGTCAAGATTAATTTTGTCCTATTTCATTTAATCTATTTGTAAACAATGACATGTGCATATAAAGAGCGTTCAGAACACCAGCGTCCTCGTGTAGGTTAGCAGGATAAAACCAGTTGATTCAATAAAAAAACAGCTAAAAACCATATACGACTAGCCTGACCTGCTAAAGAATGGACAAAACCACTTTAAAACATGTTGATTCAGTAAAAGAAAAAAAGCTAAGACCAGCCTGACCTGCTAAAAAGTGACCAAAACCATTTTTAAACCAGTTGATTCAGTAAAAAAAAACAACAACTGCTAAGACCAGCCTGACCTGATAAAGAGTGGCCAAAACCACTTTAAAACCAGTTGATTCAGTAAAAACACAGCTAAAAACCAGCCTTACCTTATAAAGAGTGGCCAAAACCACATTAAAACATGTTGATTCATTAACAAAAACAGCTAAAAACCAGCTAAGACCTGCCTGACTTGCTAAAGTGTGGCCAAAACTACTTTAAAACCCGTTGATTCAGTAAAAACACAGCTAAAAACTAGCTAAAACCAGCCTTACCTGATAAAGAGTGGCCAAAACAACTTTAATCCTCTGGGGTCGACAAATGCGGTTACGCATTTTGTGGCATCTTCTCCTGATAAAGCTGAAAATAGCTTTTTGTAAACAATGACATGTGCATATAAACAGCATTCAGAGCACCAGCATCCTCATGTAGGTTAGAAGGATAAAACCAGCTGATTCAATTAAAAAACAGCTAAAAACCATATACGAATAGCCTGACCTGCTAAAGAATGGACAAAACCACTTTAAAACATGTTGATTCAGTAAAAGAAAAAAGCTAAGACCAGCCTGACCTGCTAAAGAGTGACCAAAACCATTTTTAAACCAGTTGATTCAGTAAAAACACAGCTACAAAACAGCTAAAACCAGCCTTACCTGATAAAGAGTGGCCAAAACCATTTTAAAACATATTGATTCATTAAAAAAAACAGCTAAAAACCAGCTAAGACCTGCTTGACTTGCTAAAGAGTGGCCGAAACTACTTTAAAACCCGTTGATTCAGTAAGAAAACACAGCTAAAAACCAGCTAAAACCAGCCTTACCTGATAAAGAATGGCCAAAACAACTTTAATCCTCTGGGGTCAACAAATGCGGTTACGCATTTTGTGGTATCTTCTCCTGATAAAGCTGAAAAGAACTTAAATTACACTTTCAGTTTTGATCGTACAGATAAGAGCAATACATAAATCAAAACTGTTAAATATTTACTTTTATTTGTGTACACTCATAAGAACAAAAAAAATGTGTGCTTTTGGAAATAAAGAAAACATACAGGATGTGCTCTCTGTCTTCTGTGTCTCCGTGAACTGCTGTTAGAAATGCATCACTAAAATGAACTGCAACTATGAGAATTCTGAACACACAGACATGGAAGTTATATATATAGAAAGCTTGAAGTGTCTACTTTTAATGAGGTAAACAAATATACTGTGATAAAGTCATCTGCATGGAACCAACACGATTTTCAATCTTTCATTATGTCTAATGCGATCACGCCCTCTCGCGGCTCACGCCGTTCATTTGTAAATATCCACGTGAGACGCGTGCAAATGGATACGCCCAACACAAATAAATGTGAGGAGATTGTTCATCGAGGCTATACTGTAAGTTTCTGGAAGAAGACGCGCTGAGTAAAGGCTGGATTTCCCTCAAAAGAAGAATAAGATTTAATCCAGAAGAGGACATCAATCCGATGAGTAAGTAATGTTTCTTTTTTGTATAAGTTAACGTGTTATTTTGACAATAATTGATTACAATAATAATTAGTTTCTCAGATACAAAATATTATTTTTTTATAGTACAAAGTACATCCTTTTATAATACAAAGCATGCTTGAGTCTATGGCTACATAATCATATCATAGGCTACTATAAAACCATACATGCCAGGATATATGACTACAAAATCATAGTTGGGTTTTTCCCAAACTATATTTCCTGACTTTGAAATCGAGTAAAACATTTTGAATACCATAGACAATTCACTGTATTTAAATTACTCATATAAGCACATAATTTCAAAACACGTCCAAACGGTCATTGGCTAAGGGGTTCATGTAGGCAGGATCGCAGTGGACGCTGCGCCCCACCCACCCGAAATTTTCGGGGGACTGGCTGGCACCCCCCGCCGATGCTCTCCGCCTGCCCGATGACCCCAGGTAGGTTTTGGGAGGCCTGACCCAACCGGGGGCCCGACGGGAGCCCGGTTATGGGCTCCCTTCAGTAATGCCTTCATCCAGAGTGTGGCAGCACCACCATTTCCACTCCAGGATTATTTTAATGGGCTTCTGGGCTATTAATATAGTCTAGGGGTGGACACATTCTTGATTCCCCTGTACCATGAACCCATTATTTGTCCGCTGACCCACTAAAGTGGACAAATGACTCTCGGACCCCCACTGACCACTGCTAAGCCATGCCCTCATCTCACGAACCCATTCTTTGTCCAGTTACCCACTAAAGTGTGCAATGACCCCGAACCCCCACTGACCACTCCCAAGCCACACCCCATCCCACGGACCCACTTTTTGTCCAATTACCCAATAAAGTGCTCAATGACCCCCAGACCTCCGCTGATCACACCCAAGCCACACCCCATTCCACGGACCCACTATTTGTCCAATTACCCACTAAAGTGTGCAATGACCCCAGAACCCCGCTGACCACTCCAAAGGCACAACCCATCAAACGAATCCACTATTTGTCTGATTACCTATTACCGTGGGCAAATGTCCTGCTGACAACTGCCAAGTCATTCCCCCATCCCACGGACACAATATTTGACTAAAGTGGGCAAATGTCCACCAACCACCTAAAGTGTTAATTTACAATACATTGCAAGTGGGTGTAATAAATCTAGAAGCTATTATTTCAGCTTTGGGGAATCATTTATTAAATATTCAATATTGCTTTGATTAACGTTATATTCATCTTTAACTTACGATTTATACATTATTAACGACTCGTCCAGAAAAAATCCATTAACATCAGTATATCTTTAACAATTTCGTTTATCTTGCTTCGTGTGTCAACGATAAAAATAAACAAAATTAGTATTTTATATAATTTTGAGCTAGGTAACGCGATCTATGTCAAATGGTTTAAACTTGAAAATCACATCACAAGACATTATTCTTTATCAATGAAACAAGGTTTATTTGCTAACTGTTATTCTACAATACATGGACTAAACTTAATACAACACATAAACACACACACACACATTCAGAGTTTTGCGGTTAACGTTAGAAGACATTTTAAAACTAGCACGCATGCTACCTCCTAACTTTAACCAAAGGAAGATCACATGCAGAGACTTTGCTATCTTTATTGCATACAGATCAATTCATCAGTTCATTAAGGTTATGGAGAATTGTTTGATTACTTGCTTTCAGTTGAGTTGATATGGACAGCTGGTGTTTCCTTCGGATGACTGAGGGAATCCCGGCGGCTGATTGGCTCGTTGCGAGATGTCACTGAGGGAACCTCTTCCTGCGATTGGCGTTTGCCTGGTTCCTTTGTGACGTGATGACACTGTTTGAAGGTTTGCTTTAGAAGTTCTTATCGCTTCAGGAGTTAAAGTTTTCAATGAGGCCTTTGTCGAAGTCTCTGAGTTCTTTAGATGGTCAGCCTGATGGTAAGGCAGTGGTCAAATGCTTTCAGCGTGACCAGTGAAGACGAAAGCTTCCAGCAAATCAGTGAGCAGCGAGTGAAAGCAGAAGTCTAAAGCTAAAAGCTTTTGTTGTCCATTTTAAGCAGCTCGATTTGGGTCCACCCACGGGCGGCTGTCCCAATCAAATTGATCTTGTGGGGCAGAGCCCCGCCCCGCATGGCTTCTTTTGCCGCACCTACATCATCTGATATTTAATTCATCACATGAAGGAAGATATCCGTACAGACCTCAATACGTGCTGTAATCATACATTATGATGCTAAAGGTTAACTGTCATCCACACCAAATTATTGCTGACGACGACAGCTTCCGCTCAAGACCAAACATTCCGCATTTGACACAAAAAGTACATCTAATAATTGTATCTACTACACAGGTTAAGGCACAGAATAAAACATCCTACATTTCAAATAATCACACCAAGCATATGAACGACATCAAGCACGTCCTTCCTGGGTATCTTTGTTCTAATAGTGATGGAATAAATTAATGTATTTTTGCATAAAGTCCACACAAGTTTGGGTGTTCCCTGCACGGAGAAGATACCTTGTTGTTGATTAAATCATACATTTAGGCATTAACCGATCAGGGGATCCCGGGAGTGTCTGTAGACGCTGTCCTATTCTCAAGATAAGAAGTTACTTTGGTGTTTATTTATGGTAAGCCAGTCAGAAACAACGCTGCAATTCTGTCTCAAGGTGGATCTAGGAGCAAAATCATCTCTTAGCTCAGCACAAGGAGATGGCGCTATAAATCTCTCTCTACCGTTGTCTTTTACAGAGATTAGTAAAAGGAGTCCTTATCAGGTTTCTTTGATGTATAAGAGGACATAGTAATGTGGGCTTGTCCACCCAAGTGCTACACATCCCAAACTTGGTGTTGTTCCCGATGGAACATCGGCGGGCACTGGAACAAGAGGCAGAGAGAACAGGCACACACAAGATACAAACAACATCTCCATCACTGACTGAATCCTGGAGTAGGGTAATTTGGGAATGAACAGGTTAGAAACTTGAGAAGACGTAGGGATGCATTGTTTAGGATTAATTGTAATTGGGTCATTTTGATTGGTTTAATTGTCAGGGGTTCGACGAGGCGATATAGGCATGATCTCAATCAGGTTGTTTGAGCTCTCGGGTTCGGGTTCTTGGTCAGTTTTATCACATAGAAAAAAGCGTGGGATGCCTGATGTGCATTTGTTGAAAAACTCTTGAATGGCATTCACTCGCTTGTGCAGGAGGAAGGCCAGTGTCAAAGTCACAACGTATCCTACAATAGTAGAGATACAAAGCGATGTGTCAGCGGCAGACCAAGACCGAATAATTGGCGCGCCAGCGGGCGGAAGGCGAGCAATAGCTTCTAAAGCTGTGTCAAATCAAAAAGTTGCGTTCCTTCCTCCTTGATCCTTTCTTCCAATTCTTCCTCTTTATCTGGTTTCGATGGACCCATCGCAGGACTGGCTCGCTGCGCCCTTGTCTGATTTTGATTCGATAGGCAACAGGTGAGAGTTTGTCTACAATCTCATGGGGTCCTGTCCAGTGAGGTAAGAACTTCTTTGACTGTTGATGGGGAGCGTTCTGCCTTGGTCGGGCGAAGCTGTAGTACCACATTTTGTCTCCAACATGGAGCTTTCGGTCATAGTAGGCTTTTCGACCTTCCCTGCTTCGTTGTAGTTGCTGTTGCGTGAAGGCGAACATCGTTCTCAGGTGCTGATGCAACTCAAAGTGCATAAAGTGTTATAGGCGGTGACGAGGTTCAGGTCACCAGGTTGGTGCAGCAGGTGTAATGGTAGTGTCATGATCAAGCCCCATGACCAAGATGGCGCCGAGAATGGCAGCCGTGTTGCAAGCTCCGGGAAAACTTTGCAGTTTTTCGTATGTTTTTATTTTTTATTTTTATTTTTTTACATGTTAGATGTTGTTAGTATAACTGCCTACGATAGAGATACGCTTTTAAACATTGGTTCCTCCGTTGCGGAATGCAAACCGGACTTTGAGTTCTTGAATGCCGGTGGATTGTTCACAGACACGGCATCAGAGCCCTTTGTCTGGGTCGCGCAACCGAGGAAACGCCGCCGACGCTGAAAAAGAGGGAAGAGAGCTGGCGTTCTCATCAGACTGAGACGTGTTTTCCGACCCCCTCTCCCAACCATTTTGCTGGCTAACGTTCAGTCACTGGATAACAAACACTGCGAACTGCGGTCGCGCATCTCATATCAACGAGAAACAAGGGACTGCTGTGTTATTTGCCTCACAGAAACCTGGATGTCTGCTATGGTTCCAGACTCAGCCATCGAGCTCACGGGCTTCTCCGTGCACCGCTCGGATAGAACAAAAGAACTCACAGGTAAAAGCAGAGGCGGGGGTGTTTGTTTCTATATCAACAACTCATGGTGTAATGAAAGGAACATACATTCTTTTAAATCCTTCTGCTCCCCTGATCTGGAATTTCATACGCTTCTGTGTCGACCATTCTGGCTACCGAGGGAATTTACAGTGATCATAATCACGGCTGTTTATAACCCCCCCCCCCGGGCAGACCAGGCACTCAGGGAACTGTATGGGAATATAAGATGTATACAATGTGAGCAGACCACTAGCTGACTGAGGGACAGGACAGCTTTTTCCCTCAGGCTATCAGGCTAATGAACAGTCAGAAATAACTCACCCTACATCACACTCCCACTCACACAACATGCCATGCACTGCACTTTAACACAGTTCTACCAGACTACACGCACACACTGCACTAACACATCTGCTATCACTGGACACCATACAAAGCACACCCACGACATTGCATATGCATAATCTGTTGCACCTTGCACAACTATCTGTTGCACAACCAATCTACTGTAAATTATAATCTGTTGCACCTTCACATATTACTATGCATAGATGTGGACATAATGCAGACGTGTACATACGGTGTATAATGTGTATTGGTGTATTGGTAACTAAGTATGTCTTTATAGTACACTGTGTGTACTGAGTATATGTATGTGTATTTTGCACATTGTCTTCTGTACAGTCTGTAAATGTGTACTGCAAAAAAACAAAAAAAACAAAACACAACAATTTACATATGTAAATTGTTGTGTTTTGTTTTTTTTGCACTGTCTGGAGCACGCTCGTAAGAATTTCACTCACCAAGGCACTTGTGCTGTGGTGACGTGACAATAAAAGTGATTTGATTTGATTTGATTCTTCCTGTCATCAATGTGAACGGGGGTACTCCGGTAGACTGGTGAGGGGTGGCTCGAGCAGCCATCAGTACCAGAGGAAGTTTAATATCCCAATCCTTTTGGTTGGTGGCTACATACTTCTTCAAATTGCTGACTACTGTGCTGTTAGCCCGTTCAACTTGACCGGAAGAAATTGGGTGATGGCTTATATGGAGCTTGGCCTGTATACCCAGGAGTTTCCAAAATTCCTGCATGAATCCGGCAGTGAAGTGGGTTCCGTGGTCAGAGTTGACCCTTAAAGGCAGTCCAAATCTTTAGAAGATGTGGTTCATTAACAGGCAGGCTGATGTTTCTGCTCTATCATTGGGAGCTGGGAGGCACACTATCGACTTTGTGAATTCGCAAACCATGGTGAGGAAGTATTTGTTACCCAGTGTTGACCATGGCAGGGGTCCTAGCCAGTCTATTTGGAGGTCCAACCATGGGAAGGTCATTCCTTTCCTTTGCAGTGGTGCTCTGTGGTTTGGATTTGCCGGTTGGAACTGGCAACACACCAGGCATCCTTTAACGTATTCCGCAATGTCTTGCTGCATGCGAGGCCAGTATGCTACTTGCTTAAGTATTTCATATGTGGCCTTGACACCGTGGTGTCCTGCGCATGATGCATCATGTGTCGGCATCATCCCCCTTTGGCCGTGAGGTACTACGAGCTTTGGCGCAGTGAGTGGCTCAGGGACATATGTGAGAACACCGTCTCTTAGATGCAGTATGTGCTTGACAGAGTGAAGCGTGCGGAGCTCGGAGGACGTGTTTAGGTCAGAGGTGGAAATGGAATGAGTTAATGGGTCGGAAATATGAGCTGCCATAGTTCGTAGTGACGAATCCACAGTTTGGAGGGTGGGGAGATTGTCAGCAGCGAACTGAGGTGATAGGCCAATGTGGGAGAAGGCAGGGGTGTGCGCGCCAGTGGCGTGCTGGCGGCGGGTTACTGCTGCCACTGAAGGGTTGGGCGGGAGGGCATGAAATGTCCAGGACTCTCCATGTAATGCACCTGCTTTGGCGAGGGCATCGGGTTGGTCATTAAAGTCTTTGTATTGTCCTGGTTGACGTGAATGACCTCTGACTTTTTTACAATAAAAGATCATGTCATGTTCAGTGACGATGGCGTCGCTTGTTTGGAAGAGTTCCTGGTGCTTGACAGGCTTGTTGTTAGCTGTCTTGAATCCATTCCGTTTCCATCCGATTAAATGGCAAGTGAAGCTTAGACGGGCATAGTTCGAGTCGGTACAGATGAGGAGTTCTTTGATGTTGTGAGATGCAACCAGTTGTAGGGTGATGAGGGTGGCTGCTATTTCTGCATATTGCAATGATTGAGGGCCTAATTTGAGTTGTTGCGGTGGGTACCTTTGATTTGTCAGTTGCGGCGGTTCTTTCGGTTCTGCTGAGGTGTACAGCGTGTCCGTTGAACAGTTTTGGCAGGCCGCAAGCCCGTTTCCAAGTGAGGATTTGTAGTTTTGGGCATATCTTGCATCAACGTCCTGTCCTTGGAGTGTCATTAGCCAGGTAGCTATGCGTGCGTTGGACACCACGCCATCTCTGATTCGTTGACTGTTGAGGAAGGTGACTGGCTGGTGACATGTCTAGATGATGACTTTCTGTGCGCCGATGTAATCAGAGAAACGCTGGGGAGTCTAAATACGGTGGGGTCTTTTGTTCTTGTGTGGATTCAGTTTGAGCTCGGTCAGCTTGGAATCTCTCTGAATTCTTTCGTTGGATCCTTGGGCTGGTTGCTCCAGGGTGAGTTTGTCGTTTTCCTTTGGAGTTTCCATTGAACTCCCATGAGCTTTTCTCTCTTGAGTTTCCAAACGAGCTTGGCTGGTTCCACGATCTCTCCCTTTGACTCTCATGAAGCCTTGATTGGTCCCATGACTTATCCCAGTGTCGTCCAGGTGAGTGTGAACATCCACCCGGTCCATCCCAGCGGTCATACCTCTGTTTAGGTCGGGTGCCAGCGTGTGAGTCTCGTTCTTTGTTGGACGGGGGTGCATTCCACTCTCTGTG
Organism: Oxygymnocypris stewartii; assembly: GCA_003573665.1. Classification (NCBI taxonomy): domain Eukaryota; kingdom Metazoa; phylum Chordata; class Actinopteri; order Cypriniformes; family Cyprinidae; genus Oxygymnocypris; species Oxygymnocypris stewartii. The sequence goes on along the minus strand of QVTF01024767.1, from coordinate 168,985 downwards.
TGGCGGCTTGGTGCTGTCTTGGCATTGGGTGACCTCTAGAGCCAACCCTTGACTTTGAGTGTTGAAGTCAAGAACTGCTGGGGTTTTGTTGCGTTGATAATCAGTCTTTGTATTAGCAGGCTGCCGGTCAAGGAAGCTGCACACTTCAGGACTGGATGTCGTTCAGAGTAAATAGAGTTTATCTTTATCCGTAACGTTAGGTCGTATTTCCAGATGGAATTCGATATCTTGGAGATAAGCTTGGGCATTTTGGCTATTTGGCACGCTGGGGTTACATTTTCCAATGTTCCTGGCGAGCTTGTCGAGGTCTTTTAGGTCCAAGCTGTGCGACGATCTGCGGCTGGCCGCAGCAGGTTCTTTTGGATTTTACGTGAGGTAAAGTTCTTCAGAGGGTGCTGATGAATGTTTCAACACCACCCCCTCCATCTTTTGCTCACGTGTCAGTCCCGGAACAGGTAACCCGGTCCTGCTTGGCAGGGTTGAGGTTGGTGCACATCCTGTCCTTGACGGCGCATATCGTACGTAATTCATAAGAGTGCTTGAGTTCCTCTTGGAAACTATCACACTCCTCTTTGAAGTAGTCGAGCTGTCATGTTAGGCGGCTGATCTCGTTTCTTGACTCATCCAGGTGAGCTTCAAGGGCTTTGATTCTGCTGTTTTTGTCCCTAAAGTCAGTCTTTGTCTTCTCCAGTAGCTGCTCTGCATACTGTAGCTTGTCAGCACGATCAGCGTAGTCTTCTTTGATGTACTCCATTTCGTGGCTAGTAGCTGCTAGAGTCTCTTTTAACCTGTTGATCTCCTCCTCAGTGCCTTGTTCCACCTCATCAGTCACTTCATGTCGTTCTGAGCTTTAGGGAGGAGGCTGTCTGTTGCAACACTTAGCCATGTTTTCAGATCCTCCCAGTGACCGACATTTTCTGTTTTGTGAGACATGTTCTGGCGGGGTGAGGGAGATCTCGAACCGAACTGACACAGACCTTAAATTGGAAGCAAAGCAAAACAAAGCAAAACAGGGGTGTAAATGTGCAAAGTATAGTGTATGCTAGTGTTGATTGTGATTCTCTGCGTCTGTGATCCTCTAGTGGTGTGCTTCTAATTTGTAGTCTCTGTAGAGAAATTATTGAGCACACATAAAGGTAGCACAGCTGGGAAACAGAGAAAGAAAAGGACACTAACAGAATAAGGAAAAACATGGTAATAATTGGATGCTTCACCTTTTCCTGTAAGAGAAAGTCTCCTTGTTTTTTTGTGTTAAGTCTGATTTAGAAGGACGCTTCTAGTCAGAGGATTGTTAACAGGTTTTTTTCTTTTGTAATAGGACTGTGATTGCTATTCAATTTTTTATCCTGGATGGAGGAAAACAATAGCAATGACGGTTCTGGTTCCATAATGGCTAAATTTACACCACAACGCTGGTTAGCGTGTCTCTCGTGCGTGCTTAAAATTTTGCCGATGCCTATCTTCTCATTGACCTGCTTTAACTTGGAGGGGTAGGATTTCACAATAGAAGAAGGTAAATAGAAAACAGTTTTGAAACGTAGTTCTCAAGTTTCACAAATACCTGCTCAATTGCGCAAGTTCTCTACTCATGATCTTCCCACAGGCAAAATCTCAGAAAACAGTAGCAGTAGTCAAATTAGAATATAGCAACAGGGAGAAAAGAGAAGAGGAAATTAGAAGTGAGGGTTTGCTCCTAAGGTTTAGGACTAATAATAAGGGTGGCAGCATGGTGGCGCTGTTGAGTCGATAAACTTAGGGGGTTGGTTTTGCTGTTTTACAGGGTAAAACAAACTGACCTAAGTTTTGAGGAAACCTTAATTTCCTTTTGGGGTTTTTCTAATTGGAAGGTTAACGTCCTTATACCCTAAGCTTGGTGAGAAATTACATTGCTTCTGCGGTGCCCAGCAGCAAGGTCCCCCCCCCCTCCCCGTCCGAGTGCACCAGGTGAGCTCCTGTAAGGGTTTTTCAGAACACTCAGTCCCCATCGTATTGCAGTGATCCTCTCAAACAGCCATGGCTTTTGGCACAACCGGGCTGGGACTTGGGTGAGGCACGTCAACGACTGCTGGCCTGAAGAGGGGTGGGGCTAAATCCCAGGGCTATCCGTCAGCACGGACCCGAAGTCCGACGTACCTCGTTAATAGTTACCCGGGGTGGTATATCCGCACCTTCACCCAGTCAGCCTGTTGACTACTCCTCCGATACCCAATTGCTAGGCCTGCTGCGTGCCGTCACTTTGCAATACTAGAACAGAGGTATTCGGTTTTCCCCGCAGCCCGCACCAGGTTACGTCGGAACAGGTGACTCTGCTTGCTGTGACCCACGATTGAGGCAATGTCACTTCACCAACCCAGCCTAAGGGGAGTGCTATCTACGCTCAGGCCTAAGTAAAGGGAACCTTATTACAATTTTAGCTGAATTAATCAGATCACCTAAGGAGATGAAGTAAGGTCTAACAAGTAGAGGCAGACTTGTGTTGCGACTGAAATTAGAATTTAAAATTGGAAATTGTGGTTTCTAATTCAAATGTAATGATGTTATTATTAAAATTGATAGGATCGATTAGGATTAGAATTACAAGAGAAATTTACAATTGAGTTGATAAACCAATATTGTTGTAACATGTAAACAGGAAGTGTAATTCATTATTAAATGCTATTAGAATTTTTAAATTCGTAATTAATTATGAAATTGAATTACAGCTTCCAAATCACTAATTTTGGATCCCTAGCTTCATAAGTTACTCATTCCTCCTTGTTTCATTAACATCATCAAACCAAATGAATATGTGCAATCCTTATTACTTTTGAATGAATTAAAAAATGTCCTTTGACGCGATGATGCTGTTGGAAGGTTTGCTTTAAATGTTCTTATCGCTTCAGGAGTTAAAGTTTTCAGTGAGGCCTTTGTCAAAGTATTTGAGTTCTTTAGATGGTCAGCCCGATGGTAAAGCGGTGGTCGAGCGCTTTCAGCACAACCAGTGAAGACGAAGCCAAAGCTTCCAGCAAATCAGCGAGCAGCGAGTGAGAGCAGATGTCTAAAGCTAAAAGCTTTTGTTGTCCATTTTAAGCGGCTCGATTTGGGTCCACCCACGGATGGCTGTCCCAATCAGATTGTTCTTGTGGGGCAGAGCCCCGCCCCGCACGGCTTCTTTTGCCACGCCTACATCATCTGATATTTAATTAATCACATGAAGGAAGATATCCCTACAGACCTCTATACATGCTGTAATCATACATTATGATGCTAGATGTTAACTGTCATCCACACCAACATATTGCTGATGACGACAACTTCCGCTCAAGACCAAACATTCCGCATATGACGCACAAAGTACATCTACTAATTGTATCTACTACACAGGGTAAGGCACAGATTAAAACATCCTACATTCCAAATAATCACACCAAGCATATAAAGTCCACACAAGTTTAGGTGTGCCCTGCACGGAGAAGAGACAAAGAAAAGTTATTTCCTTTGACCTGCAGGGGTGGCGAAAGAGGAGCTGTCCGGGGTCATGAGAATGTCACGTTTTGGGGATCTGGTGAGCGTCCATCAACGTATATCCCTTGTTGTTGATTAAATCATAAATTTAGGCATTTACCGATAAGGGGATCCCGGGAGTGTCTGTAGACGCGGTCCTATTCTCAAGATAAGAAGTTACTTCTGTGTTTATTTATGGTAAGCCAGTCAGAAACAATGCTGAAATTCTGTCTCTAAGTGGATCTGGGAGCAAAGGTCAGCTCTTAGCTCGGCGCAAGGAGGTGGCGCTATAAATCAATCTCTTCCTATGTCTTTTACAGAAATTTTCAAAATGAGTCCTTATCAGGTTCCTTTGATGTGTAAGAGGACATAGTAATGCAGGCTTGTCCACCCAAGTGCTACATGGGACACGTGTCCACTTGCTATTATATGAATGAGACTGCTATAACAGTTTAGTGGGGTGATTGTCCACTAAACTATTAAAGCGTTCCCATACACTAAATTGCAAGTGGGACAAGTGTCAATTTGCCATTTAATGAATGGGATCACTATAATAGATTAGTGGGATGATTGTCCACTAACCACTTAAAGGGTTCCCATTCTATAAATTGCAAGTGGGACTTGTGTTCTTTTGACATTTAATGAATAGGATGGCTATAATATTTTAGTGGGACGATTGCCCATTAATGACTTAAAGCATTCACATACAGGAAATTGCAAGTGGGAGTTGTGTCCATTTGCATTTTTTTGAATGGGATCCATATAATAGGTTAGTGGGATGATTGTCCACCAACCTATTAAATCGAACCCATACTAGGTTCAAGGTACTTTTATTCGTCACATACTCAATTATACAGAATATAATCCGTAGTGAAATGTAAATCAGGTCAGGTCCGCTTAATGGACAGTGCAAAATACGTAACACAACACAAGAGAATATATATAAATATAGGTAAACAAATAAAAATAAAAATAAATACAGAGTAAAATGTGCAAAACAGAATACTGTGGACTTAATAAATAATAATATAAACAGGGTTGTGCAAGAGGAATGTGCAAACAGGTTGTACCGGGTATATACACATAGCAGCAATGCGGATGATGGAGAATAGTGAATGTTATACAGTTTATTAAATTGAGTCCTGTAAATGTTATTAGACTGAGTTTGAGTTTAGGAGCCTGATGGCCTGAGGGAAGAAGCTCCTCCTAAGTCTCTCAGTTTTTGCCATCATGCTCCTGAAGCGCTTGCCAGATGGCAGTAGAAAGAAAAGACGGTTACCGGGGTGATTTGAGTCCTTGGTTATTTTAGCAGCTCTGCTTTTGCAGCGTTTGAGGTAGATGCCCTGAAACCGCTTTTCAATTGAACATAACTCTGGATCACAGTGTCATAGAGACAAGGGGCGGGCTCATTTGACTCAGACGACCAATCAGCATCTCAGGATCATTGTGAAGCTATCAAGCCACGCCCCTAGCAACCATTTAGAGCACCTTAGCAACACGTCCCATAGACTTCCATTGAAAGAGATCAAAAGGGATATCTCAGGATAGAAGTGTCATAGAAACATGAGGGTGGGCTCGTTTGACTCGGGGCAGCAAGGCAGCCAATCCTGAATCACCTCAACACTCACTGGCCACGCCCTAGCAACCATTGTCGAGCACCTTAGCAACCAAAATTCACAGAGGAATATCTTCCATTCTGAATGTCACAGAGGCGTGGGAGTTGGTTTATATCATTCATACTGACAAGAAGCCTTTGGAGTATCGTGATTGCTAGCTGCCAAGCCACTCCCTAGCAACCAAACAGAGTACCCTAGCAACTGTTTTGCAAGACCTATATCTCTGCATCAGAACATCGTATAGAGATGGGGGTTGGTTTATACATTCACACTGACTTTGGAGCTTCATGATTGGCAGCTGCCAAGCCACTCCGTAGCAACCAAACAGAGTACCCTAGCAACCGTTTTGCAAGACCAATATCTCTGCATCAGAACATCGTATAGAGATGGGGGTTGGCTCTTTTGACTCATGCTAGCAAACAGGACTTGCTACATGCTACACATGCTAACAGTGAATAGCTACATGCTAATAGCGCTTAGCTAAGTGCTAGATCATGCCAATAAAATGCTACAAACTCCATAGTAACCATCTGTGACAACTACCAACCACCTAGTAACACCATAGCAACCACCCAGATTACCCTAGCAACCGCCTAGCAACGCCCTAGCAACCACCCAGAACACCCTAGCAACCACCTAGCAACACCCTAGCAACCACCCAGAACACCCTAGCAACTGCCTAGCAACCACCCAGAACACCCTAGCAACCACCTAGCAACGCCCTAGCAACCACCCAGAACACCCTAGCAACCACCCAGAACACCCTAGCAACCGCCTAGCAACATAAGATTAAACATTTAGCAATGAAGACACATTTAGCAATCAAGACACATGTCTACAGCGCCGAGTTTTGCCACTGCAAGCACCACTCACATTTTCTTCAGGAAATGTACATTCTCTGCAGAGCTTTGCAGTCCCGATTTGAGGCGTTACCATACCACACTGAGATGCACTGAGTCAGTACACTTTCTATGGCCCCTGAATAGAACGTTTTCAGGATTGCTGGTGAGACCCTGAATTTTCTCAGCTGTCGCAGATGGTACAGTCTTTGCCTGGCTTTCTTAACCTGTGTTTGAATGTGTGCAGTCCTAGTCAGGTCTTCGGAGATGTTTACACCGAGGTACTTGAAGCTGCTCACCCTCTCCACAGGGGTACCACTGATCATAAGAGGAGTATAGGGCTGCTGCTGCTGTCTCTTCCTAAAGTCCACAATCAGCTCCTTAGTTTTGCTCACATTCAGAGAGAGAGAGTTGTCCTGGCACCATGATATAAGTCTCTCTACCTCATCCAAGTATGCGGTCTCATCATTGTTGGAAATGAGGCACAGAACCATAGTATCATCAGCAAATTTAACAATAGAAGTGGAGCTGTGAGAGGACACGCAGTCGTGCGTGTAGAGAGAGTAGAGCAGGGGTCTCAGGACACAACCCTGTGGTGCTCCTATGTTCAGGGTGATGGAGTTGGAGGTGCATTGGCCCATTTTCACCACTTGAGGTCTGCCGGTGAGGAAATCTTGAATCCAGTCACAAAGTGAAGAGTTTAGGCCGAGGTCTGTAAGTTTAACAGCTAGCTTGATGGGGACTATTGTATTGAAAGCTGAGCTATAGTCAATGAAAAGCAGCCTGACAGAGTTGCCATTTTTGCTGTCAATGTGTGTAAGGGAAGAGTGCAGGACCTGAGAGATGGGATTATCAGTTGATCTATTTGGCCGAAACTGAAGAGGGTCCAAAGTAGCAGGGATGGAGGAGCAAATCTGGTTCTTTAAAAGTTTCTCAAAAACCTTCATGACTATTAATGTGAGGGCAACTGGACAATAGTCATTCAGGCAAGAGGGTTTATTGTTCTTAGGCACAGGGATGATGACAGATTTTTTAAAGGAGGTGGGAACCACAGCGGTAGCAAGGGACTCATTAAAGATTGAAGTAAACAAACCAGCAAGCTGATCAGCGCAGGACCTCAGGACACGGCCAGTAATCCCATCAGGTCCAGCCACTTTCCTGACGTTCAATTTCTTTAATTCCCTCCGAGCCTCGTTCTCCGACACGGTGATTACATGATCATCGCTGCTATGTCTGCTGCTTCCTGACGCGCTGATCGGTCGCGTTGCCGCCATTCCATTCAAAGCGGCCGTAGAAGGTTTTTAGCTCTTCGGCCAGCAGCGGATCTGCTCTCACCTCTGCGGAGGATTTATTTCCAGAGGAACAGATGGTCTTCAGTCCCTGCCACATGCGTCAATAGTCATTGAGCTGAAAATGAGACTCAATTCTGTACATTGCAAGTGGGATTTGTGTCCATTTACAGTTTATTGAATGGGATCCCTATAATAGGTTAGTGGTAGGATTGTCCAGCTACCTGTTAAACAAACCGAACCTATGCAATAAATTGCAAGTGGGATACATGTCCATTTGCAATTTATTGAAAGGGATCGCTATAATAGGTTTGTGGGATGAATGTTCACCAACCTATTAATCCAATACCATTCAATAAATTGCACGTGTGTCCACTTGCTATTTTGGGATCGCTATAACAGGTTAGTGTCGTAATTGTCCACTAACCATTTAAAGCGTTATCATACAATAAATTGCAAGCGGGACGTGTCAATTTGCCATTTATTGAATGGTATAGCTATAGTAGTTTAGTTGGATGATTGTCCACTTACCCCCTAAAGTGTTCCCATACAATAAATTACATGTGAGACGTGTCCATATTAATAGATATTAATACTTAATAGACATCCCTGAGGGTCCCCAGTATTAAGAACAACAGTGGGGGACAATGAATTGTCCACTTTTACCGCTTGAGACCTATTAGATAGAAAATTATAAATCCAGGGAATTAATGGTGATGGACCTTGCAGGCCCTGTAATTTCTTAATTACCTGACGATGCTGAATTGAATTAAAGGCTGAACAAAAGTCAATAAAAAGAAGTCTAGCATAATTTCCAGGGGTGTCCAAGTTTTGAAGCAACCAATGCAAAAGACAGGCCACTGCATCATCTGTACCTCTTTTCTGCTTGTATGGAAATACAGTGTATTGTTCAGAACTATGAGCGATTTTGTTGATGAAACCACATGTACTGTACTCAGTACACTCAGTGGAACCCATTCATGCCAGTTTCATGTCATAATAGTGTATAGTTTGCATACAAAAATTAAGTAGAATTGAAAAGATCCCACCTTCTGTACAGGTACCGTGGACACAAGCGAATAAAGTGTATTTTTCATAAGTATGAGCAATATTGTTGATGGGACCATCTCTACTGTACCCAGGACACTGAACAGAACCCAATAATGCAACTTTCAGGTCATAAAAAGTGTAATTTGCACAAAAAATTATGTCCATGGAACCACTGTGAATGGCCCGCTGAGTAAATTGAAAATGGGATCTTTATCTTTGATTAAAAATAACATTCATATTGGGGCTACGGCCTAGGGGCTTGGAATGCTTGACTCTGGGGCCCTGACGTACGACATGGAAAAGGGCCAAAGTCCTCACTGTTTGGGAAGACCTTAAAACAAAAGTATATATATATATATATATATTCAGTGAAAAATACAGACATTTGCTCGCCCCTTTTCGGATCTTTTGCTCTCTAAACAAGGTCATAGGGCCACTCAACTTTTCCGCCCGCTCCAGGGGAATCCCTTGAGACAAAGATTTCGAATTCAGCTCGATCAGACCCTTTCGAGCCATGTCCACGAACCCTCTACAGTAAGCCCATTTAAATAAATTGAGAGTGGAACTTTTTTAGGAAGATACCACTGGGCCCAAATCGCACACAGGGTTGCGTCAGAAGCTCCGGAGCGAAGTGCTAAATTGGCCGGCCAGACTTAAAAGGCTTAGGAACCGGCTAGGGCCCTTAAGAAGCAGCTAGGGCCCTCAAACTCGGGGGCCCAAATGGGGGGCCCAGGACGGTGGTGCGTGCCGAGTTTCGAGGCCCAGTGACCTTCCGTCTCCGTACGAGAGACGTCCCGCTTCCCATTTAAACGTGTAACTGTTTCATGTATGCATGGTTTCTTTTTTGATCTTTTGACTCCTGAAAGAGTTCGTAGGGTCACCAAAATTTTCCACTCGCTAAAGGGACCCCTGACGAGATGCAAATGGCGCCCTCTAGATGAGTGGCCCTTTCGGAGCCGTGGCCGCGAAACCGCTAGACCAAACCAATTCAAATAAATGGAAAGTGGTGTTTTTTTTTAAAAGGTGTTAGCGATCCCACATTTTACAGGGGGGTTCGTGGGGCCCCACGAAGTGCTCCACCCAGAGCACCAGTCAATCGGAGCTGCTTCACGTCAGACGTAATTTCTTTGCATCAGACGTCATTTAAACAGCCAGGGAGGGCATCGGTGAGCGTCCACGGGTCGAGGGCGCCTGCCCCCTGCCTGAGGACCATATGGGGATGCTTTTTGTGAATATAGTGGGTAAACGGACAAATAGTGGGTTCTTGGGATGTGGGGGCAAGCGGTCAGCTGGGGTAAATGTGTCGATCTGGCACAATAGTGGCAAAGTAGACAAATAGTGGCTTCCTGGGACCTGGGGGGTGGGGGAAAGTGGTCAGCACTGGTCAAGGAGTCATTCCGGCACAATAGCGGTGAAATTGACAAATAGTGGGTTCATGGGACTGGCCCCTAGCCCAAGTGATCCCCATGTACCTGGCAGAGAGATGGACAAATATTACTTTGGTGGGATGTAAAGGCCCCTGGGGTAAGAGCCCCATACATTCACTCAAAGGGAGAATGGACAAAAATTTGCGTTTTGGGAGCGACTACCCCGTTTTAACCCTAAAAATGATTGAAAATGGACATTTAAAGGGTCCATGGACTGGGGGAGGGGTCAAAAGGTGAGTGTTGCCCCCTATAGGTTTCCAAACCCCCCCTATTCTGGGGGTAGCAAATCAGAGCACACAGAATTTGGGGTAAGCAGAAACCTCCCAATCATCCTATAAATAACAGGCAAACGGCATCCAAATCCACCCTTCGGGTAAATCCTTTGGCAATTTATTAGAATGGGCTTTATTCCGCAAACTCTTTAAATGTAACTTCTTATGACGCGATGATGTTTTCATGCTCTGTATAAAACAATAAAAGTAATATGAGTGTACACTGTATTATGATGAATGCTAAAAGTCTAAGTATGTTTAGAACATGTCTATTATTAATAGCCTTCACTGTTCAAAAATAGATTTTAATAATGTGCTAAACAATAATAATTAGTTTCTCAGATATAACATTTTTTTTTTTATAATAGTACAAAGCATGCGTGAGTCTACAAAACCTATATATATATATATATATATGTATATACAGATGCTCCTGATATTAACATAATTTTTTGGGGGTTATATGTATTTTATTGAATCAGATACCTGCGCTAGAGATGATGAATCCTGATGACGTTCTTCAAACTGTTTTCCTCTGAGAGCTCTGTACCAACATCAGATGTTCAACTACACTGATATTATATGGTAAAACAAGCTCATTGACTTACTGATTATGTTGTATTCTTCTTAAATCCATGGGAAAGAAGCAGAAACACTTAAATAACACACGTACATATGGTTTACTTGTTTCACTTGTTGAACAGAATCTGTTGCAGGAATGAATCAAAGTCTGTTCACATCTCTGTGGTTAGATCGGTGTGCATAATAATGTGTCTCTGACCTTCATTATGTATGTTTTGATTATACTGTGTTGCAAATAAAATACTAATAATTTGGAAAAAAACTAATTTTTCAATCTCCTCACATTCTCTCTTAGCTGCCTCAAAGTCAAAGTCCCACTGACGGGACTTTAGGGGAGGGCCCTTTGTCTCTCAGGTGAAAATCACTTAATATGCAAGGCCATTGCCACTCCCTTGCATATAGGATTTCGATCACAAAACATGTCTAAAAATTTAAATCAATATATTGTTTTCTGTGAATGAGTAAGCAGAATGATTTTCAGTAAATATTCTACCCTACAAAACTGATTACTCAAAAGTCATGTTCAGAACTATTTAATGTGGGATTTATGGCCTTATTTCAGCTACATTATTCCCCCCAAAACTTACTAACCACGCATAATATTTTTTTTCTAAGAAATGCAAACATCTTGGTCACATATTATTGTAGTACAGTTTGTGTTGAATAATACAAAATTAGATGTTAGTCAATAGTATGTTATTAGTATCTGAAATAAGCACAAATATCAGGGCACATCAAAACATCTCAAGGGCCCCAGAATTACCTTAGACCCCAGAGGGTTAAAACCAGTTGATTCAGTAAAAAAAAACACATAAAAAACAGCTAAGACCAGCCTGACATGCTGAAAAGTGACCAAAACACCTTTAAAAACAGTTGTTTCAGTAAAAAAATTAAACCAGCTAAAAACCAGCCTAACCTGCTAAAGAGTGTCCAAAACAACTTTAAAACCAGTTGATCCAAAAAAACAATAGATAAAAACCAGCTAAGACCATACTGACCTACTAAAGTGTGACCAAAACCCCTTTAAAACCTGTTGATTCGGTAGATAGATAGATAGATAGATAGATAGATAGATAGATAGATAGATAGATAGATAGATAGATAGATAGATAGGATAGATGGATAGATAGATAGAGTCAGATTTTAGATGGATGGATAGATCATTAGCTGGTCAGATCTGCCGCCCGCATTTGATTTTAGTATTCTAGGTATTATCATATTGTCAGGTTGGGTGGAAGGGAAGAGAACGAGGACCCAATTGCAGGAGGAAACTGACTTTTTATTAATAATAATGAATAAAACAAACAAAAACAACCCCGTAGGGGAAAAACAGACTGGCAGGCTGGACAAGGCAGGGCAGGACAGGACAGGACACAAGGCATACAACAAACGACAACAAACCAACAAGGAACTGCAAACATAAGGAGATTATAAAGGGTATCAAGGGAGAGCAGCTGGGGAAAATTAATCAATAAACAGGTAACAAGATGGGTGGGGTCAAGACAAATTGACATGAGAGCACATGGCACACAGAAAACTAGGACAGAAGCCAAAACAAAACACAAGCACATGGCCAGCAAACAAAATCACTAGCCATGTGCAAAACAGGACATGAACACGCATGCAGCTAATGAGAAAACTCATAAGCCACGTGTTCACACAAGACATGACAACATGAAAGCACGCAACCAATGAAATACACAAGCTGCGTGCCACACAGCACAAGATATAACAAGAATGCACGCAGCCGATAGAAACACGAACTGTGTGCAACACAACAAAACAAAAGCGGACAGGAGAGCGGACAGGAGAGCGCGCAGTCGAGCGAACTCGAGTCCGCGCACTCTCACAATGACAGAAAACAGAGCGCGAGTGTCCGAACCCCGACACGAAACAGAAACTCAAGACATGAGTGCCGGGATCCGAACACCACGTTCCAACAAGGTACAAGGTACACAGACGAGAGAGCGCATGGCTCGAGCACACTCGAAGCCGCGCACTCACATGAAAACAGGACATGACGGGAGTATCAGGGCTCTGTCACAAAACCATGAATAACAATAGACCAAAGTGACAGAACCTGACACATATGGCCAGAGTTTTGAGAACGCAGTGGACATGGAGGACTACAATGCGATAAGAGCTCGCTCAAGTACAGAGGAGCTAAACCATTCAGGGCTTTATAAGTAACAAGATTTATAAACAACAAGATTTTAAAATATATACAACGTTTAATAGGGAGCCTGTACAGTGTTGACAGAACTGGGCTAATGTGGTCAGACATCCTGGTTCTAGTAAGGACTATAGCTGCTGTATTTTGAACCATCTATAGTTTGTTGATTAAAGGCCAAAGTATACTTTGTACGCATACGCGATGGACAGCTTACAGTGCACATGATGTGAATTTCGTCATCATAATAGTACGTGTGTACTGTACGTGCATTTTTGTAACTGCGCGTACTTTGTACGCACAGGTTGCACATGTGCATTAAACTCTCTTGCAGTAATTAGTTTATCTGCAAGGTGGAAACGCTGCCATAGGGGTATCGATTCACAAGGTAGCCGAAGAAAAACTGCATAAACATATGGCTTCACACACCTCCGGAATAAGCTTAGACACTGTCCGGCTTCCCAAACTGTAGCTTGCTGCAATACTTGGTCACGGCTAGCCTTTCCGCTGTGCTTACCGGACTTCTATGAGTTTTTCTTCTATGTCCTTCGTCACACTGTAATCTTCATAACTGCTCCATACAGGCCCCGCTAGGCCAGGAGAGGTATAGCAATTTGGTGCAATGCGCATGCGATGAACGTCTGTGTACGCATACGAGTCAAATTAAGTTTATCTTTGCAAGGCTGCGCATACGATTGTGTGCATACACTAACGTACATGTAAACAAAATAATTATACTCAGGCCTTAAGCGTGCGGAACATCAACCCAATAAAGCATTACAATAATCTAACCTTGAGGTCATAAACGCACAGATTAACATTTCTGCATTTGACATTGAGAGCATAGGTCTCAGTTTAGATATACTGTATTTTAAAGATTAAAAATGCAGTTTTACAAATGCTAGAAACGTGGCTATCAAAGGAGAGATTGCTTTTAAAAAGCACACCTAATTCCTGACTGATGACGAAGAATCGACAGAGCAGCCATCAAGTGTTAGACAGTATTCTAGGTTATTACTTGTGGGGGTTTTAGGTCCGATAATTAACACTTTTTCTGAATTTAGCAGTAAGAAATTACTCGTCAGCCTCTTTTTTATATCAACTATGCATTCCCTAAGTTTCTCAATTTGGTGTGTTTCACAAGGCCGTCGATAAATATAGAGCTGAGTATCATCAGCATAACAGTGTATATAATTGAGAGGATACTACTGTTTCTAGTCACTTTGACAGAAAAGTGAGATTCGAGATCGATCTGTAGTTAACTAGGTCTTTGGGGTCAAGTTGTGTTTTTATGAGAGGTTAATGAGAGTTTTGGGGACATATCCTGATGACAATAAAAAAAAAAATAATAGCCAAAAGAGGATTCATGACTTCTTGAAGCACCTCTTTTAGTAGTTTAGATGGAATAGGGTCTCTAACATACATGTTGTTTGTTTGGCTGAATTAACAATTTTATACAAGTCTTCCTCTCCTATAGTACAGAATTAATGGAATTGTTAATCAGGGGATCTACAGTGCATCTGATGTGATACTCTAGCTGACGGCTGAAAGATTATGGATTTGATCAACTGGTCTCTCAATGCAATTGACACCATCTTCTCGTCGAGAAGCCTGGGGTCTGGGGAACCTGACTGCCCTGATGGAACGTTCGCAGCTGGCTATACGATGGACGCGTGGGAGAGGTGGCGAATCGTATGTCTAGCGGCTCTTTCCGTGGAGGACATTGAAGATATCTACCTATTCGGAACCATGATAACAGGTATTTTGCTGATTGGATTAGGCTGTGCCCTGGGTTATTGAAGAATTCAGAAAACGGGAACAGCTGTCCAAAGCCTCACAAGGCTGCCCGTCATGATTGAAGCAGTGGGAAGAGTGGTCAGCATTGAGACTGAGACTATTAACTGCAATATGGATTATATCATGGAGAAGCTCACGGCTTTGCAAAGGAAAATTGATATTGGAGACCAGAATGGACAAAGAGAGTAGCCGTGGAATTGGAATGCGGTTACTCGCCCTAAGACAAAACAATCAATCTTATCTTTTTTGGCTCCCCCGCACAGTGGCCTTGGCCAAGGCTGCTGTTGGAAATAACCCTGGGAAGAGCACTGCAGTGAGACGCTCTTGCTTCCTCCCCCATTCTATAGACATTGATTATAAACTACTACACACACACACATATGCACTCACTTCCCCTCCCCCGATCCCTCGCCTCCGTCTCTTTGAACCGCCAGCCTGACAGGCGGGTCTGTGGCCAGCGCCAAGAATGGCTGCGGGACCGGATGGCTGCCTGCTGGAGCTGGATTACTTCCCCTGTTGCAAAGTCGTGTGTCTATGGTTTATGTGCTTTTTGTTGCTGAGGTGTTTTTCCTGTTCTCACACTGTACTCCCCAAGGAGCATAGTCTGGGGGTTATTTTTTTTCTCCTCACCTTCCTCATGTTATGCTGTATTTTTATTCAATTCCCTGTCTTCCTGTCCTGTCTACCCCCTTGTCATATATGTATGTTGTGTATGTATGGACAGGTTGATGGCTAATTTCACTGGTACTTGTGACTAGTGACAATAAAGGGCTACTACTACTACTGCATGGTTACAATTTGATCTTTAATTGTATCGATTTTGGTAATAAAATAGTTAATAAAGTCATTACTGCTGTGCTGTTGGGAAATATTTATTTTTATTTTGCAACTGTATTGAATAAATAATTGGGGTTATGTTTTTTTTCTTCTAAACGAGACAACAAGTAATTAGATCTAGCAGTTTGTAATGATTTTCTGTAGGAAATGGTACTTTCCTGCCAAGCAATATGAAATACCTCTAGTTTTGTTTTCCTCCTGTATCTAAATTGCTAGAAAAGAGAGAGAGTCCATAGTTTCTGTTACATCATCAAGTTTTTCTGCACTGTTGGATATGCTGAGGAATTGAGATAAATCAGGAAGATTACTTACAAAGCAGTCTTTTGTGGTAGAAATGATGGTTCTACTAATTTACTAATTTACAGCTTTAGTAGTTATATGGATTTATACAGACCGAGACCAGCCTAACCTGCTAAAGAGTGTCCAAAACAACTTTAAAACCAGTTGATCCAAAAAAACAATAGATAAAAAACAGCTATATGAACAATACCAGAGAATGATCTGATATATCATTGCTTTAGTGCAGAATTTCAACACCATTGACATCAATTTATGTGACAGTTTTAAATATAGAGTATGATTTCGACAATGAGTAGGTCATGAGACGTGTCGTCTAACCCTGATAGAGTCCAGAATGTCTATGAATGCTGATCATAATGCTTTTTTTTTCATTATCAACGTGGATTTTAAAATCACCCACAATTAAGACTTTATCTGCAGCCAGCAATAACTCTGATATAAAATCACCAAATTATTTAATAAAGTCTGTATAGTGGCCTGGTGGCTTGTATACAGTAGCCAGTACAAACATAATGGTGGATTTATCATTAATACTTTTTTCTCTGGATGATGTTATTTGAAGGACCATTACTTCAAAGGAGTTATTCTTAAAGCCTGTCTTCTGAGAAATACTGAGAATATTTCTATAAATTGTAGCAACACCTCTCCCTTTGCCTTTTGGATGCGGCTCGTTTTTATAACAGTAATCTTGGGGGTAGACAAAATAATGTATTCATCTGGTTTTAGCAAGGTTTCTGTCAAAGAGAGCACATCTAGTTTATGATCAGTGATCATATCGTTTACAAAAAGCGCTTTCGAAGAAAGGGACATGATATTCATTCAGAAACAGAATTTGTTTCTCTGTTATATACATTTTTAATTTGTTGAATATCAATTAAGTTGTTACTCATGAAATAGTTTGTACATTTTTTTTGTATGTTCTAGGTATGTTCTAGTTCGGGGAACAGACACAGTCTCTATAATGTGATATCTAGGTGAAAGGGTCTCTATGTGCTGATAATTAACTGACTTATGTGACGTGAGGCAGCTAGCAGACAGTCGGTTTAGCCAGTCTGTCTGCTTTCTGACCTAGGCCCCAGTTAGTCAAGTACGAACTCTAAGACTATGTGCCATATTTTTAGAGAGAAGAGCGGCACCACCCCAGGAGGGATGAAGACCATCTCTTTTCAACAGGTCAGGTCTGCCCCAAAAACTCGTCCAATTGCCTATATAACCTAGGTTATTCTGCAAGCACCACTTAGACATCCATCAATTGAGTGACAACAGTCTGCTATGAATCACATCACCCCGGGAAGCAGGGAGGGGACAAAAACATATTACAGTGTCTGACATCGTACTTGCAAGTTCACACACCTCTTTAACATTATTTTTAGTGATCTCTGACTGGCGAAATCTAACATCATTAGCGCCGATGTGGATAACAATCTTACAGAATTTATGTTTAGCATTAGCCAGCACTTTTAAATTTGCCAAGATCTCAGGCGCTCTGGCTCCCGGTAAACAATGAACTATGGTGGCTGGTGTCTCTATTTTCACGTTTCGTACAATAGAATCGCCAATAACTAGAGCACTTTCATCAGATTTCTCAGTGGGTGTGTCACTGAGAGGGGAGAACCTGTTTGATGTTTTGATCGGAATGGAAGAACGGTGTTTTGACCTGCGACTTAGCCGTCTCACAGTTACCCAGTTGCCCTGCTGCACGGGTAGCACCATAGTCAACCGGAACCGAACAATGTACAGTACTCCCTGAGCTAGTTGCATCCAAAGCCGTAACTACAACCCTCACATTCGTACTATCCTCAACTAAAGTTTGGATACGTGTCTCCGGTTCTAAAATCTTCTATGTCAGGCTAACTATTTCCCTGCATTTATCACATGTGAATCCCTGACAGACACAGATAAACT
The DNA here is from genome assembly GCA_003573665.1 of Oxygymnocypris stewartii. Lineage (NCBI taxonomy): Eukaryota > Metazoa > Chordata > Actinopteri > Cypriniformes > Cyprinidae > Oxygymnocypris > Oxygymnocypris stewartii. The sequence continues at coordinate 151,418 of QVTF01024767.1, read as the reverse complement.
GTACATGTGGCAGACAGTGCAAACAACGATAGCAGGAGAAGAAGCCATTACTCACAGTGATTGATGAATGATACCGACTTAACTTTCCACTTACCACTGTTGTTTGATGCACTCGTGAAAAATTAGAGCGAGAGAGAAATGAAACGAAGCAAGAAAAAAAAAGAAAACAGTAATAGACGCGAATAGAAACACAATTGACACGCTAACCAACTAACAAATGCTAACACAATGCACTAGTGATTTTAGATTAAAAGCGAACGATCAAATTAGTAAGATTAGTTTGATAGATAATATCAGAAATATAATGGGAATTAAAGCTGCAAGCAGCGATGGAAAGGACCTTGCACCCGGCACCGCCGACCGGTGGCTTCAGAAAGACAGGGAATGTAAACCAATATGCATTTAAAAATGCAAATATAAAGGAATATGTCATTTATATGTGCCAAACCTGCTGCCAGCTGGTGGCACTATGTCCATAACTGAACATTAAAATGTAGATGTCTTCAGGCTAACACTTTTATCAAACATGTGAAGTTTGGTGCAGATTGAACATAGTATGTTTGAGTTAGTGTAAAGCCTGACATATCCTGTTGTCAACAGATGGCGCTATGATTACATCTGAATATTGGCCTTTAAATGTCTTCAGGCCAGGACTCTTACCAAATATGTGAAGTTTGGTGCAGATTTGAACATTGAATGCTTAAGTTAGTGTAAAACAAGTAATTTCCTGTTGCCAGCAGGTGGCGCTATGTCTTTAAATTAACATTGATATTTAGATATTTTCAGACAAATACTTTTATCAAACATATGAAGTTTGGTGCAGATTGAACATGGTATGTTTGAGGTAGTGTAAAGCCTGACATATCCTGTTGTCAACAGGTGGCGCTATGACTACATCTGAATATTGGCATTGAGATGTCTTCAGGCCAGGACTCTTATCAAATATGTGAAGTTTGGTGCAGATTGGACATTGCATGTTTAAGTTAGTGTAAAACAAGTAATTTCCTGTAGCCAGCAGGTGGCGCTATGTCTATAACTAAACATTGGCACGTAGATGTCTTCAGGCCATGGCCCTTATCAAACGTGTGAAGTTTGGTGCAGATTCAACATAGTATGTTTGAGTTAGTGTAAAGCCTGGCACATCCTGTTGTCAAGAGGTGGCGCTATGGTTACTTCTGAATATTGGCCTTTTGATATCTTCAGGCCTGGAATCTTACCAAATATGTGAAGTTTGGTGCAGAGTGGACAATGCATGTTTGAGTTACTGTAAAACTATGAATTTCCTGTGGCCAGCAGGTGGCACTATGTAGATAACTGAGCTGAAAATTTGGTATATGTCTTCAGACCAGTAATTTAAAAAAACATATGAAGTTTGGTGCAGATTGGACATTGCATGTTTAAGTTAGTGTAAAACAAGTCATTTCCTGTTGCCAGCAGGTGGCGCTATGTCCATAACTAAACATTGGCACGTAGATGTCTTCAGCCAATGGCTCTTATCAAACGTGTGAAGTTTGGTGCAGATTGGACATTGCATGTTTAAGTTAGTGTAAAACAAGTCATTTCCTGTTGCCAGCAGGTGGCGCTATGTCCATAACTAAACATTGGCACGTAGATGTCTTCAGCCAATGGCTCTTATCAAACGTGTGAAGTTTGGTGCAGATTGGACGTTGCATGTTTAAGTTAGTGTAAAACAAGTAATTTCCTGTTGCCAGCAGGTGGCGCTATGTCTATAACTAAACATTGGCACAGAGATGTCTTCAGGCCATGGCTCTTATCAAACGTGTGAAGTTTGGGGTAGATCGGACATTTTATGGCTGAGTAACAACAGCTTCTATTCCCATGGCGAGACATCGGATTTTGTCACGCCGCCATGGACACGCCCATTAGCGAAATCTCAAGCTCTTCGCAATTTAACATCACAAAGGCCTTTAGATTAGACTGACCTAAATATTATGTTGATGTCATTAAATCTCTAGGAGGAGTTAGTTACAGAGTAAAACATGTCACTTCCTGTTGCCAGCAGGTGGCGCTATGAATTTATATGAATATGGTCACTTAGATCTCTTCAGGTAAGGAGTCTTACCAAATATGTGAAGTTTGGTGCAGATTGGACATTGCATGCACCAAACATGCACCTCGCACCATCAGTGCTCGGTCCCTAATTAAAGCTGCAAGCAGCGATGGAAGGGACCTCACACCCGGCACCGCTAACCGGTGGCTTCAGAAAGACAGGGAACGGTGAGCAATATGCATTTAAAACGGTAAATCTAGAGGAATGTGTCATAGTCATTTATATGTGCCAAACTTGCTATCAGCTGGTGGTGCTATGTCCATAACTGAACATTAACATATAGATGTCTTCAGGCTAGCACTTTTATCAAACATATGTAGTTTGGTGCAGATTGAACATAGTATGTTTGAGTTAGTGTAAAGCCTGACACATCCTGTTGTCAACAGGTTGCGCTATGATAACATCTGAATATTGACCTTTAGATGTCTTCAGAGCAGGACTCTTACCAAATATGTGAAGTTTGGTGCAGATTGGAGATTGAATGCTTAAGTTAGTGTAAAACAAGTCAAACAAGTAAACAAGTCAAACAAGTAAAACAAGTCCTCTGCACCATCGGTGCTCGGACCCTAATAATAAACGGAGCAGATTCAATAGGGTCCTCGCACCATTGGTGCTCGGTCCCTAGTAAACGGAGCAGATTCATTAGGGTCCTCTGCACCATCGGTGCTCGGTCCCTAATAAACGGAGCAGATTCAATAGGGTCCTCGCACCATCAGTGCTCAGTCCCTAATAAAGTATAACCACTTAGCACTTCCCATTTTGGGACTCACAGTTGAAAAAGACCTACCTAATTAAAATTATAACAGTTGCCGACTTCAGTGTGCTACACACAATGTTGGTGTCTTTGCAAAGAAGACCCTTTGGGCTTTACTATCCATCATCCAGAGTTGATAAAGCTCAAAAAGATAAAAAGTTATAGAGACCGAAGTGCCTTGAAAAAAAGTGTACCTGAACTCCAAAAGATGGTATTCTGGCTCAGTGATGATTAGGAGAAGAGTTAAGAGAAACATCAGCTGAGATCATAGGATCTTAGTTCGATGGAAAGTCAAGGCCGAAGCCTGGCTCAAACTTAAAGTACGGAAGATTTCTAGCTCATATCCTCATCTTCTCAGTATCTGAAAGAACCGCAGACTGCTCGGCAGGTCACTGATGTGAGAGCTTTATCTGATATAGAGGTCACACCTCTTGGGTTTCAAATAGCCAATGGTGTCTTGTACTTTTTGAGGGAAAGTTTATGGCTCTTTGTCTCCAAGTATGGTTATTTTTCATAGGTAATTTGCTTGGGGTTAATGCACAAACTAATGACGATTTTTAGGACACTAATATGTTGCATAGGTATCTTTCTCGTTTGGCTCTCAACGGAGGCAGTCGCATTTTTTCACTCATCGTCCTCCCTTTTTTCCCTGCTTGCCTCTTTTGTCTCGTCTCATCTATTGAGAGACTCTCTCTGCACGGCTCTCCAAACTAGAAGATTATAGATTTGATCAACTGGTCTCTTAGTGCAATTGACACCATCTTCTCAACAAGAAGTCTGGGTTCTGGGGAACCTGTTTGTCCTGACGGGACGTTCGCAGCCGGCTATACGAGGGATGTGTGGGAGAGGTGGCAAATCGTATGTCTGGCGGCTCTTTCCGTGGAGGACATTGAAGATATCTACCTATTCGGTACCATGATAACAGGTATTTTGCTGATTGGATTAGGCTTTGCCCTGGGTTATCGAAAAATTCAGAAGACGGGAACAGCTGTCCAAAGTCTCACAAGGCTGCCCGTTTTGATTGATGCTGTGGGAAGAGCGGTCAGCATTGAGACTGAGACTATTAACCGGAATATGGATTCTATCACGATGAAGCTCACGGCTTTGCAAGTGAAAATTTATGATTTCAGAGACCAGAATGCACAGAGAGAACAGCTGTGAAGGTATGCAGCTGTTCGCCCCAAAGACAAAACAAATCAATCTTAAATTTTTCTGGCTCCCCCGTACCGGCCGGCCTCGGCCAAGGCCGTGCTGGATAACTACCCTGGGAAGAGCGCTGCAGTGAAGACTCTCTTGCTCCCTCCCCGATTACAGACATTACTCCCCTCCCCCGACCAACTGCCTTCGACCGCTTTGTTCCGCCACGCTGTCAGGCGGGTCTGCGACCAGCGCCGTAACAAATGGCGCCGGACCGGATGGCTGCTTGCCAGAGCTGGATATGTTTCCCCCTGTTGCAAAGTTATGTGTTTATGGTATATGTGCTTTTGTGCTGAGGTGTTTTTTTTCTGTTCTCACACTGTATTCCTCAATGGAGCATAGTCTGGGGGTAAAAAAATGTTTTCTCCTCCCTTTCCTCATGTAATGCTGTAATTTTCTTCAATTCCCTGTCTTCCTGTCCTGTCTACCCCCTTGTCATATATGTATGTTATGTATGGGCAGGTTGATGGCTTATTTCACTGGTACTTGTGACTAAGTGACAATAAAGGGCTACTACTTACTACATGTAATATTCATTCTCCATTAGATCCTCCGAAGACGAATTGATAGAGACCAAACATGGTATAAGTGAGGTGATATCAGCTAGTGATCTATCATAAGCATGCATAAAACAGAATACAATACACAATAACATATACAAGAACAGTAATAATATACATAAAGACCTGAAGATATGTGTGTTTATTCAAAGAAAGGTTTTTCTATGAATGAATTAGAGAAGAGTCCATTTTTATGGATTCGGGGTTCGTACACATTTTTACCAACAAATTTCCATGACTTTTCCATGACTTTTCCATGACTTTTGTGACAATTTCCATGACCTAATTTCACATTATTTTACAATAAGAATAAAAATCTGTTCAAATTATCATAGCATTTTAACTAAAATGAATGACTATTAATACTATTGTTTGCTTTTTTGTTTTAGTACAAGCTGAAACTGCGCCAGATGTGAAGGTCCTTGCAGTCCGAAATTTCGCACGCAAAAACGCATACAAAAATGTCTGACTCGGTGTGTAAGGACCTTTACTCCACACAGAGAACATATCACATCACTATTATCATTTATTTAACTCAGTTAAACGCAGGGCCAGAATTTCGTTTTGGAAACTTTTCTCTTTCGCAAGTGTTTACATTAAGAAAAAAATGACAATGCTTACAAGGATACTCGCCAGCAGTGTTCGAATTATACCGTGGACTTTGGGGAGCCCATTTCTTTCTTTTTTTTTTATGACGGGGGGATTTTGTGCGCTTGCGATGGGCTTACAAAGATACATAAAAGCTACAAAAAAGATACCATTATATATATATATATATATATATATATATATATATATATATATATATATGTAGTGCCCTATGAAATCCGTTTTAATTTTTCCCAAATTCTATTTTATTCCGTTTTCATTTTATAGACTCCTTTTTAATGATCAAATAAAATTTTATTTATCAAAAAGCATGTCTAATTAATTAAAATCATGAAACTTATACAATTTAATTTATTAAAAGTGTAACAAAAATCACGTTTAGGGCCGTATGAAATGTTATATTTTTTTCTTACCTTATGTTTTATTGTTGCCAAATTCTGTTTTAGCTCATCTGATTATTTGAATGCATACAAATTTTTTTTTTTACTCTTACAGTGCCTTATGAATTGTTATTTTTCCTCAGAAATTCTGTGTTGTGTATTTAAATTTGACTGGTTATCAGATTAAGGCATGAAACATCGATTTTATTTATATTTTAATGAATGAAAATTAAACATTTACATGTTGAAAAATAAAGGGGATTTAGCCTACTATTAAAAATAAAATATTTTGTGATGTCTTAATAAAATAAAGTTGTATTATTTTTCAACAGTAGTAGTTGACGTGTTTTTGAAGTAGAACTAAATTCACAGTTTCATTGTTTGTAGGGACAAACAGATGCAGATAATTAAAACATGCACATTTCTTCTCTTTCTCTGTCACTCTCAAAATGGGCATATTTTAGAAACAAGTCCAGTAGTTTGCTTCACTGAATATAATTGTCGGTCATTTAGCATTTCTTTCGTAAAACAGTTGACTAAACATCTTACCTCGCTCTCTTTTATTAATCTGACGCTTCGTCGCGCGCTCAGCATCTGTGAACGCTAAACTCCGCCTACTTTGATTTGATTTGAACTAAATTACTTTGAAATTGACGAGCGCTGTTTGCCCGCTGAGGCAGAGCAGACTTTTAAAGCTTTTTTTGTCATCCTAACAAGAGCGCTGCGTAATCGAGGACAGCAGATGCTCATGTAGGCCTATAATCTTTATTGAAGTGAGTTAGGTTTAAATCGCAATCGTCAAGCATTAATTAACGATTTTTGTTGTTGCAATTTTACACATAATAATCCACGATGATCACAGTACACAAAACTGAAATTGCACGTCAAAATAACACAGTCAATATTTTTTGAGACTCACCCCCCCAAAAATAAATTACTTTCCACAAATCACGTTTTCAGGGGAGCCCATGTATTATTAAGGGGTGCCCCTAGCTCCCCCGTAGTTCGCACCCTGCTCACCAGGATGGCCATTTTAACGTTATTTTGTGTGCAATTTTGCAGCTTAAACGCAACAAGCTGCACTTTTAGAGCCCCATATTTCAGCCTCGACTTTTAGTTTATGGCTTCGGGACAATTTTCACGTCAGACGCGGGCCGGGCATCAGGCTTGTTTTAGGATTCCTCCTTATTTTTGTATTTTAGAAATCCATCAATTATTATGGTGATGAAAAGGATTAGCCGCTCGTGGAAACATACCGCGACTGACAAGAGCAGCTCGACCTGTCTAATAGCACATTTGTCTAGGTTAAACATTTAAACTAACATTGTGATATGCTTTTTAAAGTATTTTAAATATAGATTTATTTTAGTCAAGTGGTGATTTAAGAAGGCTAAATTGATCAAACATAATATGCAAACTCACTGTCTGCAGCTGGCCGATTGCTCAAAAGCTAGGCTACTTTAAAAACAAGAACTTGAATTTAATAAACAAATAAATTTTCCAAACATATTTCTAAATTAACTTAATAAAGAAACGAAATACGCTTTGCCATTAAAAACGAAACTGAACTATTTTAATGGCTAGAACAGCAGGTGTGTAATGGGGAAGCGAGAAAGAAAGACATGGGCTCCAGTCGGACTCGAGAAGGTAATTCTGATAATCTGCTGGACAAGGATTATTGGACTGGGGCGTATGTTTGAGGCCCGTGCAGGATTCTACTGAGCTTGTTTGGTACCAAAGTCAATTTGGTGCTCGCAAGGCGGCTTTATGCGGACGCCATTTGGACATGACTGAGTGCAGCGAAACCGCCTCTTGAGCGCGCGAGTACAGAACGGCTTAAAAAGACGTGCAAATAAATAATAGGCTACATTTTTGTGACAATGCAACAATGACCGATTAGGCAGGTGACAATTCTGTCAACTGTACCAAAATGCCAGAGAAAGACTTGTATCGCACCGTGCAGCTCTTTAGTGCAGACGAGATGCGCTGAGCTCAGTTGAACTTTCCTGTAGCTTAACTGGTAGAGCATGGCGCTAGCAACGCCAAGATCGTGGGTTCAGTTCGATTCCCAGGGAAAGCAAGACCTGATAAAATGTACAAACTGTAACTTGAATACAATGTAAGTCACTTTGGATAAAAGCGTCTGCTAAATGCATAAATGTAAATGTAAATGATTACGTGTTTTCAGAGAAAGTCAAAGAGAGAAAACACAGCTGATGAATCCGTTTTCAAATGACCGATTTGATATTCTGTGTGGATCTATTTACTCATCAGCCTACAAGCTATAGGCTATTGAATAAATGTGTGAATATCCATCATTTTAAAGTCGAAAGCTGCGGGAAAGAGTAGAAATATGCGATATAGCCCATGCGCAATCCCGTACCAAAATTCAGGATAATTCAGGTTTCAATAAACATAATTGTATTATACAGAGATTTGTCAAATAGATTTCCATGACTTTTCCAAAACTTTCTGGGTTTATTCATTTTTCCAAAACTTTTCCAGGCCTGGAAATTGTGCTTTTAAAATTCCATGACTTTTCCAGGTTTTCCATGACCGTACGAACCCTGTGGATTAATTGTCTTCCCTATAGGACAAAATATAGTGAGAGTTGCTCCGCCTGTATTCCTTTGAGCAATACAACTAGTGTTTATCAGATTGGTTGCCATGGAACCAGAGGCCTGGAGTCACCTACAGACATTCTAGCACACAGTATGTGTATTGTTTGAGGAGTCTGTGATTATTTGTTAATAAAATTAACTAATTGATTTATTAAATCAAATTTAAAAATGTGTGTCTGATTGGTACAAATGCTACAGGAGAATGTTAAATGTTTGGTGTCCTGAAACACGGCAGGAAACAACCGAACATGTAACATCTCACTGGAGACCGCTGACCCCTGAAACACCAGTGGTGGTGGAAGTTGTACCCCCTAAGGAGCCCTTACTCTCCTCATTGGAGTTTTCCATGACCCTCCCCGAGGGGACACACTCATTGTCCTGGGCAAAGCCTCAGGACTTCCTTCAGTTCGTGAAGACCGTTTTAAGGTCCAGCTCCCTCTATGGCTGTTGAGTGCCACGAGCTTTTCCCCAGTCTTTATGAAGGGGTGCATGGCTCGCATACTCTGTTTTGGGCTTCTCGCCTCAGAGGAGCTGGGCCGTGTTGGCACTGGGTGGCCGACAGCCCCAACACTAGAGCATGGTGGGAGAGAAACTTTTTGAAAGCTTTCTTGAGCTTCTTTTACCTGCACTCAGATATTTATGAACGTCAGTCTGATATCCCTGCAGAATCATCATGGTGTGCAGGGCAGCAGCCGCTAGCGTCACTTCCACCTGGGGTAACAATATGTAGCCCTGTGCCTTTGAATCCACAATAGATGAAAAATTAAAAGTTGAGGCAAAAAAAAACCCGGGACAAATATGGCTTACTCCATGAACGTGTTCTCTCATCATGGAGGTCACCAAAGAAGGGGAGAGACCATTGCTGAGGTACCTCCCCCTTGACCACCTGACAAAAACCTCTCATTTAGTTTGGAGTGTCTGGGGGTCTACTGCTCTTGTGGCCAATCCAGCTTTAATCTGATCACACTGCATGAGTCATCACCTTGAGTGACTCCTCATTCATTTTACAATCGCGGGAGGAGCTCTCGGGAGGCGGTGCTCTCAATTTCCATTTCTACAGAATCAAGAGCCGCAGCGTTCACTGCCCGATCTGAAGAAATGCCAGGGCACGCTTTGGAAGTGGGCACGAAAAGATTCCGATTTGGCGAGTGCACGAGAGAAAGGGGAGAACCTGCCTAATCAAAGCCAGATCAAAGTGTGACCTTAATGAGGGCACAGCCATTCATTCTTTGTAAAACAAAACAAGCCGAACATGAAGCATTCGGATAGGAAGTGAATCGCAGTGATCACAGTCGCCGCCCTCGAATGCAAGAGCGGCATGCTCTTACCCCAAACCCTCAAAACAAAACTCATGCGAGTCATCTTCAGAGATGACCCATAAACAAGGAGGCACACATCTCTTTGCGGATTAACTTGACAAGCTTTTAACTTTTACTTTCACTTTCCAATTATACTGCTTTCAGTCTCTGAAGACAAAGAAACCTGAATATGTGTATGTCTTATGTCTATTTAAAACCTGACATAAGGTGCACGTAATCAAATTATGTCACCCACATAATTTATTTGAGCCAATTCTTCACAAATGGTCAAACAAAGAATGTTCTCCCATTACCACCATGCAAAAGGACATTCTCATCCCGCGAACACCATGGTATGTCCAACAGCAGTCCACCATAACATCCTCCTCCACAGCATTCACACAGGTGCCAGATGGAGGCTGCACAAGGATAGCTGGACACACCTACTTCTGAGTTACTGGAGCTGCTGACACTAACAAACGAGCTCCCTGAGCAGAACTTAACTGTGAAGTACTGGCAATGGACAAACTTCTGACTCCTTGCCTCAGACCCCTCCACGGGAGGAGCCTCCTGTAAAACCAGCCAACAAACTAGAAGTAGCCTAAAAACATTGGATAGATTAACGGGCGCACATGCCCAACAGCGAAACCTCTACCAACACAACTCAGGCAAGCTCAAGTCGGTGCCACCACAAGAGCAAAGAGACACCACAAACATCAGACTTGTGGTGACGTTCAAGCAGAACAGAGGGCAAACAACCACCTGCTGCCCTCCTGCTACCATCACTAGATCAGTCTGAAACACTTATCAAACTACTTATCTCCATAATCATTCCCTGCGACCCCTGGAACCACCTGCTCTCTCATAAGCAAGAGTCCATCCTAGCGGTTCCAAACCGCAGGTATCACAGATAGCCTATGGACTAACAACACCTAAAACAACCATCTGACTCTGACCAACTCACTTCAGGATGACTGGTGACACAGCCTCGACAACTGCTGCGCAAGCTCGAGGACCCACAACTTGCTACAGCCTACATCACCCCAGCACACCGCCTGAAAATATCCACAACCACTCCTGCAGGCACCAACAGCCAGACAGCCACCATGGCTTTCAAGCCTTGCATGCCAGAGGCGTGTCTTATTTTCCTGCTTATTTTCCATCATTCACCGTTGTCTACTGGAGATAAAAACGCTCAAAAGGGGGAATATGTGTAGCGTTTTAACTAATCAGACAAACATTTATTAATTATATTGAATTAATAATCCAGCAAACACTCTCACTCAACAAGCAAACTATGAGGATCCCTAAAGGGCTCAGTTACCAGGGAAACCATCTGATAATGGCCTGTATCATTGCTCAAGAGAATGTGAGATGCGACGTGCAGTAAGAATGGACCCTTCTGAAACCCACGCAATGCCGATAAAAACAGAACTTTCCTATCGATGTGTGCATTTTAAACTTCACTTGGTGAAATAAGCCAAAATAGCATATGACATCACAAATCAATTTGAATAGTACATTGAGTTTAATTTATTGACATGGAATTCGTATAGAAACATTTTTAATGCAATAGTTACATCCATACAGAATAATTATATAGCCTAGTACAAATTATTCAGGACAGTGATGTACTCAGCTCCGCTGAAAGCTTGCGAGTGGAATAATACTCGGTGGTAGATATTAAGTTTTTCACATTGTCTGTGTTTTTTAGAAAGTAAAACCAAATGCATTCATCAGTGATTGTATATCAAAGGCAGGGACATGTTTGTGTGTGTTTTATTTTGTGGTTTCAATGGATTGAATGGGATTGAAGCGCTCGTCTGTGCACGAGCCACCGTCACTGACTACAGCATCAACAAGCACTCAGCGTGATTTCAAAAGCAACACATTTCAGCATCAGATAACCTTTTATTTAACACATGAACACAATTAATTATTTCCTACTCAACTAGAGATGTTTCATTTGTTACAGGTTGTCTGCACCGCGACATATTTTAACAAACTCACTTTCAATGACGTAGGAGTCACATCTACAAGGGAATATCCAATTTGTCTGCTTACACGGTAGTCGCAAATGCATGTATCCGATTCATATCTTATTTATTTCCACATATAGATGAGGCCTGAAACCGATTGTAAAATATCGGAATCCATGCTATTTTTTCCTGCTTACACGGCCATGGGCCATATCCAATCTGTGAAAAAAAGATCGGAATGAAAATGCAGTGAAAATGTGGCCTAAAAATACTGTGTAGGGTTTGGTCAAACAAATAAGTGTTATACCTCAATCAAAACTGTGATGTTTCTATTTTTATTTGTGTACACTCACAATAACAACAAAACGTTGTGCTTTTGGAAAATAAAGAAAACAAACAAGGTACAATCTCTGTCTTCTCCATCTCCTCAGACTGCTTTTAGAAATGTGCCACTAAAATGAACTGAAAATCAGTAAATACTCAGCACAGAGATATGGGAGTTATATCTATAGAAAGCTTGATATGTCTACTTCTAAATAATGTAAGTCATATAGAAAACAAATATTGTATGATAGATTAATCCGTATGAAACCAACACGATGTTCAGTGTAATGCCACGTAGGCATGAAGACACACACAAGGATTGAAAAAACAGCACATTTTTAAGAACTTTTCATCCTTTCACTGCAAGTCATAAATGTCAACTAAAGAAAAGTGGCGCCTCTCTGTCTGGAAATACCCCCAATTTTCTTATCTCAGCAAGAAGTGAGATCTTCACCAGATCTACGTTACTGACTGTTGCATGACCTCAAAGACCCTCCTCCAGCAGCCCCAGCGCACGCTTTTACTGGAGAACAAAGACTCAAACCTTTACAAAGGAATTCCAAGAGGAAACTAGTGGCTTTTTCTATTAGAACACGTGTATTCAAGAAACAATATAGATATGTTAATGTTGTACTCTGTCTTCCATATGCTTTGTGTGGTTTATTTAGAATATAGGATGTTTCAATCTGTGCCTTAACCTGTATAGTGGAGCCGATGCCATTTCTCTTAACTTATAATAGCTCCCGGTCAGGTTATAATGTGTTTAGATTAATATAGACGGTCGTGAAAATTAAGAATCAGTGATGCGACCGATTTGGTTATATTATGAATGGGTAAACATGTGATAAGAGTTTAATACCTATGTAAAGTGGTATGCTCCAAAATACATGGGCGGTACTCCACCCCACAATAACAATCTGATTGGAAGAAGCCTCTAGTGGGCGTACTGAAATCAGTCTGTTAAAACTGACCACCACAGCTGAAAAGCTCGCTGCTCTTACTTGCTCGCTCACGGACGCTGGACTCGCGCCTTACCATCAGGCTGAAGACACCATCCAGAAGCATTCAACACATAGTCGAAGTAATAACAACTAGAAACAAACAGCTCAACATCTTCAGCGCTCCAACACAGAAACAAAGACCGCCAATCGCAAGAGGGCTTCCCGGTGACGTCACGCAGCAGCGACTTAAGCCATCGGAGATTTCCGTGAAACACGAAGGAACCATGTGGGAAGAGATCTTCGACCAGCTTAACGTAAAGCAAGTATTCAAACAAAGTCCCTATTCTTACTGAACTGGTGAATTGATCTGTACGCAGAAACAGAGCAGAGTCTCTGTACGTGATCTTCTTTTAGTTACAGTTATGAGATAGCAAAGAGGGCTACTTTACACTTTCTTCTAACATTACTCGCAAATTAAGAATGTGTGTGTGTGTGTGTATGTTTATGTGTCGTTTATGTGTTTTATAAAGTTAGTCCATGTATTGTAGAATAACAGTTAGCAAATAAACATTGTTTCATTGATAAAGAAGGATGTCTTGGGATGTGTGATTTTCTATGTTTAAACTAATTGCCAAGATCACGTTACCTAGCTTATTGGTATAAAACCCTTTATTTTGTTTATCGTTGGCCACAAAAGCAAAATAAACTAAATTGCTAAAGATATACTGATGTTAATGGTCACAGGACGAGTCGTTAATAAAGCATAATCGTAAGTTAAAGATTAATATTACTTTCATCAAAGCAATATTGTATCTGTAATTTAATGATTCCTCGAAGTTGAAATAATAGCTTCATAGTTTCATTACATCAGTCTTTCCCATCTAAACTCATTAGGCTTGTTTGAGATGAACTATACTAGCCTGCTGACAAGAGTAGCCGCTTCCAGTCGGGGCAGAAATAAAAGTTGGACACTTTCGTCAGTCAAGTTGGACACTTTCTTCTCCCCATAGTGACACTCGCATGGTGTGTCCATAATCTTATCACAGATAAAGTTAATTAAATGCAATATTTGTCAAATGCACAGAAACGTTTTTAGTAACAGAAACACCTTTTATATAGTGCTTAATACAATGCCATCTGTTCAAGAATAAAGTTACGCATAAACTTATAGGCAACTGCATACCAATAAAGTGTGGGTATACGCTTTTATCAGTGTTTTTGATAAAAATGACTCAAAATAACAATGCGAATACACTATGATTTTACTGTTATAAAACAGAGTTGTGAGCATTATTGGAATTTAATTGTTCGAATAAATTCGCAACACACGTCATGCTTGTCATCATATAATCTAACCTAGGCGGCTGGTCCCATTTTGCTCTCGTGGTACTTTGATGGCACATGTGGTTGTAAGGTGGCTGTAGTGCCGATCAAAGTTGGACAAAAATTCTAACCAGAAGGCATTGCTTTTGTCAGACAGCAGCTGATCTTTGCAGCGCCGCATGAAGTCGAACAAGCCTATTATCTCTAATATAATCCTGCCCAGGTGCGGCTCCCGCCATTCATATGTAAATATCCATGTGAGACACGTGCACATATAAACGCTCAATGTAAACAAAGCATGAGGAGATCGTTCATCGCGGCTACTGTTTGATTCTGGAAGAAGATATGCTGATTAAGGCAGAATTTCACTCAAAAGAAGAACAAGATTTCATCCAGTAGAGGAGATCAATCTGATGAGTAAGTAATGTTTATATTTTTTGTATTAGTTAACGTGTTATTGTGACATAAAATTTAATACATTTGCTAGTTGGGTTTTTCCCAACTTAAGTTAGAATAGTTCCTTTCACCTGACAAAGGTTTGTTGTAAGCTATCGTATACTGTGCTTTGAATTAGAGACTGATGGTTCTTTCAGATGGTCAACTCGGCCTCATTCCCCTTGTTTCTGTCCGGTTTCATTCATCCAGTCTCACTTACCCTTCCAATGTACCACATATGTGTGATTTGTTGGACTAAAGTTCTCTATGGGATGTTGTTCCATGGACCCATGCCTCTCTAACTAAACCGGGATTTACAGCAGTGGATGTGTTTGTAACTCAATATTACACAAAGCTGGTGGATGCAATTGTAACTCAATAATACACAAAGCTATATTACACAGAAAAATCCGTGATGCGGTTAACCATCGAACTGCCACATACAACGCTGGTATTTTGTCGGGTAACATGAGCGAATACAAAGCATCGTGCCATGCTCTCCGACGGGCAGTTAGAGCTGCCAAACTCCGATACAAGGAGAGAATTGAGTCACACTTTCAGCTCAATGTCTCTCGACGCATGTGGCAAGGACTGAAGACCATCTGTTCCTCTGGAAATAACTCCTCTGCAGAGGTGAGAGCAGATCCATTGCTGGCCGAAGTGCTAAACACCTTCTACGGCCACTTTGAATGTAATGGCAGCGCGACTCTGCTGATCAGCGCGTCAGGAAGCAGCAGACAGAGCAGCGATGATTATACTATCACCTTGTCAGAGGACGAGGTTCGGAGGGAATTAAAGAGAGTGAACGTCAGGAAAGCAGCAGGACCTGATGGGATTACTGGCCGTGTTCTGAGGTCCTGTGCTGATTAGCTTGCTGGTT
Organism: Oxygymnocypris stewartii; assembly: GCA_003573665.1. NCBI lineage: Eukaryota > Metazoa > Chordata > Actinopteri > Cypriniformes > Cyprinidae > Oxygymnocypris > Oxygymnocypris stewartii. The sequence continues at coordinate 136,046 of QVTF01024767.1, read as the reverse complement.
TATTTACAACCATCTTTAATGAGTCCCTTGCTACCTCTGTGGTTCCCACCTCCTTTAAAAAATCTGTCATCTTCCCTGTGCCTAAGAACAGTAAACCCTCTTGCCTGAATGACTATCGTTCAGTTGCCCTCACATCAACAGTCATGAAGGTTTTTGAGAGACTATTAAAGAACCACATTTGCTCCTCCATCCCTGCTACTTTGGACCCTCTTCAGTTTGCCAAATCAGCCAAATAGGTCTACTGATGATGCCATCTCTCAGGTCCTGCACTCGTCCCTCACTCACATTGACAGCAAAAATGGCAACTATGTCAGGCTGCTTTTCATTGACTATAGCTCCGCTTTTAATACTATAGTCCCCACCAAGCTGGCTGTTTAACTCTCAGACCTCGGCATAACCTCTTCATTTTGTGACTGGATTCAAGATTTCCTCACCGCCAGACCACAAGTGGTGAAAGTCGGCCAGTTGACCTCCAACTCCATCACCCTGAACGTAGGAGCCCCACAGGGCTGTGTCCTGAGCCCCCTGCTATACTCTCTCTACACACACGACTGCGTGTCCTCTCACAGCTCCACTTCCATTGTTAAATTTGCTGATGATACTGTGGTTCTGGGCCTCATTAACAACAATGATGAGGCCGCATACTTGGATGAGGTAGAAAGACTCACATCATGGTGCCAGGACAACTGTCTCTCTCTGAACGTGAGCAAAACTAAAGAGCTGATCGTGGACTTCAGGAAGAGACAGCAGCGGCCCTACACTCCTCTTATGATCAGTGGGACCCCTGTGGAGAGGGTGAGTAGCTTCAAATACCTCGGTGTAAACATCTCCGAGGACCTGACATGGACTACACACATTCAGACTCAGGTTAAGAAAGCCAGGCAAAGACTGTACCATTTGCGACAGCTGAGGAAATTCAGGGTCTCTCCAGCTATCCTGAAAACTTTCTATTCAGGGGCCATAGAAAGTGTACTGACTCAGTGCATCTCAATGTGGTATAATAACGCTACAAATCAGGACTGCAAAGCTCTACAGAGAGTCGTGCGCTTGGCTGAGCGCATCTCAGGGTCTGCTCTCCCCTCTCTGCAGGACATCTACCTCAAACGCTGCAAAAGCAGAACTGCAAAAATCCTCAAAGACTCATATTACCCCGGTAACCATCTTTTCTGTTTACTGCCATCTGGCAAGCGCTTCAGGAGCATGATGGCAAAAACCGAGAGACTGAGGAGGAGCTTCTTCCCTCAGGCCATCAGGCTCCTTAACACAAACTCAGTTTCATAAACATTTACAAGACTCATTTTCTAACTGTAAAACATTCACTATTCCCATCATCCGTATTGCTGCTACATGTATATACCCGGTACAACCCGTTTGCGCATCCCTCTTGCACATCCCTGTTCATATTACTATTTATTAAGTCCCAGTATACTGTTTTTTGCACATCTTATTTGTTTTGCACTTTTTTATTCTATTGCACATTTTACTCCTTTTTTCTCTTTTTTTTACTTATATTTATATATATATATGCTCCTGTGTTGTGTTACTTTTATTTAGCTTTTATTTTTTTTGCAGTCCACTGAGCGGACCTGACTTGATTTACATGTCACTTCTGATTATACCCTGTATAATTTAGACGAATAAACAAACCTTGAACCTTGAACCTTGTATGTACTGGTATGTACTGATTTTTTCATATGGATGTTTTGATGTGTACTGCTTACACAAATTTAGCAAATACATTCATAGCGTTTGGACGAATCAGACACACAACTATTTACTTTATTTAATCTCGTATGCCCCCTCACCTAACCAAAAGGCCAACTATGAGTGTCTGTGGACCCTTACCCGAAATGCATCTAACACCTAAGAAAGGCAGAACAGGCCTTTGGTTCCATGGCAACCAACCTGATAACACTGGTTTTATTGCTCAAAGGAATCCAGGCAGAGGAACTCGTTTTTCCCCTTAGGAAAGAGACATTATGCCATACAAATGGACTCTTCTCTAATTCTCTAATTAATTCATAGAAAAAACATTTCTTTGAATGGACAGACATATCTTCAGGTCATTGTTTATATTATTACTGGTCTTGTATATATTATTGTGTATTGTATACTGTTTTACGCATGCTTAGGAGAAATCACTAGTTAATATCACCTCACTTATACCATGTTTAGTCTCTATCAATTAATTTACGGATGATCTAATTGAGAGTGTATATTATATTATGTTGATACCTATGCAACATGAGTGTTCTAAGAATATTTAATAGTTTGTATATCAACTACCAATCCAACCCCATGCAAATTAACATGCTCAGAGACAAAGAGTCATAAAACCTTCCCTCCAAAAGTACAGGACTCCATTGGCTCTTTGACACCCCAGAGGTGTGACCTCTATATCAGATAAAGCTCTCACATCAGTGACCCGCCTCCGGTCTGTGGTTCTGTTATGGCGCTTTTCCACTGCATGGTACAGCACGGTACGTTTCAGTACGGTTCACTTTTGGGGGGTTTTCCACTGGGTACTGTACCTAGTACCTGGTACTTTTTAGTACCACCTCGGCCGGGGTTCCAAGCGATCCGTACTGTTACCGAAACGTGACGTGTAAACTCTACTGATGACTGAATGGCCGGAGAAAATCGTCAATACTGCATCACTGAACTTGCGACATGAGACCTAACATAGACCCGCTAGATTTAAATCAGCACAGCCAGCGAAGGAGCAGATGCAACTTTTATTTGAAGAAACACACCTTTTTGTATCAACCAAAAAAATTGCTGTTTCATTGTCTGTTGAGGAAGTTCAGACGTTCCTCTCATTGATAGCCGAGGAGCGGATCCAGCGAGAGCTTGATGGGGTGACACGGAATTAAAGAGTCTTGTGTATATACTTTTTGCACTTTGTATATTTTTAGAGTATGTTTTCTGTTTATATTTTTGCCTTTGTATCTGTGTATCATGTAACCAAAGCTTGACTAAATGACTAATGACTAAAATAGTTTAATAGTTTGTAGAAATCTTCAATACATTTGGTGAATAAATATTTTCCTCAAACGTGGGGGGGGGGCTAAATATGGTCTCAGGAAAATCACATTTTTCATGGTATCTTCTTCAGATATGAAATATAAACTCATGAGACATGTGAATTTCAATCCATTACTTTTCTAGATTGATCCAGGACTTGTAATTGTGGACTCTGTATTGTGTGTGTGTGATTTGTACTATACTACCTGTTGCACAACGAATTGCCCCACTGGGGACAAATAAAGTAATTTGAATTGAATATGAATTTAATTGAATGTAATTGAATTGAAAATTTGAATTTAATTGAATTTGGACTTATTTAATGTATTTGTATGGTACACAAGGCACTTCAGTCTCCATACATTTTTTTCTTTTAGAGCATTATCGACTCTGGATGATGGATAGTAAAGCCCAAAGGGTCTTCTTTGCAAAGACACCAACATTCTGTGTATAGAAAACTGAAGTCAGCAACTGTTATAATTTTAAGTTAGGTACTTGCTGGCTAACAGGTTAACTTAGTGGTTCAAGGTCAAGGTCAAGGTTTCTTTATTTGTCACATGATAAATTATACAGGGTATAATCAAAAGTGAAATGTAGGTCGAATCAGGTCCGCTCAGTGGACAGTGCAAGGAATAAAAAAAAATATTATATAAAAGTAACACCACACAAGAGCATATATATAGTTAAAAATGAAATAAAAAGTAAAATGTGCAATAGAATAAAGAATTAAAGTGCAAAACAGTAAAACAGTAAGATGTGCAAAACAAATAGGATGTGCAAAAACAGTATATGGGACTTAATAAATATTAGTATAAACAGGAGGGATGAGAGGGATGTGCAACGGGTTGTGCTGGGTATGCACACATAGCGGCAATACGGATGATGAGAATATGAATGTATTTGTTATATATATTTTTTTTTTTTAGATAATAATGAGTCTTGTGAAAGTTTATGGAACAGAGTTTGTGTTAAGGAGCCTGATGGCCTGAGGGAAGAAGCTCCTCCTTAGTCTCTCTGTCTTTGCCATCATGCTCCTGAAGCGCTTGCCAGATGGCAGTAAACGGAAATGATGGTTACCGGGGTGAGTTGAGTCTTTGATGATTTTAGCAGCTCTGCTTCTGCAGCGTTTGAGGTAGATGTCCTGCAGAGAGGGGAGAGCAGACCCTGAGATGCGCTCAGCTAAGCGCACGACTCTCTGCAGAGCTTTGCAGTCCTGGTTTGTGGCATTATTATACCACACTGAGATGCACTGAGTCAGTACACTTTCTATGGCCCCTGAGTAGAAAGTTTTCAGGATAGCTGGTGAGACCCTGAATTTCCTCAGCTGTCGCAGATGGTACAGCCTTTGCCTGGCTTTCTTCACCTGTGTTTGAATGTGTGCAGTCCATGTCAGGTCCTCGGAGATGTTTACACCGAGGTACTTGAAGCTGCTCACCCTCTCCACAGGGGTCCCACTGATCATAAGAGGGGTGTAGGGCCGCTGCTGTCTCTTCCTGAAGTCCACGATCAGCTCTTTGGTTTTGCTCACGTTCAGAGAGAGACAGTTGTCCTGGCACCATGATGTAAGTCTCTCCACCTCATCCAAGTATGCGGTCTCGTCATCGTTGTTAATGAGGCCCAGGACCACAGTATCATCAGCAAATTTAATGATAGAGGTGGAGCTGTGAGAGGACACGCAGTCGTGGGTGTATAGAGAGTATAGCAGGGGGCTCAGGACACAGCCCTGTGGGGCTCCTATGTTCAGGGTGATGGAGTTGGAGGTGAACTGGCCGACTTTCACCACTTGTGGTCTGGCGGTGAGGAAATCTTGAATCCAGTCACAAAGTGAAGTGTTTAGGCCGAGGTCTGAGAGTTTAACAGCCAGCTTGGTGGGGACTATAGTATTGAAAGCGGAGCTATAGTCAATGAATAGCAGCCTGACATAGTTGCCATTTTTGCTGTCGATGTGAGTGAGGGAGGAGTGCAGTACCTGAGAGATGGCATCATCAGTAGACCTATTTGGCCGATAGGCAAACTGAAGAGGGTCCAGAGTAGCAGGAATGGAGGAGCAAATGTGTTTCTTTAAAAGTCTCTCAAAAACCTTCATGACTGTCGATGTAAGGGCAACTGGGCGATAGTCATTCAGGCAAGAGGGTTTACTGTTCTTGGGCACAGGGATAATTACAGATTTTTTAAAGGGGGTGGGGACCACAGAGGTAGCGAGGGACTCATTAAATATGGATGTAAACAACCCAGCAAGCTGATCAGCACAGGACCTCAGAACGCGGCCAGTAATCCCATCGGGTCCTGCTGCTTTTCTGACGTTCACTCTCTTTAGTTCCCTCCGAACGTCATCCTCTGACACGGTGAATACATGATTGCTGCTCTGTCTGCTGCTTGCTGACGCGCTGTACGGCAGAGTCGCGCCGCCGTTGCATTCAAAGCGGCCGTAGAAGTTGTTTAGCTCTACGGCTAGCAACGGGTCTGCTCTCAGCTCCACAGAGTTGTTGTTTCCAGAGGAACAGATGGTCTTTAGTCCCTGCCACATGCGTCGAGAGTCATTGAGCTGGAAATGTGACTCAATTCTCTCACTGTATCGGTGTTTAGCGGCTCTTACTGCACGACGGAGAGCATAACAAGATGACTTGTACTCACTCATGTTTCCTGACAGAATACCGGCATTGTATGCAGCAGTTCGATGGTTAACTGCGTCACGAATTGTTCTGTCCACCCACGGCTTCTGATTTGAGAAAGTCTTTATTGTTATTGTTTCGGTTGCCTGTTCGGTTAGTGTGTTTACGAAGCTTAATGCTACCTCCGTGAATTCGCTGACGTCAGATGAACTCGCCCGGAACATGTCCCAGTCGACGTCATCAAGAGACGCCTGTAGCGTAGCTTCGGAGTGGGGGGACCAGCGCGTCACTTCCCTCTCCACCGGGGGTTCTTGAAGGATCCGTTGTTTATAATCCGGTGTGAGAAAGATGGCCGCGTGGTCTGATTTTCTGACGCCGGCAGTGAGTGGGCTTTGTAGGCATTTTTGAATTGGGTGTAGCAGTGATCGAGTGTATTCAGTCCTCTGGTTGGACAGGATATGTGCTGATGAAAGTTAGGGATGACCTTTTTGAGGTTAGCTTTGTTAAAGTCTCCAGCGATGATGCATGCAGCGTCGGGATGTTTGTTGATATATCCGCTGATTTCATCGTGGAGATTGGACAAAGCCACGCTAGTGTCTGCTTGTGGAGGAATATAAACGGCAGACACGAGGATCGATGTAAATTCCCGGGGCAGATAAAATGGGCGGCAGATAATGGAGAGATGTTCTAGATGGGGCGAGCAGGAGCGCGACAGAATGGAGATGTTCCTGGGGTCACACCATTTCTTGTTAATGAAGAAACACACTCCACCACCTTTAGTTTTCCCGGCCTCGGCTGTTCTGTCCATCCGTAAAACAGAGAAGTTATCAGACGGCGTTACAGCGTTGTCCGGGACCGTTGGCGTGAGCCATGTCTCGGTCAAACAAATTATGTTACAGTCCCTAATGTCACGTTGGAAACTAATCCTGGCTCTGAGATCGTCCATCTTATTATCCAAGGATTGGACATTGGCGAGCAAAATACTCGGTAAAGGGGGACTGTGAGCCCTTTTTCTCAGTCTGTTGCGGATTCCAGCACGTTTCCCGCGGTGTTTCCTTCGCCTCCTGGTATTATTGAGGCAGCCTTTGTCAGCTTCGGTGCTCCGAAGAATCTCCAATGGCCACGCTGGATCTGTGTATAAAGTGTCCTGGATCAGGTTAGTGTAACGCTGTCCAATGTCCAAAAGTGTTCTCTTGTCGTACATAATCATTGCAGAAGTTACACGTATAAAAAGAGAGGTAAAAATAGAAAAAAAACACATAAAAACACAATTTTGAGCGGAGCTAATTCACAGGCGACTTAACTCAGCAGCGCCACCGGAGAATTATTCAAGCAAGACTTCAAGCAAAACTTACCATACTTACCTCAAGAAGAATGTATGTGTGACAGCATCCCATGTGACAACTAGCCCCAGTCTCCCTTATTTAATAAATACATGCAACAGTCACCATGGGAATGCCTTCGGTGTGACCAGTGTCTGAAGCATACATCTAAACATGACAATAACATTGGCCAGCAACAGCCTATGATGACACTACCGGCGCATCCACAGTATAAAAGGGTGAAGAGAGAATGTCTAGGTTAGGTACGTAACCCCCATTTCCTGATGGAGGGAACGGAGACGTTATGTTGTGACGACATAGGGGATTTACCTGGAAGCCCCAATCATCTCTGACTTTAAGAGAAAACGGCAATTAAATTGGCTAGTGGATTTTGCATACCTGAGCCATTCCCCGTGTATACGGGTATAAAAGGTTGACCGGTGCATCCACTGATTAGGTTTTACACTGAGGAGCCGAGAACAAGTCCCTGGCAACCAGCGATGGTTCAAGATTCCATCACTACTCCAATCGTGCATCTTTGGGGGTCTTCTCGGCGAGAAGAACACCAGTTCGTGAACAGACTCCATTTCAGTGTGTAAGTTTGCCTTATTGAAGGAGCTCTAGCTTGAGTGATGGTCTACCTACCACTGTCGGTGGTAGACTGCTCAAGTCTGCCGCGTCCCTTCCAGGAGCCACACAGGGAGGTTCTATAGATCTGGATGCGGTGCCATATGGTGCCGAGCCGCTGAGAGAGGAGGTCCTTCCTCAGAGGATTGCGCCAGGGAGGTGCTGTCGCAAGGGAAATGATTTCAGGAAACCAGGCCCGGGTGGGGCAATGTGGCGCAACCAACAGGACCTGCTCCTCGTCCTCCCTGAGCTTGCACAGTGTCTGTGCGAGTAGGCTCACTGGGGGAAACGCATACTTGCGTAAGGCCCGAGGCCAGCTGTGTGCCAGCGTGTCTGTGCCGAGGGGGCCCTCGGTCAGGGAAAAAAACAGCTGGTAGTGGGAGGACTTGTGGGAAGCAAACAGGTCCACCTGAGCTTCCCCGAATCGAATCCAGATCAGTCGGATCATCTCGGATGGAGTCGCCACTCTCCAGGGAATGTGAGCTGTCGTGAGAGCGCGTCGGCCGCACGATTGAGCTTTCCCAGGGATGTGAACAGCACGCAGTGACTTGAACTAAGTGTGACTCCAGAGGAGGAGATGGCGGGCGAGCTGTGACATGCAGTGTGATCGTATACCTCCCAACCGGTTGATGTACGAGACAGCCGCAGTGTTGTCCATGCGGACTAACACATGCTTGCCCAACAGCAGTGGCCAGAACTGCCGTAAGGCTAGATGCACTGCCCACAACTCTAGGCAGTTGATGTGCCAAAGCAGTCAGGGCCCTGTCCAGAGCCCCGAGGCTGCCTGCCCGTTGCATGTAGCACCCCAGCCCGTGCTGGAGGCGTGCTGACAACAGTATGCCGGGACACTTGTTCTAGGGACACCCCGGCCCGTAGAAAGGCAAGGTCCGTCCAGAGGCTGAGGGAGCGGCGACACTGCTGGGTGATGCACACTCGAAGTGTACCACGGCGCCATGCCCACCTCAGGACCCGGGAGTGTAGCCACTGCTGAAGTGTTCTCATATGAAGCAATCCGAAGTAGCGTGACTGCAGCTGCGGATGCCATAAGCCCCAGGAACCTCTGAAACTTTTTCAGTGGTACCACATCCCTGCCTCTGAAGGAACTCAGGCAGTTCAGCACTGCTTGGGCAAGCTCCTCAGTGAGGCGTGCCGTCATACTCACCGAGTCTAACTCCACATCGAGAAAAGATATCATCTGCACAGTGGACAGCTTGCGCTTTTCCCAGTTGACCCTAAGCCCCAACTGGCTGAGGTGCCGAAGCACCAAGTCCCTGTGATCGCCCAACTGCTCTCTGGATTGAGCTAGGATGAGCCAATCGTCGAGGTAGTTAAGGATCCTGATGCCCACTTTCCGTAAAGGGGTAAGGGTGCCTTCTACAACCTTTGTGAACACACGAGGAGACAGGGAGAGCCCGAAGGGGAGGACCATGTACTGCCATGTCTGACCCTCGAACGCAAACCGTAGGAACGGTCTGTGTCGCGGAAGGATCGAAACATGAAAGTAAGTGTCCTTCAGGTCGATTGCTGCAAACCAATCCTGGGGCTGGATGCATTTGATCATGCACCTCTGCATCAGCATCTTGAATGGGAGCTTGTGTAAAGCCCGGTTCAAAACTCGCAGATCCAGGATTGGTCGAAGGACACCACCTTTCTTGGGTACGCTGAAGGGCTGTAAAACCCCTGCCTCATCTCAGCTGGAGGGACCAGCTCGATTAGATCCTTTGCCAGGAGGACAGCAATCTCCTCACGCAAGACGGGCGTTCTCGAGAACGCCGTTGAACTTGGGAGGTCGCCTGGCAAACTGAATCACGTAGCCGTGTCGAATTGTGCGCGTGAGCCAGCGAGACAGGCTGGGCAGCGTGAGCCACGCCTCCAGACGCTGTGCAAGTGGCTCCAACGGCACAATCGACGTACCTTTGGTGGTGCAGCGAAAGGGAGTAGGGGTGGATGGTACAGAAGGTGGTGTGTTCTGAGGCATTCTCACCGAACTCCCTGGGTCCCAAACGGGACTGGCCTGAGGTGCGTGGGAAGGTACTTCGTCCCCGAACCATACTCTCTTGGCTGCTGACAAAATGGGTCATGAGCGAGATTGAGGAAGCAGGGCATCGCACACGGTCGTCCCATGGACCTGAGAACCCGGAGGAAAAGGAATTTGCTCTTTCTTTGAGAAAGTGGGTACCGCTGGCCCTTGGACAAGCGGCGGAACTGAAAAAAAAAAAAAAAAGGATTCTCCTCCCGGCCCTCCACCGGGGGAAGGAGCGGCGCTGTTCTCGCCATCTCCTGAGAAAGAGCAAACTCCAACATCTCCGGGTTGCTCGCTCTCCTGCGAGAGCCTCGATGCGCCGGCCTAGGTGTCGATTCAGCCTGGGGTGGAGCAGCTCTGGAGGATGCAGGAGGGCGCCCACGGTGACGGGCAGACTGAGGCTTGGCCCCGGGGGCAGCAGTGGATGGTGTATCACAACGGGGCAGGATGTGCTGGATCGCCTCGGTCTGCTGCTGTACCGCCAAGAACTGCTGGGCAAAGCCCTCGACGGTGTCGCCGAGCAGCCCCGCCTGGGAGATGAGGGCGTCAAGCGTGCCTTGTCGACGTCCAACATCTCTGCCAGGTTGAGCCAGAGATGGCGCTCCTGGACCACCATGGTGGACATCGCCTTCCCGAGGGACCACGCTGTGACTTTCGTCGCTCGTAGAGCGAAGTAGGAGGAGACGGACGAGCGGCTTCTGGTCGTGAAAGGCCATCCATGACTTCTGAATTCTGAAACTGAATGGCATAGTCGGTGACAGAACACTTCCTCTGGGACAACCAAGGACAACCAACTTCATCTCTCTGGGCTGATCGGTCGAACAACTTCGTCATCTCCTGGCAAAAATCCACAAATGTAGCACAACAGGGAGCCCGCGATCTCCATACGGTGATTCCCCATTCTCGGGCGCAGCCCGAGAGAAGAGTGAGAACGAATGCACCCTTAGCTTCTTCTGTGACATAACGTCGAGGCTGCAGTGAAAACACAAGCGAACACTGGAAGAGAAAGGCCTGGCAGGAATTAGGATCGCCATCGTAAACCGGTGGATTGTTGGCATGCGGTTCGGGTTCCAGAGGAATGCTAGCACAGAGGACGGCACCACGGTTAGCCACCTCCCGCTGAAGATCATCGACCCGCGTGAGGAGCTCCGCAACTCAGGCATTGAGAGCGTCCACCTCATGCGCTGTGGTGTTGATCTGGGTGGCATGCTGACCCAGTAAAACTCCCTGTTGCACGAGAGCAGAGCGAAGCAGATCCGATCCCACTGAATCCATCGTTGGTCAGACTGTTTTGTCAGGAAAGAGGGCTGGATTCAGATGCGGGTACAACATAGGCTTTATTGAACAGAAAATAATCTGAGCAGGTGATGAGTGCTTCCGTGGACAGTTCGTGTGGACGTGATATCCTCTACCACACAGATGGATGGACCGTGGCGGCGGGACAAGCCGCAACAGCGGCAGAGGAGATGAAGCCAGCGAGGTAGCTCGCTAATCCAAGCAACAGGCAGAACAATCCACTAACCAGGGATGGCGGCTGCCGGAGGAAGCCCGCGGTTATCTGAACGCACAGTGGGGGTGCAGGGAACAATCTAGCAGTGACGAGCACTGGTGCCTGAACGAGTCAAGACAAGAGGTGAGCGATACTGACGATACAGTCAGAGCAATGGGGAATAACCACAACTGTCTGACAAAGGGCAGAGAAACACAGGGAGCTATAAAGGGGAAGCTAAATAGATAACAAGAATCAGGTGTGAACCAAGATGAGCTAACGAGCAGAGAAACAAGGAGGGCAGGGAAACAATGACGCTGACAATGCGCACGTGGCGAGCTGTCAAAACAAAGCCACGCACGTAACACCACAACACAGAGACAGCAAAGAACAGGTGATCAGACCTGAGACCCGACAGTAGTATTTCAAAAGGTACTTTTAATTTATCTTTTTTTTCTTCCGTTCAGCTCTACGACATGCACGTCTAAGCTCTTGAGTGGAGCTATTTAACCAGGGTTCAGATTTAATTTTTGTAAGTTTACTCTCAACGGCGCCACATAGTTTAAAATGTTGTTACAGATCGGACCGGCAACGATTGGCTGCTGCCTTGGTTCGTCTTGAGGTTTGGACCAAAATCCCCCTGACTCTCTCCCAGGTGCTGCGGTAGCACTGAACGAAAGCCAGGGCAGACTGGACCGCAGCATCGGGTTCCTGTGTTGGAAACACAGAGCACTCAAAAGGGGACATACCTGAAGCCGCCACTGGAAGGGAGTTACCAGCATATTCTATTCAAGTGAGCTATTGGCACCATGAACTCGGAATGTTGGATGTCAAACAGGGGAGCCTTTTTTCGAGATCCTGGTTGGCCCGCTCGCATTGCCCATTGGTCTGAGGATGAAAACCTGAAGACAGACTCGCTGAGGCCCTGATCTGTCTACAAAACTCCTTCCAAAACCGGAAGGGAAACTGAGGACCCTTATCTGAAACCACGTCAACCGGCAATCCATGGAGACGGAAGATGTGATCCACCATTAGCTGGGCGGTCTCCCGGGCAGAGGGCAATTTTGGCAGGGGAAAAAAATGAACCGCCTTGGAAAAGCGATCCACCACAGTGAGAATCACAGTGTTACCCTTCGATGGGGGAAGCCAGGAGAAAAAATCAAGGGCGATGTGTGACCATGGACGGGAAGGGACGGGGAGAGGACGAAGCAGACCATCAGGAGGGCGATTCACAGGCTTACATTGGGCGCATGTAGGGCAGGCCAACACGAACTGTCTGACATTTGTGGCCAGTGTGGGCTACCAGAAGCGTTGACGGATGGCAAACAACGTTCTCCGAATCCCTGGATGGCAGACCAGACTGGACTCATGCCCCCACTGAAGGACTTCAGGGCGCAACGCAGCCGGACCCAGCAACCTGCCTGCCGGGCACCCCCCCGGCACGTGCACCCCTCGACCGGCCTCCTCTACTCGCTGTTCGATACCCCAAGAAAGAGCCCCGACCACCACCCCTTCAGGAATGATGGCTTCAGCCTTAAGCTCACCCTCTGGGGCCCTGAACAGGCGCGAGAGAGCATTGGGCTTGACATTCTGGGCCCCCCCCCCGGTACAAGAGGGTGAAATTGAATCGGCCACAGAAGTGTGCCCAGCAGGCCTGACGTGAGCTCAGCCTCTTGGCCGAACGGATGTATTCGAGATTCTTGTGATCCGTCCAGACCAAGAAGGGCTGCGCTGACCCCTCCAACCAGTGACGCCACTCACCCAAGGCCAATCTCACCGCCAACAGCTCCTTATTGCCAAAGTCGCAGTTACGTTCTGCAGGGCTCAGACGGCGAGAGAATAATGCACATGTGTTCACCTTCCCGTCGCAGAGTGAACGCTGAGATAGAACTGCGACAAGCCCGACGTCCGGTGCGTCGGCCTCGACAATGAACTGGGACTCAGGATCTGGAACCAACAGAACAGGAGCAGAGACAAAACGGGACTTTAATGCATCAAAGGCTACCTGAGCATCCTGGTTCCACCTGAAGGACACCTTGGTGGAGGTTAACGTTGTGAGTGGTGCAGCGATCTGACCAAAATTCCTGATGTATCGCAGATAGAAGTTAGAAAAATCCAGGAAACGCTGCAGAGCCTTACGGGAGTCGGGTACTGGCTGGAGTCGAGTACTGGCCACTTGGCGACAGCCTCTATCTTAGCGGGGTCTGGTTTAATCCACCTGGTAGAGATGATATGACCAAGGAACGTAACAGACTCTGCGTGGAATTCGCATTTCTCCGCCTTGACAAACAACTTGTTCTCTAACAGACGGACAGGAGGACCCACACCTGCTCAATGACATCTCTGTCAAGTTACGCTACCCTCTGCCTCTATTACCTGCATCATTAGAACAGCTGCGTAAGGCCAAGTATTTCACCAAGCTCGACCTTCGAAGTGCTTACAACCTCATTCGCATCCATGAAGGAGACGAATGGAAGACGGCCTTCTCCACGGAATTAGGACACTATGAATATCTTGTCATACCTTTCGGGCTGTCCAATAATCCGTCTGTGTTCCAGGCATTTATCAATTTTGTGTTTCCAGACATGCTGAATCATTGGGTCATCGTATATATTGACGATATCCTGATCTACTCTGACTCCTACCAGGACCATATCAAGCATGTTCGTTCGGTTCTTCAACGTCTCATAGTCAATCAGTTATTTGCCAAGACCGAGAAGTGTGAGTTTCACCAAGACACTATCTCCTTCCTCTTGTATGTGATCAGCTCGGGAGGGGTAGCCATGGAGGAGAGGAAGGTGCGAGCCGTCATTAACTGGCCAAGACAAATCACTATCAAGGAATTACAACGCTTCCTTGGCTTTGCTAACTTCTATCGAAGGTTCATTCGTAATTTCAGCACAACTGCAGCACCGTTGACGTCCATGTTCAAGAGGGGTCACCAGCGTCTTGTGTGGACACCGACAGCCCTATCTGCCTTCCAAGAGCTGAAAGAGAGGTTTACCTCTGCTCCCATTCTACATCACCCTGATCCCGAACTGGAATTCATAGTGGAGGTGGATGGATCCAGCACAGGTATTGGTGCAGTCCTCTTTCAACGACAAGGTGACACTCTCAAAGCATACCCCTGTACATTCTACTCTAGTAAACTCAACCATGCGGAACAGAATTATGATGTGGGCAATCGAGAACTTCTCGCCATGAAAGCAGCTTTCGAGGAGTGGCGTCATTGGCTCGAAGGAGCCAAACACCCCTTCACAGTATTAACCGATCATTGCAACCTCGAATATCTGAAATCCGCCAAACGATTCAACCACAGGCAGGCAAGATGGTCTCTATTTTTCACTCGTTTCGACTTCACTGTGACATACCGCCCAGGTTCACTGAACACCAAAGCCGATGCTCTATCTAGGCAATATGAATCATCCATTCTACCACCCACTAAGGAATCCATCATCTCTCCAATCCTGTTTCTCGCTCCCATCCAATGGGATATCATGACGGAAATTTCCGAAGCTCAGGCCAACGACCCACCACCAGCTGAAAGTCCTCCTAACCGCACATTCGTGCCACACGCACTACGTCACAGGGTAATACAGTTGGTTCACTCTACTCCTAGCTCAGGCCATCCAGGCATCGCGGCCACCATACAACTGCTCACTAATCACTTCTGGTGGTCTACACTGCAGGCAGACACTATCACTCACATTCGGAACTGTTCCACATGCAATATATCAAAATCTTCTCACCAACTTCCTGCGGGCCTCTTAAAACCTCTGCCCATTCCTCAACGCCCCTGGTCTCATATAGTTATAGATTTTATCACGGATCTGCCACTATCCAGAGATTTCACCACCATCCTCACGGCGATTGACCGCTTTTCCAAGGCCTGTCGCTTGATTCCTCTGCCCAAACTGCCTACAGCCCTTGAAACCGCAGAATCACTATGCAATCACGTTTTCAGATTTTATGGTCTGTCGGAAGATATAGTCTCCGATCGGGGACCACAATTCACCTCCCGTGTCTGGTCTGCCTTCTGTCGTAATCTCAACATCAATGTCAGCCTCACATCAGGCTACCACCCTCAAGCCAACGGTCAAGTGGAACGTCTCAACAAAGAGCTCACCCGTTTCCTCCGCTCTTATTGTCATAGGAATCAGGCCGACTGGAGTCACTATCTCCTTTGGGCCGAATATGCTCAGAACTCCCTCTGCAAACCAGCCACAGGTCTCACAGCCTTCCAATGTGTATTGGGTTTGCATCCTCCCTTATTTCCCTGGTCGGATTTTTATTCCCATCAGATTTTTCTGCCATCAACTCCTGGCTCCAACAGAGTGAGAGGACCTAGAATGAGGCTCATGTCCATCTCCAGCAGGCAGTCAGGCGAACAAAGGAGCAGGCTGATCGTCGACGGCGTCAAAATCCCAACTACCAGCCGGGTCAATGGGTCTGGCTGTCGACCCGTGATCGACGTCTTCGGCTACCTTTGCAGGAAATTATTCGATAAATAACTCATTTAGATTGGCCTTGCCTGCAAATTATCGTATCTCACCAACTTTTCATGTGTCCTTGCTCAAGCCTGCTGGTGGTTCGAGAGGAGTGGAGGACCAGGAGGAGGCGGGTGACCAGGGAGCCCCTCCCATCATCATAGATGGCGAGGAGGTGTATCGAGTTCAGGAGGTTCTGGACTCCCATCGCAGGGCAGGGTACTTCAGTACCTAGTCGATTGGGAGGGCTACGGTCCAGATTAACAGTCCTGGGTCAATGCTAAGGACATTTTAGACCCATCTCTCACCACAGACTTCCATAGGGCCCATCCGAATAAGCCTGTCCCGAGACCCCGTGGTAGACCCCGACGTCATTTGCCTCCTCGCATCAGGAGCCGCTCGCAGGGGGGGGCTCTGTCACAAATCAAGCCTCTGTGGCTCCCTCCGATCACCACAAGAGGGCTCCTTCACCTGAGTACTAACCGGTTCATTCGAACTTCATATCCCACAACCCCGTGCCTGGGACTGATCACCCGTACAGGTGTTAGTCATTAGCCAGGCTACTTAAACTGAGCTCTCTCACATCTCATTGCGAAGTCTTGTTTTGCTACTGCTGACATTTCCGAGCGTTTACCCTGAGTGAGTTTTCCTGTTGACTACCTGGACTGTTTATTCTTATCTGACCATATGCTGCCTGCTTTTTGACCCTGCCTTCCTTTTGGATATACTCTCTGTCTGCCGCCTGCCCCGACCTTTGCATTGACCCTGTTTATGAATCTGCCTTGCCTATGTTACTCTTGTTACTGTTGATTGATCTTTGCCTGTCTGACCTCTTCTTGTTACTAATAAAGCTGCACATGGATCTCAACGTCACTGACCCTTCATTACAATATATATATATTGTGTGCACAATAAAACACAAAAGTGTTTTTAAATGTCATGTTTTCTGGCAGTCATCTGTAAGCCACTACATGTGATTTTAATTGTAAAAAAAAATGTGAAAGGTGTTTCAAATGACATCTCACATTTCAAAATGCGAGGAGATTAAGTTGCTCATTCAAAAACTGTGATAATAATTTTTCAGTTAAATGTTTTTCATGTCCCACCCATCTAGAAAGCGTAAATCAACCCTGTAGAATTTGAACCACGTATGAGTGTGTCCTTTATGTCCTAAAGCCAGTAAAAGCTATTTCATGAATCAAAAGTATGTGTTTTGATTAGTACATAATGACACTTTTATATTTGAAAAGTAAACATAAAAATATGAGTATGTATTATATTTTGGTAGTTATAATTACAAATAAAGTATAGTCTTACTATGGCAAAATATAATACACAACATAATTTAAGTATTGTGTCCATTATTAAGGTCAAAGAGATGTTTGACAGTCCTCCAACCAACTATCTGTCCTCGAACACAGCCAGATGGTGTGATGGTGCTGGTCCCTGTCTGGTGAGTTCAGGCCTGTATTCAATGTTTCTGTTCTGAATGCCTTTATTTTTGTTCGAGATGTAAGAGGTGGGTCACACTCACATGAACTTTGTATTTTTAATGTGTCTCAGTCTGTTTGACACTGACTTATTTAATATTTATGTATGTTTTTTTTGTATTAAATTAAACAGTTTATTTGTGTTGCTGAAATGTAGCCTTCAACTGTCCTTCATATAATTAGGTGAATGGGGATAACGAGAACAAGACACAATTGACCCAGTTTAGTGAGATGAAGACATTACAAGTGTATGATATATCAGAAGATCTAATGATCAGAAGTCATTTGTGTTTTTATACATTTTTATATTTGGAAGTTTTCCTTTTGATCGGATCTGTTTTTACCCTCTATGTTTGCAGTCATGGTACCAGTTCCTCAAACACAAATTCAAAGTGGAGCTGCACCTCTGGTTCTCGAACAAGGAGAATGATGCTGTCTCAAGAAACTCCAGAATCCTGTCCCAGATCTATGCTAGGGGTAAGAATATTCCTATAGATTAGAACAGAGCTTCTCTAACCTGTCCATGAAGCCCCACTCTTTCAACAATGACTAATGCCAAGTATTTTAGCATCCACAAAAAGGGATGATAACATTCTGTTTATTCTAACTTTTGCTGCAGTTAAATAATATGCTGCTTTACATGCTTGACCTCTTAATTGTGTTTATTGTTCAGTAATAGAGAAATCATAGTCACTATAGCTGGGTCAATTAACATTTTATGTTATAGTTATTTTTCCTGTTGGGAATGGGTCTTGACATAATATCCATGTTGGTATATCAATGTGGTCACTGCAAAATAAAGTAAGGTCAAATCAGGAGAATTGTTGGTGTATTTGACTCTGAACTGTTTTGTTTTCCTTGGCTTCAATAGGAACTTGTTGCCATTGAAGATACATCCTCCTGTGAATGCCTTGGATGTTCAGTGTAATGTGTATTCAGTGATGAGACCAGATGCCTTACTTGTCAAAGCCATATGATGTCTGTGTGGTAAGCTTTTGAATTCTGTGTCTTATGCTTTACATTTCCATGCGTTGGAACTGAATAAAATATAATTAAACCAGGAGTTAGACTTTCAGGCCATTGACACATGCTCTGTTGTTGATAAATTGTGATTCTCATGAATGCTTGAATTGTACATTTTAAATTAAACATGCAATACTAATTTTGGGAAAAGTGAAATTGCCCAATTTATGTGATAGAATGTTAATGTTATGAATGTTACAGTAAAAATAATTCAATTAAAGTTTTATTTGTATAGCGCTTTTCACGATGCAAATCATTTTAAAGCAGCTTTAGAGAAAAATAAAGTTCATATTTAGTAATAGCTTATCAGTGGAGACTATCTCAAGTTGATATCCATATGGCAGAAATGTACAGTAAAAATCAAGCAGTTAGTTAATGTCATGCAATCAAACAGATGGTGAACAATATTAACAGCAATGATTATATGTTGCAAACAAACTTATAGCAACATTTAAAAAAATATGTGTATACTGTTTTTGGAAATTACTCAATATGAATCCAACTATATTGACACATTGATAGAATATTTAATGTACATTCTATAAAAATTGTGCACAAAAATTAATGCTGGGATATTGATTTACCTGTACTGTACTTTAGTCATTTCTGTTCAGGGGATACAAAATCCAATGTACGTTTTTATTTTTGAATTGTTGCTTGATGAATAAAACTTTCTTACATTTATTACTGTTGTGTCATTCTTTTGGCGGTCTTGAATAGTACATCAATGTGTGGACGTCAAATTGATATCAAGTTTTTGACGTCAATTTGATTTGCATTTTTGACCTCTTTTTTGATGTCAGTGTTTGATGTCAATTTGACGTCTTTTTGACATAAAATGCCCACTGGGAAGCTGGCTTCATTTGGTTCTTTAATTAATTTTACGACCTCTTAACTTAAGGAGGAATCTTTAGATTGTTCTGGAATGTAAGGCAAGGCAAGTATATCTATATAGCACATTTCATACAAAGTGGTAATCCAAAGTGCTTTACACAAAATAAGTGAAATAATAAAAAAAATTATAATAAAACAAGGAATTAAAATAACATCATAACAATAATGATTGATTTTAAATAAATTTGAAACAGTTAAGAATAGAAAATTATTATACATAGTGCAATCAGTTCTGACGTAGCACAGTGCTCATTCAACAAATGCACACTTAAACAGATGAGTTTTGAGCCTGGATTTAAATATGGCTAATGTTTCTGGAAGCTAATTCCAACTGTGGGCGGCTAAATAGCTAAAAGCAGACTCCCCTTGGTTTGTGTGAACCCTTGGTATTTCTAACTGACTTGATCCTAATGATCTAGGCTACATTTCCCAAAAGCATCGTAAGCGTACATCATAGACCCATTGAAACCAATGGAGCTACGATCAATTTAGGCTTACGATGCTTTTGGGAAACGCATCCCTGAATGGTCTGTTAGGTTTATATTCAGTGAGCATATCTGCAAAGTGTTTGGGTCATAGGCAATTGAGTGATTTATAAACGAGTAAAAGTACTTTAAAATCAATCCTAAATGTAACTGGAAGCCAGTGTAAGGACCCGAGGATTGGTGCGATATGCTCAGATTGTTTGGTTCTAGTCAGAATCCTGGCAGCAGCGTTCTCAATTAACTGTAGCTGTCTAATGGTCTTATTTGGAAGGCCAGTGAGGAGACCATTACAATAATCCACCCTGCTGGTGATCTAAAAATCTTGACTGGAAACAAAACATCTAATGTTTGCAATGTGTTTGAGATGATAGTATGCTGATTAAGCTACTGCTTTGACATGACTACTAAAACTAAGGTCCGTCTCCATAATCTCCAAAGATTTTTGACTTGATTTTTAGTTGTTTGACCCCTAGAGTCAAGCTATGCATTCACCTTGGGAACTTCATCTTTGTTTCCAAATGCAATGACTTCCATTTTCTCCTTGTTTAACTGAAGAAAGTTCAAGCACACCCAACAGTTAATTACATTAATACATTGGCAGAGGGAGTCAATGGGGCTATATTAATTTGGAGATACGGCAAGGTAAATCTGGATATCATCAGCATAGCTGTGATAGTCAATTTGTTTTTTTCTCATTATTTGACTTAGTGGGAGCATAAACAGGCTAAACAAGAGCAGTGCAATAATTGAGCCCTGTGGGACTCAATGTCATGGAGGTCCACTGAGACTTATGCTCTCTTATACTTGCATAATAACCTCACCCTTAAAATTATGACCTGAAACATTTGCGTACAATAACAGAAAGCCCGACCCAGTTTTCCAGTCTCTGTAGAAGTATGTTTTGATCGACAGTGTCAAACGCAGCACTAAGATCTAGTAGTACCAGCACTAATATTTTGCCAGGATCCAAATTAAGGTGAATATAATTTATTATCTAAATAAGCGCTATCTCTGTTCTGTGATGCACTCGGAAGCAGATTGAAAATTGTCCAGGTATCCATTATGAATTTCAGCTGATTAAAAACTACCTTTTAAATAATCTTACCTAAGAAAGGAAGATTTGATATTGGTCTATAGTTGCTCAACATGCTGTTACCAAGATTGCGCTTTTTCAGAAGCAGCTTAACAACAGCAGTTTTCAGAGAGTTTTGAAAAGTCCCAGAAATAAGTGAGACGTTCACTACTTCTAAGAGATCTGCTTCTAAACAAAGCACACTTTTGAAAAAATATGTGGGAACTGTGTCAAGAGAGCAGGTTGACGATTTAAAGTGTAGTACTATTTCTTAAAATCGTCTCAGGTTACGTATGTAACCATGGTTCCCCGAGTGGGGAACTAGACACTAAGTCCCCTAGGGGTCGCTATGGGGATCGCCATCAGCGTCTGAAGCATACATATAAAAACACCATCTGTTGGCCGGCGACAGCCTATGACGTCACTACCGGCGCGACCACAGTATAAGGGGCGCCGGGAGAATACATCATTAACTTCTTCATCTGAAGCTTGCGTCCGAAGCATGGCACACAGCCTAGGGGACGCACTGTCTCGTTCCCCACTCGGGGAACCATGGTTACATACGTAACCTGAGACGTTCCCCTTCATGGGAACTTCGAACTGCGTCCCCTAGGGGTCGCTATGGGGAACGATATACCCACACCACCATGCTGAGGAGAGCGCAAGCCAATTTCATGCAAAAGGCGAGCACTAAGCCAACTCTACCAGGCTAAGGGAGTTGTCCCTGGGACGGTTGACGGCTGTCAGTGACATTATCCCCTTCGGCCAAAGACCTGAGCTGCATACCCTGCCCAGTGTAGAGCTCAAAGGCTTGGAATCAGAGAAAGATTATTTTAAGGGGATATGGCCAAGCACCTAGTGGTAGTAACTAGGTCCTGGCTGGTCACCCAGGGGCTACCACTTGCTCTGCAGGAGCTAGTTAAGGGAACTCTCTCAACAGACCCTTTGGTAGCGACACACTGTTCAAACCCAAATATTGGGACAAAAAGGTAGAGTGGGGCCCAAGGCACAAACCGGGGCCTGACCAACTCAAAGAAAGGGCATGAAGCTACAGCGCGTAACCCTACCGTACAGGTTTTTAGAAAGAACGCAGAACACTTGATGTGCGATCTTACCACTGAGGGGATTTTAAAAAGTGCCCAGAGCTTTAGTGTGTACACTTATATATATTTTTTGGTAACGTTCTATGACGGCTCTGGAGAGCAGAGAACTACTCATTCCTCAGAATGAGAGGGAACTCAGAAGCTCAGAAGGAGCGGCATGCTCATAGGTGACCCTCTATGTGAGGGGAGCAATGCTAGCTCTACCAACAAGGAGCTCTGGAGAGCGGAGAACTCATTCCTCAGAATGAGAGGGAACTTAGACGCTCAGAAGGGAGCGGCATGCTCATAGATGACCCTCTATGGTGAGGGGAGCAATGCTAGCTCGACCAACAAGGAGAGCGACCTATCACAGAGTTCTGGGGAGCGGAGAACTCATTCCTCAGAATGAGAGGGAACTTAGACGCTCAGAAGGGAGCGGCATGCTCATAGGTGACCCTCTAATGTGAGGGGATCAATCCTAGCTCTACCAACAACGAGCTCTGGAGAGCGGAGAACTCATTCCTCAGAATCAGAGGGAACTCAGATGCCCAGAAGGGAGTGGCATGCTCATAGGTGATCCTCTATGGTGAGGGGAGCAGTGCTAGCTCGACCAGCAAAGAGCTCTGGAAAGCGGAGAACTCATTCCTCAGAATGAGAGGGAACTTAGACGCTCAGAAGGGAGCGGCATGCTCATGGGTGACCCTCTATGGTGAGGGGAGCATTGCTAGCTCGACCAACAAGGAGAGCGACCTATCACAGAGCTCTGGGGAGTGGAGAACTTATTCCTCAGAATGACAGGGAACTCAGATGCTCAGGAGGGAGTGGCATGCTCATAGGTGACCCTCTAAGGTGAGGGGAGCAATGCTAGTTCTAACAACAATGAGCTCTGGAGAGTGGAGAACTCATTCCTCAGAATGAGAGGGAACTCAGATGCTCAGAAGGGAGCGGCATGCTAATAGGTGACCCTCTAAGGTGAGGGGAGCAGTGCTAGCTCGGCCATCAATGAGCTCTGGAGAGCGGAGACCTCATTCTTCAGAATGAGAGGGCACTCACACGCTCAGAAGGGAGCGGTATGCTAATAGGTGACCCTCTATGGTGAGGGGAGCAATGCTAGCTTGGCCAACAAGGAGAGCGACCTATCACAGAGCTCTGGGGAGCAGAGAGCTCATTCCTCAGAGTGAGCGTAAACTCAGATTCTCAGAAGGGAGCGGCATGCTCATAGGTGACCCTCTATGGTGAGGGGAGCAGTGCTAGCTCGACCATCAATGAGCTCTGGAGAGCGGAGAACTCATTCCTCAGACTGAGAGGGAACTCACATGCTCAGAACGGAGCAGCATGCTCATAGGTGACCCTCTATGGTGAGGGGAGCAATGCTAGCTCTACCAACAAGGAGCGCTCCTAGCCTGGATCTAGTATCGACGAGTGAGGTAATCACTGCGATAGCCTTTTAGAAATGGATCATACTCGGGGGAGGGGCACGAGTCACGAGACTAGCCTTCTGAGCCCATCTCTGATCCCCAGACCGAGATGGGCTAGGACCCCTGGTTGTTCGGGCTCAGACCTGGACTTTATAGAAAAGCCTTTATAGAAAACCTGCTGCTGCATATGCCCTGCGATTTAAGCAAGATTCAGGGGCTTAGATTGCAAGGAGGGAGCCTTGAGAGAGGATGTCTGGCTATCTGGCTATCGTCTCTTGCAAGGGGGCATCCCCTCATAGCCATTTTCATGCATACCCTTAATGTCAGCATAACTAGTATGCTGAAACCTATGAATGTGAGAAAAAATAGCTTTTTCCACTCCTTCTCAACCCCACATGGAGATTTAGGAAGAAAGGAAGGTTCGCTCGAGCTGGGTGTTTATGGCCAGAAAGATTATTTTATGATACCTCCAATAACTTGTCATATGCAGTGCAGGAGGATTGAGAGGGTTCAGTCTCAACTTCCTCGCCCTCAAACATCTCCTGCTATTCCTGGGCATAACCCAGCAGAGCACTAGCCGCTGAATCTGATGATGTCAGAAAGATCGCATCATCACAATCTAGCAGCTCACTCTCGTTCTCGGCCGACGCGCGCGAAAAGGGACGGTCCCTCTCTAACTCATCGGCCAGATCCAACTGTTAATCCCACGATTTCATCCGCCTCTGTCCCTCAGCAGCGGTGGGTCCCGAATCGCGGGAAGCAGACGGCTGCCCCTCTTTCCTCGAAAAGAGGGACAGACGAGAGTGGAGCTTTTTCATAGAAAAAAGGCTCACAGTAAACGCAGATTTTCCCCTCAAGGACATTGCGTGCGTGCTCTTTGTCCAAATAAAAGACGCAAAGATTGTGTGTGTCATCAGGTGTCAAATAACGAGGACAAGGATCCACACACTTCTTAAACGCCTTGCTAGTGCTCCCCATGATAATACAGAGAAAACTGTACTCTTCTGCTGTGTGTTCCACCTGTTTTGGAAGTCCAGCAAGTAACTTTGTTTCAAGAACCACAATCCTTTGTAGAAGTCTGTGGAAGTTCATGCAGCATGTAGATTCCACGAGAGGCATTTTCAGTCATCTGTTTGAATGTAGACAGCTGTGTTTTCTCATCTCCGGAATGTAAGCTGCTGGCAGTGGGAGTCAAAGGGTCTTCTTTTTCCTAAAATGTGTTGTTTGGGCACTGTGCTGATCTGTTGAAGTTAAAATCTTAGAGAGATTTAAGAAAAGTACAAAAATAGGGAGCAAAGTGCAGAGCAATAAGCAAGAGCATCCAAACAGTAGTGAAGCCGGAAGCATGTAGTGATTTTATAGCTCACGTAATTGCCTGCTCGAACAGAGGTCCTACACAACGATGTGTGAATCCTCATGGACTGTTGTGTGTTCTGCTATTTACGCAAAAAAATCTAAAGCTCTGAAAAAAAAAACATTATAATCTTACTTGTTAATGATCAACTATTGAGTTTTGGTTGTTGGTCAGGAAAATAATCTAAATTAACAAAATGCTGTCATTAGGATACTATTCTCAGCCAGATTTGTACTACAAACAAGTTCAAGTCAAGTCAAGTCAAGTTGAGCTTTATTGTCATTCCGCTACATGTGTGGACATACAGTGGGACGAGATGTCGTGCCTCACAGGACCACGGTGCTACATTAATACAGATATACAACACGAAGTAAAACAGTATAAACCTATACACAACTAAGCTATTGTCAGCTTTGACTATGCATATGCTATATATAAAAGTGGTTACCTATACATAAACTAAAAAAATACAAACTGTACAACTGTGCAGATGACTCAAATACTGTACATGTGCAAAAAGAGAGACATTCAAGCAGCTGGCTGGGGAACAGTGTAAAGGTGATTTGTGGTGCATGAGCCAGTAAACATACATACATTACAGTCATATATTACAATCAGTCTTTTGTGGGATTATGGACACACAGTGTTGTGTGAAAGTGTCTAATGCATGTAGAGGAGAGTGTTACTACAGGTGGCTTGTGCAGGCCCTGTGGGGCACCTGTACTCAGTGTGGTAGTGCTCGAGGTGGTGTGGCCGACACGAACTGACTGAGGTCTTCCGGTTAAAATGTCTAGGATCAAGTTACAGAGGGAATTGTTGAGGCCCAGCAGGCTTAATTTATTGATGAGCTGTTGTGGGATTATTGTGTTGAATGCTGAGCTGAAGTTGATTAACAGCATTCTAACATAGGAGTCTTTATTCTCTAGGTAGGTAAGAGCCAGGTGAAGGGTGGAGGAAATTGCATCATCCGTAGAGCGGTTTGGGCGGTATGCAAACTGGAGCGGATCGAGTGTGTTGGGGAGGCTGGTTTTGATGTGTTCAGACTAAATCAAAAACTTGTGTACTTGAGCTGAGACATGATGTGAGATTTGATCATAGCCACCGTTCACATCCATATTGATATATTCCTTGTTTTGTGTAGAAATGACTGTAAGCCACATTTTCTGTTGTACTTCGTTTCGTAAATGAATATCAAATAAAATATGTGGCAACCACAGCACTATATACATTTCTAAATTTTAGGGGGTGCTATGAATTTCACTGGCCATACCCAAAACAAATTAACAAAAAATAGTTTGGAACACTTTACTTTGATGGTCGCTTTTGAACATTCTTTTGACACTAAGTAATGTTTCAACTACATGTCAACTAACTCTCCTTAGAGTATTGGTTGACTGTCTGCTTCATATCTGCTAACTCTTTATTGTGATGGCCTCCCAACAGACACTCTACAGACTGTAAGTAATTTTGTACATGTCAATTTTGCAGGTGTCTGTCTTGAAGAAAGCAGGTTTGCGCATTTGAAAACTCGCTCCAAAATCAATAAAGCGGCTTCAATTTGTGACATCATTGTAGACAAGAATCTGGACTTTCTTTGTCTCAGTGAAATGTGGCATCAGACAAATGATTATTTGAATCTTAATATGTGTGTCATACCAGGCTACACTTATTTTTGATCAACCAAGAACCACCGGTAAAGGTGGTGGTATTGCTGTTATTTATAGATCTAATGTCTCTGTCACTGAAGTTACACTACCTTGCTTTTCTTCATTTGAATGTTTAGAATTCACCAATTCTTGTTTTAAATATGTACCGACCTCCAAAATCCAAAATCAGCTATTGCTTTAACTGGTGATTTTAATATTCATGTGGACAATCAAAATTGCAATAATAATGTTTGTTTTATGGAAATATTAGAGTGTTTTAATCTCACTCATACATACATTAGACCTGGTTTGTGCTACAGGTGTGACTATTGACTGTCTTGAGTGTACTGATGTATCATGTATAAGTGATCATAAACATATTACTTTTAGTATGTTTCCACCTGCTCCACAGACAACCATGGAGCATGTACTTTGTTTCAGAAAAATCTGAGATATTGACTTAGACACTTTTATACATACTATCGGCAAACTACCAGTTGTGACCTCTATAATGCTGCCTTTACATCTATTTTGGATGAGTTTGCCCCTCTGAAGAAATGTGTTTTTCTTTTAAGAGGTCTTCTCCGTGGTATATGCCTGAGCTTCGTAAGCTTAAGGCAGCTGGTAGACAGTTGGAGCGACAATATAGGAAATCTGGCCTAACAGTTCACAAGCTTTTGTATGAAAAACATCAGATTGAGCACCATAATTCTTTGAAAATTGCAAAAACAGAGTATTATTGAATGATAATTAGTAGTGGGGTTTCCAATCCACGAGTTTCGTTTAATACAATGAATAATCTAACCAAACCGATCACTAGGGATAATTGCCTCACCACAGGGCAGTGCAATGATTTTCTTAAATAGTTATCATGTAAAATTGAGACAATAGATAATACAATTGCATCTTTCTCTGCTCAAGCAGAGCCATTAGACCCGCATCCCTGTAATTCCCCTATTTCTCTGTTTTTAAGTTTCACTGCAGTTAGTTCTGATTTTATTTCAAAATTGGTTTCCGCAATTAATTCTTCATCTTCCATACTTGATCCACTTCCTACTAGTATCTTGAAGAAGTGTCTGCCAGTTATTATTCCTCATATTAAAGCGATTGTGAACACTTCATTTGTTTCAGGGATTGATCCCCTAGCACTTAAAGTAGCAGCAGTCAAACCAGTTCTTAAAAAAAAATGTGAGTGATATTGCCAACATGTATAATTATAGGCCTATTAAAAACTTTCCATTTGTCTCTAAAGTTCTTGAGCGTGTGGTGGTTGGTCAGCAACAAATTAGTTTCTCCGCAAGCAGACTACTAGAACCTTTCCAATCAGGGTTTAGGTCTGGACACAGTACAGAGACTGCCCTT
Organism: Oxygymnocypris stewartii; assembly: GCA_003573665.1. NCBI lineage: Eukaryota > Metazoa > Chordata > Actinopteri > Cypriniformes > Cyprinidae > Oxygymnocypris > Oxygymnocypris stewartii. Next base: position 108,636 of record QVTF01024767.1, on the reverse strand, counting down.
TTGAGGGTAATGCATGATCTCCTTGTTGCAGCAGATTCTGTGTCATTTTGGTTTTGTAAGATCTCAGTGCTGCATTCGATACCATCTGTCACACTATACTACTAGACAGATTACATAAGTGGATTGATCTTTTTGGTATAGCTTTAAAATGGTTTGAATCATACCTTTCAGAATGCACTCAATTTGTCTATTCTGGTGCAAACAGATCTCAGACTGTTCCAGTGCGGCAGGGTATCCATCAGGAGTCAGTATTGGGTCCTACTCTTTTTAGCATTTATATGTTGCCTCTTGGGCAGATTATTCAAAAGTATGGTCTGGATTATCATTGCTATGCAGATGATACCCATATTTACATTAGCACTCAACCTGATGTTACATTGGCATTTTCAACTCTATCTGCTTGTTTACTGGAAATACAGGCCTGGATGATCCAGAACTTCCTACAGTTAAACTGTTCCAAAACTGAAGTTCTATTGATTGGCACTTCAACTTCTGTAAATAGATGTAATAATTTTAAATTTATAGTGGATAATTGCCAGATTATCCCTTCTGTACAGGCACGGAATTTGGGTGTGATTTTTGCTGCACAGCTGACTTTTAACACTCATTTTAAGAATGTTATCATCTTTGAAATATTGGACGTATAAGACCGTTTCTGTCTTTGCCTGATGCAGAAAGGCTTATTCACGCCTTTATAACATCTTGATTATTGATAGGCTTGATTATCGTAATTTCCTCTTTGAAGGGTTACCTGCAAGTTTGATTAAGAGGCTGCAATATTTGCAAAATGCAGCTGCTCGTGTTTTAACTTACACACCATCACGCAGTCATATCACTCCTGTGCTTTCTCAAATACACTGGCTTCCAGTTCAATCATGTATTGATTTTAAAGTTCTTATCTCTGGACTCTTGGTAGTACCTAGGATAGCAAAGTCCACTAAAGGAGGTAGAACTTTTTCATATATGGCTCCTAAACTCTGGAATAGCCTTCCTGAAAACGTTCGGGGTTCAGACACACTCTCTCTGTTTAAATCTAGATTAAAGACGCATCTCTTTAGCCAAGCATTCATATAATGCATCTCACAATCTTGTACTGCCAGTCTATCTGAACACATGCACATTATTATGCTTTAGCTTGGGTTATACTGATAATTTCATCCAGGGTTATTCCTGGATGGAGCCGCTGCTACGCTAATTGTCTTACTGTTTCTATGTTACTGCCACGGGATTAACATCCCGTGGTAGTTAGGAATTACACAAGCCTCAGTCTGGATCCTACCCTTAAACGATAGAGATGACCGAACACCTGAGAAGAGACGATGACAACCCCTCCGAGGACCTCCGAGATGAGCCCCCAGAGACAGAGCTCCAGTGAGGACCTCGTCACCTAGACATCCATCGGGGAAAGACCCCTTGAACCAGTGGACCACTTACACTCTGACTTTGCTGCAGTTGGAACAAACTACTGATTTGTCTGGCCGGAGGGGAACTGGCCCCCCGACTGAGCCTGGTTTCTCCCAAGGTTTTTTCTCCATTCTGTCACCGATGGAGTTTTCGTTCCTTGCCGCTGTCGCCTCTGGCTTGCTCAGTTGGGGACACTTCATTTCCAGCACAATCAGCGACTTGATTGCACAGATATTATTTAAACTGAACTAAGCTGGACAATGCCATTACTAAATTCAATAATGAAATGCATTCAGCAGATAATTGAGTGTTAAATCCTGTCATTTTACATTATTGACAAAATTTGCCTATTTTGATATTGTGCAGTGCTTTGTTACAATTTGTATTGTTAAAGGCGCTATATAAATAAAGGTGACTTGACTTGACTTATCTTAACTTATAAAGCAGTTAATGGAATGGCCCCAGAGTATATTTGTAATTTGATTACAGTGTCCACACCATCTCGGTCTCTCCAGTCTGCTTGTTCTCTTACTCCGTACCAGCCCCATTGCGAACTCAAAACAATGGGTGGGAGGTCACTATCTTATATTGCTCCCAGATTGTGGAATTCTCTGCCTCCTCCTATAAGGAATGCTCCATCATTTGGTTGTTTTAAGAAATTATTCAAAACCCATCTTTTTAGTGAAGCTTTTAATTTGTAATCTTACAGCTGTTGTTGTCATTGTTGTTATTGTGTTGTCAATGTGATTGATATTATGAAGTATATGTTTCTTTTATTAATGTCGTAGCACCTTGAGTATGAGAAAGGCGCATTACAAATAAAATGTATTATTATTATTATTACTTCACTTTTTATTTTTTAAATAGTTATCACAATTCAGAAAACTAAACAAAATAACATATCATTTACTAAAAGCTTCTGCCAAAATATAAATTGCTGCAGTCTATTTATAAATATATGCAATGTTCAACCAATTGTTTAAAAAAATTAAATTGAACAGCACAAATACAGATTTTAATATTACAGGGTGATCAAACTTGTCAAGGGTTTAATAGTTGAATCATTGTAATTCATGAACAAGATTGCTGGGTGATTTAGACTGTTCATTATCTGGCTATTGACATTTTCCAAAAATAAATTGAGGGCTTCAAAGCTGTATTTAGTGGAATGAACATGGAAGGTAAGCAGTACGCTACCACAGCAGTGCAGTGCTTTTCATCACTGACAGATGGATTTCTAGTTTTTTAAATGTATAATTTATAAAATGTATTTTATTTGTGAAGCGAATTATTCATCTTCAAAAAGATCAGTTCAATTCAATTCAAGATTATATGTGTAGCTCTTTTTACGATACAATCATCTTGATATGCCACACTTGTGAGGTGGATGGATTATCTCAGCAAAGGAGAAGTGCTCACTAACACAGATTTAGACAGATTTGTGAACAATATTTGAGAGAAATAGGCCTTTTGTGTACATAGAAAAAGTCTTAGATATTTAAGTTCAGCTCATGAAAAATGGGGGCAAAATCAAAAGTGTTGCATTCATAATTTTGTTCAGTATAACTGCAGTGCAAGATTATGAGATGCATTATAAGAATGCTTGGCTAAATAGTCTTTAATCTAGATGTAAATAGAGAGAGTGATTCTGAACCACGAACGTTATCAGGAAGGCTATTCCAGAGTTTGGGAGCCAAATATGAAAAAGGTTTTACCTCCTTTAGTGGACTTTGTTATCCTTGGTACGACCAAGAGTCCAGAGTTTTGAGATCTTAATGAGCGGGTTGGATTGTAGCGTGATATAAGACTAGTTAGGTATGCAGGAGCTAAACCATTTGGGACCTTATTGGCAAGTAATAATATTTTGTAACTGACATAGAAATTAATTGGTAGCCAGTGCAGAGACTGTAAAATTGGAGTAATATGATAATATTTTCTTGACCTGCTAAGGACTCAGCATTTTGTACTACCTGTAGCTTGTTTATTGAAGATGCAGGACAACCACCTAGCAGTGCATTACAATAGTCCAGTCTAGAGGTCATGAATGCATGAACTAGCTTTTCGACATCAGAAACAGTTAACATGTTCCGTAGCTTGGCAATGTTTCTAAGATGGAAGAATGCTGTTTTTGTAACATGGGAAATATTATTTTCAAAAGATAAGTTGCTGTGTAGTATAACACCCAGACTTTTGACTGTAGAGGAAGTAACAGTACATCCATCTAGTTGCAAATTGTGATCCAAGATATTCTGTGTACTGTTTTTTGGTCCAATAAGTAATATCTCTGTTTTACCTGAATTGAATAGGAGAATTGGTCATCCAATCTTTTACATTTTTAACACACTCCGTTAGCTTAGATAATTTAGATGTTTCATCTGGTCTTGTTGAGTTATGTAGTTGAGTAGCATCAGAATAACAATGGAAACTAATCCAGTATTTTCTAATAATATTACCAAGGATTAACATGCACATTGAAAATAGCAGAGGACCTAGGACAGATCCTTGTGGTATTCCATACTTTACTGGTGATAATTGAGATTACTCCCTGTTTAAATAAACAAAGTGGTAACAATCAGACAGGTAGGATCTAAACCACCTTAAAGCCTGCCCTTGTATACCTGTATAGTTTAGTATTCAATATATGAGTATGTCATGATCTATATGCTCATCTATATGCTCATCCTGTCCTATAGTTGTGATAAACTGCAGTTTTTATTTGGGTGCGATGAATGAAGCTGAAGTACTAGGCGCTGTAGAATCGACATTTGTTATTGTATTTCTGATGTTATCTATTTTATCAGTGAATAAATTAATAAAGTCATTACTATTAAAATGTGAGGGAATATTTAGATAGGGTGATATCTGTCTTTAGTGGCTGGAACAATAGTTCTGCAGGACGATAATGCAGAGCCATATAGTTAATAGCAATAATATACATGCACGATACAAGTAAATGGTCAGTAACATCATCACTTTGAGGTATGATATCTATATCAGTAAGATAAATTCTATGCTATATAATTAAATTTAGCATATGATTAAAATGATGCGTGGGCCTGGTGATGTTTTCCTTGACTCCAAAAGAGTTTATTAGGTCAGTAATGCAAATCCTTCTAACGTATCATTTGTATTATCAACGTGAATGCTAAAATCTCAAACAACTAGCGCTTTATCAACATTAACCAATAGGTTTGAGAGAAATCTGCTAATCATTTTAGAAAATCTGTAAATGGCCCTGGCGGTCTATACACTGTAGCCAGAGCAAGAGTTAGGACAGATTTATTTTGCATATCTGACAGTGCATCATCAAGCATAAGTATTTTGAATGAGTTAAACCTGTATCCTGTTTTCTGAGTAACATTGAGAGTATCACTATATATTGTTACTATATCACTGCCGACATGACCAGCCTGATGAGGCTCATGCTTATAACAGTAGCTTGGTGGAGTAGATTTTAGACCAATATAATAATTTGGTTTTAGCCAGGTTTCAGTCAAACAGAGTACATCAAAACTATTATCTGTGATCATTTAATTTACAATAACTGCTTTGGGTGTGAGTGACCTAATGTTTAGGAGCCCAAGCTTTAACAATTGTTTTTGTTCATTTATTTAGCATTTTTCTGGTTTAATCACGATCCGATTTTTTTCTAGATCCTGCATTAATGTATATTTTGACCTCACTATTCGAGGAACAGACACAGTCTTTATAGATTGGGCACTGCAAGTACTTTTATCATTTTCAAGTGGGTAGAACAAAAGTCATCATAGCAGTTATTTGAGAATTGGTTTATTAGTAAGATTGAGCATAGCGTCCTGGAGATGTTGTCCGACCAAGGAGATCAACGGCTTTTGACAAAACATCAGGGGCTCAGAATGACCATCTATATATGTAAAGAGAAGATATCAGACAATTAATACATGTTTTTGTTTCGTTTTTTGCCATTAATTCAATCCCTCACCAATAAATGTAAACTTCAATACATTTTATTTAATCCCTCACTGTTTGAGATTTAGTTTGCTTAAAAAAGTTTGAATATGGGAACACATTCAGTCCAAGGCAGTGGGTGGTGAAAGCACCTGGCAGACAAGTGCACATACAAAACACAAGAGATAAGAAGAACACATAGCAAATAAAATCCAACATCAACCAAGTGCTCCAACAGAAAACATGACACACAAGACATTGAAAGGAAACTAAAACTCAAGCCATGTGCTCATGACAGAAACGCACACACACACACACACACACACACACACACACACACACACACACACACACACACACACACACACACACACACATGACAAAGAGCATGAGGAATGAAAACTGGACTAGGCTATAGTGTCAGGATCCACCAGAGCATACAGGAAGGAAAACAAACCCTAAAACTCTGTCTTCACACAGGGACAAGACCCAAAACATAAAACACAAGTGTCAGCATCCTGTCACCAAACTATAAACATGATGACCAAATAATTTTTTCTATATTATTTTTGAATAATGATATACAACTAATGTTTACATAATAATACCCATGTGATTATACACATTTGTGACCTCATAAACCACATAATCGAAATATCAAATATCTTACATCATGGGTGTATCACATAACTCCAGCTGTTAAAATTGCAAAGACAATGTCTAAGCTTTCGAAATAAAATATTAATTAAAGTGATAACATGAAGAGAGATAGAACAAATAAACCAACATCCTATTGTTAATACAGTTGAAATGGGGAAAATATGTGAATTATTGCATTGCAGGCTGATTTAAGGTGTGCCCTATTTTTTTTTACTTGTGCTCCTAAACATTTTCAGTCAGGGGATACAATGCTCATAGTAGAAATAGTTGGTATGGAGCTCTGTGGTGTCATTCAAAATCTTTGCAAGTGATACTCTAATTAAAAGTGAATTTTCATGATCATGGATAATTTAGTTTCCAACAGTAAATTCCACTGTTCAATAAGAATATTGCTGTAAATTGTTGCAACATCTCCCACATGACCATTCTGACGGGGCTTGTATTTATATATTTATAGCAAGCTTAAGGGGGGTCGACATGATGTTTGCGATTTAACTTTTTAGTCATGATTTGTAATACCTTGAAGCTAGTCTGCTTCTCCAGATCATTTGAACCATATTATCTGTATCCTTGTCTTGTAACATACAGGCTGAATATTAGCTCTAACCTGTTATTTATATATATATATATATATATATATATATATATATTCGTGTCTTCAGGATGTTGGCACAGAAAAGCAGAGACAGCCAGAGAGACAGATGAAGAGTGAGGTTAAAATGGACTTCTTGTGCTGCTAATTACTGCAATTTGTAGAATGCAGGAGATTGACGGGTGCTTTGTTAATTTGTGTTATGGCATGTTGTGCATGTGTGCATGGGTGGGGTGGGGGATGGCAGTGTTGGGGGGGGGGGGGGGGGATTAAGAGCAGGATTAGCCGGCTTTCCTGAAGAGGGGGGCGGTGCATTCAGAGACCAGCCTGACCTTCTCATTTCAACGTCATTAGTATCTCATGTCAACACAACAGTGGCTCCTTAATCATTTGCTATCCTCATTGGCTCTACTTCAAACACACACACAGACTGCCCATTAAATTCCCTGAAACAAATGTAAACACACACATAGGGTAAACATAACTAAATTCCCCAAGAGCACATTGGAAAACGGTGGGGGAAATCAATGTCCTGATCATGTATCTAATGTTCTCCTACCTTTAAAGGTGTGTTATTACTGGTTTTGACTGTCGTGCTGGTAAACAGTAAGACCGCAGCTTGTCTGTCTGTGTCAGAGAGTGTGCCATGACCAGGCCCACTGAGGCCACAGTAAATTAGCTCTATTCATTTCGAACCATCGACATATGGCAGCCCATTGTTTGTTCTGGAGTGTTGTTCAGTGGTGTTATTTGTTGGCATGTTGTATTATTTCATATAATCCTCCTCTATAGACTTTGGCACCCAATCAGAGAAGAAATGAAAAGATAATAAACCCCATAAATATTGTAGCTTTATATTCACAATTATGATTTAACATATAAATAAGCATTATTTATATGTTAAGCATTTGCAAGGAATTATACTGAAGGACACGGACTTTCACAATTGAATGTTGCACATATATCCATACTTTTTATGGGCCATCTCACTTTCATATGAATCCCACTTTTCACTTGACAATGATTAGTGATTTGATCAATGGGACATCTCCAGTACTTAATTAGTTATGTAGAATTATGTTTTTTTTCTCTGAGTAACTAATTCAATTCAAGATTATTTGTATAGTGCTTTTTACGATACAATCATTGCAAAGCCACTTCACAGGAAATTAAGTTTCTAAAATAGATTTATATTGTAGAAACTCAATTTAATTTACTTATGGCAAAATTTGGTTAATTCAGTATAATCGCTGATGGTTGGCTTCCTCTGAGGTCCTCCGAGGGGTTTTCATCATCTCTTCTTAGGTGTTCGTCATCTCAGATCATTTAAGGGTTGGATCCAGGCTGAAGCTTGTGTAATTCCTAGTTACCACGGGATGTTAATCCCGTGGCAGAAACAGATAAACAAATAAAGACAATTAGCGTAGCAGTTGTTCCATCCAGGAACAACTCTGGATGGAATTATCAGTTCAACCCAAGCTAAAGCATAGTAATGTGTGTTTGATCACATATACCGGCAGTACAAGATTGTGAGATGTATTAAATGAATGCTTGGCTAAATAGATGTGTCTTTAATATAGATTTAAATAGAGAGAGTGTGTCTGAGCCCCCGAACGTTATCAGGAAGGCTATTCCAGAGTTTGGGAGCCAAAATGAAAAAGTTATACCTCCTTTAGTGGACTTTGCTATCCTAGGTACTACCAAGAGTCCAGTGTTTTGCGAACTTAGGGAGCGGGTTGGATTGAAGTGTGATAGAATATTAGTTAGGTACGCAGGAGCTAAATCATTTAGGGACTTATAGGCAAGTAATACTATTTTGTTACTGATACGGAACTTAATAGGTAGCCAGTGCAGAGACTGTAAAATTGGAGTAATATGATCATATTTTCTTGACCTGGTGAGGACTCTCGTCGCAGCATTTTGTACTATCTGTAGCTTGTTTATTGAAGATGCCGGACAACCACCTAGCAGTGCATTACAATAGTCCAGTCTAGAGGTCATGAATGCATGAACTAACTTTTCTGCATCAGAAACACTTAACATGTTCCGTAGCTTGGCAATGTTTCTAAGATGGAAGAATGCTGTTTTTGTAACATGGGAGATATGATTTTCAAAAGATTGGTTGCTGTCTAATATAACACCCAGATTTTTGACTGTAGAGGAAGTAACAGTAGTGCATCCATAGTTGCAAATTGTGATCCAAGATATTCTGTGTACTGTTTTTAGGTCCAATAAGTAATATATCTGTCTTATCTGAATTTAATAGGAGGAAATTATTGGTATAATAATATATTTTTAACACACTCCGTTAGCTTAGATAGTTTAGAAGTTTCATCTGGTCTTGTTGAGATATATAGTTGAGTGTCATCAGCATAACAATGGAAACTAATCCCGTATTTTCCAATAATATTACCAAGGGGCAACATGTATAATGAAAATAGCAGAGGACCTTGGACAGATCCTTGTGGTACTCCATACTTTACTGGTGATAATTAAGATGCCTCCCCGTTTAAATAAACAAAGTGGTAGCGATCGGACAGGTAGAATCTAAACCATTTTAAAGCCTGCCCTTGAATACCTGTATAGTTTTGTAATCAATCTATTAGTGTGTCATGATCTATAGTGTCGAACGCAGCACTAAGATCAAGTAAAACTAGCAATGAGATGGAGCCTTGATCTGACGCAAGAAGCAAGTCATTTTTACTTTTAACAAGTGCAGTTTCTGTGCTATGGCAGGGCCTAAAACCTGACTGAAATTGAGCAGACACTACTTTTTCAAAAAAAATTGACAAACGGAAGATTTGAAATGGGCCTGTAATTTGTCAGTTCACAAGGATCTAGTTTTGGTTTCTTAATAAGAGGCTTAATAACCACCAGCTTGAATGCTTTTGGGACGTGACCTAAAGATAACGAGGAGTTAATAATATTGAGAAGCGGTTCTTCTGCTACAGGTAACAACTCTTTCAATAATTTAGTGGGTACAGGATCTAATAAACATGTTGTTGGTTTAGATGCTGTGATAAGTTTATTTAGCTCATCCTGTCCTATAGTTATAAAGCAGTACAGTTTTTATTTGGGTGCGATGAATGAAGCCGAATTACTAGACGCTGTGGAATCTACATTTGTTATTGTATTTCTGATGTTATCTATTTTATCAGTAAAGACATTCATAAAGTCATTACTATTAAACTGTGAGGGAATATTTAGATCGGGTGACATTTGTTTATTTGTTAATCTAGCCATTGTGCTAAATAAAAACCTTGGATTGTTTTGGTTATTATCTCTGAGTTTGCGGATATGCTCGGTCCTGGCAGCTTTTAAAGCCTTTTTATAGCTGGACATACTGTTTTTACATGCAATTCTAAAGACTTCCAACTTAGTTTTTCTCCATTTGCACTCAAGATTACGAGTGTCTTTCTTAAGAGAATGGGTATAACTGTTGTACCATGGCACAGCACGTTTTTCTCTAACATTTTTTAATTTGATGGGGGCAACAGTTTCTAACGTATTAGAGAATATAGTTCCCATGTTGCTAGTAATTTTGTCTAGTTCATCTGTAGTTATGGGTACATAGAGCAGCTGAGATAAATCAGGCAGGTTATTGGTGAAATCTGTCTTTAGTGGCTGGAACAATAGTTCTGCCTGGACGATAAAGTGGAGCCATATAGTTAAAATCATTAATATGCAGCATGCACGATACAAGGAAATGATCAGTAACATCATCATTTTGAGATACGATATCTATATCAGTAAGATCAATTCCATGCTATGTAATTAAATCTAGTGTATGATTAAAACGATGCGTGGGCCCGGTGACATTTTGCTTGACACCAAAAGAGTTTATTAGGTCAGTAAACGCAAGTCCTAACGCATCATTTGTATTTATCAACGTGAATGTTGAAATCTCCAACAATTAGTGCTTTATCAACATTAACCAATAGGTCTGAGAGGAAATCTGATAATTATTTTAGAAAATGTGTATATGGCCCTGGCGGTCTATACACAGTAGCTAGAGCAAGAAATAGGACATATTTATTTTGCATATATGACAGTGTAACATTAAGCATAAGTATTTTGAACGAGTTAAACCTGTATACTGTTTTCTGAGTAACATTGGGAATATCACTATATATTGTTGCGACACCGCCGCCACGGCCAGTCTGACGAGGCTCATGCTTATAACAGTAGCTTGGTGGAGTAGATTCATTTAGACCAAAATAATCATTTGTTTTAAGCCAGGTTTCAGTCAGACAGAGTACATCAAAACTATAATCTGTGATAATTTAATTTACAATAACTGCTTTGGGTGTGAGTGACCGGATATTTAGGAGCCCAAGCTTTAAAAATAGTTTTTGTTCATTTATTTAGTATTTTTCTGGTTTAATCACGATCAGATTTGTTCTAGATCCTGCATTAAATTAATATTTTGACATCACTATTCGGGGAACAGACACAGTCTGTATAGATTGGACACTGCATCTACCTCTATCATTTAAGCGGGTAGAACAAAAGTCATCATAGCAGCATTTTGAGAATCGGCTTACTAGTCAGATGGAGCGTAGCGTCCTGGAGATATTGTCCGACAGGTGGTCCGCTCCGACTCTGCTGGGATGCAGGCCATCAGCACGGAAAAGCCTAGAACGCTCACAGAAAAGATTCCAATTATTAACAAAGAGTAGTTTCTGATTTTACACCATGACAACAACCATTTGTTTAAAGCAAACAGTCTACTGAACCTTTCGTGTCCTCGTCGATACCTGGGAAGAAGTCCTGACACGATGATTGTTGTTTCGGGCGATGTGCTCTCGATCAGGCTCCTGAGGTCTCTCTTCAGTGTCTCCATCTGCCGCAGCTTGGTGGCATTAACCCCCACGTGAATCACAACAGCTGCAACGCTCTCATCATCCTTCAGGATCGCGGGTATCTGTGCAGAAACAACAAGAACACGAGCACCAGGGAAACAGTGAGTGTGCATCTCCGATGATCACAGCACCACGTTCCGTATCGCAGAGAGGAGCGAAGCGGTTACGGAATGAGATATCTAAGACCGGAGGGGGGGATGTCGTCGACCGGGGCCTGGATTGCATCTTCCGCTGCTGCACCCAGGGTCCAGGGTTTCCCGGCGCCGGAGTAAAGGACATCTGGGAAGATCGCGTCCCGGGTGCACGGGGCCTGTGCAGAGAAACACACAGAGTAGAGGTAGTGGGAGTGTCAGCGCGCAGCATACTTACCCCGGACTTGTGAGCGTCAGCCCGGGATGTTTCCAGTGTTGCTTTCCGTTTCCTCAGCTGGGCCTGCTTCCCAAGCAGCTCTTGGATCCGTCTCTCCACGACCTCCAGCTCCAGCTGCACCGAATGCAGCTTGAATGTGTCCTCACCTGCACTCAAAGGTAGACACAAATCCGCCATTTAAGCAAGTAACAATGAAACAATGGTAAATGTGTGTGTGTGTGTGTATGTGTGTGTGTGTGTGTGTGTGTGTGTGTGTGTGTGTGTGTGTGTGTGTGTGTGTGTGTATGAAAAGAGTATTAGCTGTGTTAGCAGCACCCGCGCTGGCTTTGCTAACAGGCTATAAGCTAATAACGGACTCAGAAAATCTAAATAAAACTTGCAATAACAAGGTGCTCTGATTATTTTCATTGCAGAATGCGATCGGGGATATATTCACACGTTATAGAAACAAAAATGATTGTGTATAAAATCCTTTTTTAATTTAATTATTATTTTTTTTGTATTTGTAATTACCCACTTTAATGGCATAATACAACACTTATAAGCAGGTTAAAATGATTTTCCTTGAATGATTCATTTAGACTGTGTTAATTCCTTACATCTGAAAAGTGCTATTTGCTAAACACCAAGGAAATACCTGAGTGTGAAACCATTTCTGAAAACAAATTATTTTTTGAAATAAAAATTTATTTCAATTCCTTCTCACCAGTAGTCTACCTGTCAGAAATAATTACAATGCACGGATTTGATCACAATTCTGACTCTTTTTTTCTCCTAGACTTGTCTCTGACAACGTTTTTTTCCGGCTTCTGCCTGTTCCTCAGCGCCCATGGTCTCTTATCGCCATTGACTTTGTTACTGACCTCCCCAAATCCAGGAATTATACAACTATCCTGATGGTGATCGACCGATTCTCCAAGGCCTGCCGACTCATGCACTTACCTAAACTACCCACAGCTTTCGAGACCGCAGAGGTTCTCTTAGAACAGGTCTTGCGCTTCTATGGACTCCCCGAGGACATAGTTTCAGACCAGGGTCCGCAATTCACGTCTTGAGTCTGGAAATCATTCTGTCAACAACTCAACATCAACGTCAGTCTCACCTCCGGTTATCTCCCACAATCCAACGGCCAGGTGGAGAGACTCAACCAGGAGATAACCCGATTTCTAAGATCCCACAGCCATCAGAACCAGCACAATTGGAGTCGGTTCCTGATATGGGCTGAGTATGCCCAGAACTCGCTCCGTAAACCTTCAACCGGTCTCACCCCATTCCAGTGTGTTCTCGGCTTTCAACCACCCCTGTTTCCCTGGTCAGGATAACCATCTGAACTCCCTGCTGTCAGCGACTGGCTGAGAAGGAGCGAGAATACTTGGAATGCTGCTCACGTACATCTGGAACGAGCAGTACGACGAACTAGGGAACAAGCGATCATCGGAGAAGGGAGGGCCCTGAATATACACCTGGACAATGGGTCTGGCTCTCCACCAGAGACTTACAACTCCGACTACCAAGCAAGAATCTAAGACCCAGTTACGTGGGTCCATTCGAAATATTCAGACAAATCACTCCAGTTTCATATCGTTTAGCTTTACCTGCCAATTATTGCATCTCACTCACCTTTCATGTCTCCCTGCATAAGCCCACTGGTGGTCCAAGAGGAGAGAAGGACCAGGAGGAGGTCGCGGGTAAGAGTCACTGTGGACGGCGAGGAGGCTTATCAGGTCAGATAAATTCTGGAATCCCGACACAGAGTACAACAATATCTGGTAGATTGGGAGGGATATGGCCCAGAGGAAACAGGTGTCCAGTTATGGGTGGGAGGGATGGAATTTGTATGACCCTCATCAATCAAATTTTTTGGTTGCCCTACTATCTCTCGTACTAGGTCATAATTATGAGAAAGTTTCCAATTATTACGAGAAGTTTTCTCAATATAATGAGAAACTAAGTCATAATTATGAGAAAGTAAATCATTATTATGACTTACAGAATTATATTTTTTTCTCAAGGTGGCGGAAACGGGCTTCCATAAGCCACATTAGTTTTCTAGAAAACCCATCTATACAACCACTTATACCTATTCTGTATGGCTTTAATTTATCGTATCCATCGATATACTTCACATAATTAGGTCCACGGCTGAAATACACTCGCCGGCGAAGTCGATTCCTAGACCTCAGATCAACTGATGATGTAGAATCACCCGCACTGTCTCTTAGTCTGTGATAATTCCATTGAGCATCCACCTGTAACCATGTGATTGCCCTGATGTTTGTAGCTTTTTCTGAATGAAAGTTACAACATCAGCTTCATCAGTCTTGTTCTTCATCCTCCAAAGATGGTGTTTGCTCAATATTCGCTCAAGGATAAGATTGCTCATTTTGACTCCATATACCTCTTTCAGTAGACTTATAATTTCATGATTTGTTAGTCCCTGTCTGAAATACTGCACTATTTGTTTAAAATCCATGGATCACACAGAGGCCCGCATCAGCAACACTGGCACATAGTCAGTATGTGCCAGTTTTATGATGTTTTATCATTATTACGAGAAAGTTTCTCATTATTACGAGAAAATAAGTCATTCTAATGAGAAACTTTCTCATTATTACGAGAAAATAAGTCATTCTAATGAGAAACTAAGTCATTATTAAGAGAAAATAAGACATTATTAAGACAAAATAAATCATTATTATGAGTTAGTTTATCATTATTACAAGAAATTCAGTCATTATTATGAGAAAGTTTCTCATTATTACGAGAAACCAAGTCATTATTACAAGAAAAATTCTCATTATTACAAGAAACTAAGTCATTGTTACGAGAAAATAAGTCATTATCACGAGAAAATAAGTCATTATTACGATAAACTAATTCATTATTATGAGAAAATAAGTAATTATTATGAGAAACTAAGTCATTATCACGAGAAAATAAGTAATTATTAAGAGAAAATAAGACATTATTATGAGAAAATAAGTCATAATTATGAGAAAATAAGTCATTATTAGAGTTAGTTTCTCATTATTACCAGACATTGTCATTATTATGAGAAAGTTTCTCGTTTTTATGAGAAGAAAAGTCATTATTACGAGAAAATATGTAATTATTACAAGAAACTAAGTAATTATAATTAGAAATTAAGTCATTATTACGAGAAAAAAAATATTATTCATAGAAATTAAATCATTATGATGAGAAAATAATTCATTATTACGAGAAACTATGTCATTATTACGAGAAACTAAGTAATTATTATGATAAAATAAGTAATTGTTACCACTAAGTTTCTCATTATTATGAGAAATTAAGTCATTACGAAAAGATTGTCATTATTATGAGAAATTAAGTCATTATGAAAAGATTCTCATTATTACGAGAAACAAAGTCATTATTACAAGAAAGTTTCTCATTATTACGAGTAATTAAGTCATTATTACGAGCAATTAAGTCATCATTACGAGAAAATGTATCATTATTACGAGAAATTAAGTCATTACGAGAAAGTTTCTCATTATTATGAGAAACTAAGTCATTATTATTAGAAACTATGTAATTATTATGAGAAAATAAGTCATTATTACAAGAAAGTTTCCCATTAATATGAGTAACTAAGTCATTATTACGAGAACGTTTTTCATTATCATGAGAAAATAAGTAATTATTACAAGAAAGTTTCCCATTAATATGAGTAACTAAGTCATTATTACGAGAAAGTTTTTCAATATTATGAGAAACTACATCATTTTTATGTAGGGCTGTAGTACTCGAGTCCGGTCTCGGACTGGTCATTTGACCAGTAATTTTTATATCGTCTTGGACTCGTTGGTATTTGGACTCGGACTTGTCTCGGACTTGGTCATTGGACTCGCCAAATGTTCTAGTTGGTCTCGACCGAGTCCAACAACATAATTATTTTTTCTCTTTCAAAACAAAACCTTTAATCTGGCTCGCTTGTTCAGCAAATGGATAATGTAATTGGTTTAACTCCATCTCCATCTCAATTGCCATTGGTCGCCTGTTAAATGCACAGCTGCGTCATATGCCTGCCTCCGAGTGTGCGCGTTGTGTGGAGGCCTAAATAATTCTTATTTTGGCCACAGACACGATGTTGGTAATTTGCATAATACAGTTTGGTTTTACAAAGTTCGTTGGAGTGTTCCCTCTCACTTTCATTTGCTTTTAAATACCGTATTAATGCCCGTGCACATTTTGCTTTCACTTTCATTTCAGGTCAATTGCTTATCTATAATATACAACGACAAATTTTCTGCAAGAAATATGGGACTTTAATTAACAAAATTAATAAAAATACACAGTTACCATGCTATAAGCCTAATATAAAATAGCAAACTTACAAAATGTTTAAATGTAAAAAAAAAACTGAAAATCATCAAATGCTTTGGCACCAAATGAATAAGAAAAAGAACAAATAAGAGCAAAATGAATAAAGCCTGGAAGCACGGAATACACCTAGATGTCAAATAAAATAAATAAATTACACAAAAATTGTAATAAAGTAAAAAATAAGCAAACACTGTGGGAATGGCTGGGTGATTTATCAGTTTTTTTCAATTAATTCGAATTTAATGTTTTGCCACAATTAGATTTTTTATAAATCGAGGAATCGCGATTTTGAATAGAAATATTACCAAACGCTAGAATGAGACACTTTGACAATAACAGTAAATAGAAAAGAACGATCCAACCACATGTCAGTGCACATTATTAACCGCTCACGTGAGATGCTCTCTAGGTAACATTCACACCGAATGTGCTTTTGTGTTGACACAGGCAGTGGAATAGGAAAAATGCAAGAAAATGGGAGTTAAACATCATTTAATAACTAGAGCAACGTGTTTTTAGAAAGCCGTTTCATGCACGAGACGCTAGTGCAACAGTCAATCGCATCCCTGTTTACATAGAAAAAACAATGGAACAGCAGCGTAATCGAATACAAAACCTGTGAAGAACTACTACTGTATATCTGATATTTCAGGTTTGCATCAGGGTGACAGGCTGAAAACTGCTGTTCATTGTTTTACAGAGCCTAACAGGTTGCTTGAATCATTTTGTAGTTACATTTTCAAGCTGACTAGTTAAAATCCTACAAAATCTAGAATTGGTCAAATATTCTGAGAAAATCTTTTTTTTTTTGCCATATCGCCCAGCAATAGAAACAAAAACTTCCGAATTTTATTTTCTTACATTTTTGAATCTTTACTTGTCTTTTCTCTAAATGAATTAATTAACACCTGTAACTGTCTATACCCCTCATCCCCGGGGGATGTATGTATTATATAGCACCTATATTATCTGGCCTGACACACAGAGCTGAAGGTGTTTATATGCTACACAGCCTTGCTTGGGAAGGTTATATTGTATTATGGTTTCTTTAGGACAGAGGTCTCGAAACTTGGTCCTGGAGGGCTGGTGTAATGCAGAGTTCAGCTCCAACCCTTATCAAACACACCTGAAACAGCTAATCTAAGCATACTAGAAACTTTCAGGCAGGTGTATTGAGGCAAGTTGGAGCTAAATTATGCAGGACACCGGCCCTCCAGGAGTCTAGACACCCTGCTTTAGAACAAGAAACAAGTTCAAGAATGGGAACATGTTGATTTTTTTACACTTATGTTGCTTGTTATTTGTAATATTTTCTATTGGCAGCCCAGAATGTGATTTTTACACTATAATATTAATGCTGAAAATGTGAAGTTGCACTTCAGCTTATGTGACTTTAGTGAAAATGCTAAACCTAAAATATCCTCCTGAGACCACCCAAAAAAAGTTTTGTGAATGCAGTATTTTTTCATGTCATTACATTGTTTAGACCATAAGAAAACAATTGAAAAATAACATTTTTGAATTTGTTTTATTTGTATTCATATTTTATTCTATGTCCTATGTAGAGGGCACTAGGACTCAGTTTTCAAAAAAAATAAATGGCATGAATAGACATCAAAAAGGCAAAATCAATGGGATTTTTTTTTTCAATCACCAAATACATGTTTAGGTTTCAGGATTTTTTATATATTAAACTTTGTTTAAGGATGATTCTCAACTATGTTATAAAATATATAACACAATTATTTGATATACCATTTTGTTTTATGCAATATGAGTGTACAAATTTCCATAAACTGGTTTCCCATTAAACACAGTGTATCTTTACACTGTATCTAATTTGCATAATATTGTGTTGCTGTTGGGACAGAATGTTGAAAAATAATTTTCATAATGGGAGTAATACATGGCCAGATTTTCATAATAATATATAATATTTCATAAGCAAACTGATATAGAATTGATTTCCCTATTAAATTGTTATGTCTCCCAAAATGCATAATAAACGTGCTTTTAGTCCTGGTGTCCTCTGCAGTGGACATGAATGAAATGATGTCCTGTTTCATAACAGGAAGTCATATTTTAATTTGAAAACCCATAACATTATCCTGAGATGTTGCTTTATGACAAACAATCTGAAAATTATTCAGATTTAAATGACAATTACAAAATATAATCATATTTCCATAAGGATGTACAATTTTTAACTAAATTCAATTTAGCCATATTTAAAGACCTAGGAGAGGGTGTAGTCATGATGAATTGCAAGCCTGAGGGGAGCGCAAGCCAATTTCATGCAAAAGGCGAGCACAAAGCCAACTCTACCAGACAAAGGGAGTTGTCCCTGTGACGGTTGACAGCTGTCAGTGACATTATCCCCTTTGGCCAAAGACCTGAGCTGCATACCCTAAAACCTTACCTGTTAGGTGCCGGGACAACCGGACCCAGGGTAGAGCTCAAAGGCTTGGAATCAGAGAAAGATTCCTTTAAGGGGATAAGGCCAAGCGCCTAGTGGTAGTAAATAGGTCCTGGCCGGTCACGCAGGGGCCACCGCTTGCTCTGCACGAGCTTGCTGAGGGAACTGTCTCAACAGACCCTTTGGTAGCGACACAATGTTCAAACCCAAAATTTTGGGACAAAAAGGTAGAGTGGGGCCCAAGACACAAACCGTGGCCTGATCAACTCAAAGAAAGGGCACGAAGCTACAGCGCGTAACCCTACCGTACAGGTTTTTAGAAAGGACGCAGCACACTTGATGTACGATCTTACCAACGGGTGGATTTTAGAAAGTGCACAGAGCCTTAACGTGTGCTCTTATCATAACATGGGTTTGACAATGTTCTATGACAGCTCTGGAGAGCGGAGAACTACCCATTCCTCAGAATGAGAGGGAACTCAGATGCCCCGAAGGGAGCGGCATGCTCATAGGTGACCCTCTAAGGTGAGGGGAGCAATGCTAGCTCAACCAACAAGGAGCTCTGGAGAGTGGAGAACTAATTTCTCAGAATGAGAGGGAACTCAGACACTCAGAAGGGATCGGCATGCTCATAGGTGACCCTCTTTTGTGAGGGGAGCAATGCTAGCTCTACCAACAACGCTCAGAAGGGAGCGGCATGCTCATAGGTGACCCTCTAAGGTGAGGGGAGCAATGCTAGCTCAACCAACAAGGAGCTCTGGAGAGTAGAGAACTAATTCCTCAGAATGAGAGGGAACTCACATGCTCAGAAGGGAGCGGCATTCTCATAGGTGACCCTCTAAGGTGAGGGGAGCAATGCTAGCTCTACCAACAAGGAGAGCAACCTCACAGGGAGGCATGAAGAGGCCTAACAACCACAGGCCGGGGATGCAGATGACTGTAGCCGACTTCCTCTCCAGAAATGGGGGGGGGGGGCTGCAGACCGGAGGGCTTCCCAGCCTGAGTCGGGCGGTGGGGGTATGTGGCGAGGGGGGCATGGTTCAGCGAAGTCTGCAGCGGGAGAAAGACTCAGGAGACAGCGGTAAGTAAGTGGGTCAAGTGCAAAATGAGGAACACCTGTGTCTGATTGCAGTAATTGGCATGGAGAGACCGGATAAAGCCACCGTGGAACGGGAGTTCGGAGAGAGACAGAGTGGAGACTCGGGCGCATGGACTGTGTGAGGGAGACAGCCAGAACGAACACAGAGAGTGAACACTGAGACAACCGAGAGAGTTGATGTACCGAGGACGCGCAGAGTGCGCACCTGTTTAAGTTTATATTCAGAAACCAATAAATCACCCGAGTCTCCACGAGCCAACCTTGTCCGCTTCCTTCCTTCTTCCGAACTTTGTTACACTCAGATTGAGAGGGAACTCAGACACACAGAAGGGAGTGGCATGCTCATAGGTGACCCTCTAAGGAGAGGAGAGCAATGCTAGCTCTACCAAAAATGCTCAAAAGGGAGCGGCATGCTCATAGGTGACCCTCTAAGGTGAGGGGAGCAATGTTAGCTCTTCCAACAAGGAGAGCAACCTAACAGGGAGGCATGAAGAGGCCCAACAACCTGAGGCTGCTGAATGACAGCTCTGGAGGGCGGAGAGCTACTCATTCCTCAGAATGAGAGGGAACTCAGATGCCCAGAAGGGAGCGGCATGCTCATAGGTCACCCTCTATGGTGAGGGGAACAATGCTAGCTTGACCAGCAATGAGCTCTGGAGAGCGGAGAACTCATTCCTCAGAATGAGAAGAAACTCACACCTTCAGAAGGGAACGGCATGCTCATTGGTCACCCTCTATGGTGAGGGGAGCAATGCTAGCTTGACCAACAACGCTCAGAAGGGAGCGGCATGCTCATAGGTGACCCTCTAAGGTGAGGGGAGCAATGCTAGCTCTACCAACAAGGAGAGCAACCTCACAGGGAGGCATGAAGAGGCCTAACAACCTGAGGCTGCTGAATGACAGCTCTGGAGAGCGGAGAACTACTCATTCCTCAGAATGAGAGGGAACTCAGATGCTCAGAAGGGAGCGGCATGCTCATAGGTAACCCTCTATGGTGAGGGGAGCCAGGCTAGCTCTAATAAAAACGCTCAGAATGGAGCGGCATGCTCATGGGTGACCCTCTAAGGTGAGGGGAGCAATGCTCGCTCTACCAACAAGGAGAGTGACCTATCATGGAGCTCTGAGGAGCAGAGAACTCATTCCTCAGATTGAGAGGGAACTCAGAAGCACAGAAAGGAGCGGCATGCTCATAGGTGACCCTCTAAGGTGAGGAGAGCAATGCTAGCTCTACCAAAAATGCTCAAAAGGGAGCGGCATGCCCATAGGTGACCCTCTAAGGTGAGGGGAGCAATGTCAGCTCTTTCAACAAGGAGAGCAACCTAACAGGGAGGCATGAAGAGGCCTAACAACCTGAGGCTGCTGAATGACAGCTCTGGAGGGCAGAGAACTACTCATTCCTCAGAATGAGGGGGAACTCAGACGCTTAGAATGGAGAGGCATGCTCATAGGTGACCCTCTAAGGTGAGGGGAGCGATGCTAGCTCTACCACTGTGCCCTGTTGACCAAGGAGGCTCTCACAGAGACCTACGACTTGGCCATATGGTCCAGGGGTAGAGGTTGTTGGAACAGGGCTCTCATCCTAGCCTGGATCTAGTATCGACAAGCGAAGCAATCACTGCGATAGCCGATAGCCTTTAGAAATGGATCGTACTCATCCATCGGTTCCTGCGCATGAGATTAGTCCCGGAGCAAAGTCCGAAGAGTCAGGTCCAGACCGTCAGTAAGGTAGTTTCTAGGAAACATTGAACTTAATCTAAAACATCATAAGTGCAGTATAGAGACTTCAATGCTAAGCGCAGGAACCTTGGTCAGGTGGAGTTAACGGTGGTTGCAAGGGAATTAGAGGGGGAGATGAGGACAGATGCCCCCAAAGGAAAGGAGTAGATGTTCTTACTCTGCTGCGGATGAGAGTGTTGTTTAGGACGCTTCATCTGGAACATCTCCCTCAGGTCTTGTCTCTCTCTGACCCACGCCTCCCTCTATCCCTTACTTAATGACCTACAGAATTATATTTTATTGTCAAGGTGACGGAAACGGTCTTCCATAAGATTGAAAAATCTTGAAAATCTAAGTTGAAAGACAGAAAAAAGAAAGAAAGAACATTCACCAGGTCTGAAACATAAAGTAAATAAAACAAAATGTCTAGACTGAGAGGGGGAGTCTGATTAACACATAACTGACTAACATCTCTCATACATCCATCTAGAGTCAAAAGAAGAAGTACAGCACCAATACATTAGTCATCCATGAGGGTTAAGCCTGCTTTCTACGGATTATTGTTAGTTGGTGCTGGTGTAGCAATGTTATTAATTAGCAAGCAAGCTAGAAAGGACATGAATGAATGAATGAATGAATGAAACAAACAAACGAACAAAAAAAAAACTAACCAATTAATGAACAAATAAATAAATAAATAAATAAAAACACTGTTTTTTGCTAGTCTCAGCCTGACAGTTATCATTTTCACATCCTGTGTGATGTTGTTTAAATAGTAAATGCATTGGCGTGTCAGTCTGAAAATGAGGTGTGTACAGGTGCATCATTGGCGTATTGCTATTTTGAGGCAACTGAAATAAACCACACCATTGACCAACTAAAACCTGGTCTAAAGTCAATAATGCGGTATTTATTTATTTTTGTTATTTAAAGAGCGTGTTAGTAATATGCGCCTATAGGTGGGTCCACAATGCACTTACACTTTGCTTATTGCACACACAGGGACGCACAGCAGCACACAAACATGCCAAATATACAAAATTAAAGGATTACAATGTAAAATAATATTACAGTTTTTTTATAATCATTTTTGCACTAATAACAGAACCTTCATGTCATTTTTAAAAACTCTAAACACATAATTCAGAACTGAAGATAAAAATGCAAATTTTTCAAAACACTTTTTCCAAAAGCTTGGATACAATACACATGCGCCAAATATCTTTTGTTCATTGAACTAAAATCACTGGTTCAAAATAACACAACTTAACATCAAAGTGTTACTATTACAAAAGGCAGCTCACGCATTACATCTGAATTGAGTGTCTATTCATTTCATTATAATGATATAACTATAAATTTCTACATCTGCTCAAAATGCTATGTAATGGTTGCATTACAATGGTGGATGGCAAATGCAGTCCGTGGGTGATGTGCAGCTGCAGTGTGGTGCAAGAGACAATGTGGTAAGTGGGCGTGAGCTCATGAACCGGATTCGTGACAGAGCCCCCCCCCAAAGAGCGGCTTCCAGACGCTCCACACATAGAACAATCCAGGAGGGCGGTGGAGCGGAGGTGGAATCGGGGGAGGAGACGGAGGGCCAGGTCCATGTGGGGCAGACGAGACCGGAGCCCACCAGGGTGGAGCAGACGAGACCGGAGCCCACCAGGGCGGAGCAGACGAGACAGGAGCCCACCAGGGCAGAGCAGACAAGACTGATGGCAGAGACTGGGACCTAGAGGAAACTGAGACACAAGAGGCAGAGAGAGCACATATAGTCTCCAGGACCGAGGCAGGGAGTTTAGGCGGCCATGGTAGATCCGGGGCCTCGGGCAGCTATGATGGATCAGGGGACTCCATGTGAGGCACTCTGGCGGCGCGAACGTCAGGGTATATTCTGGACGTGCGGAGTCTCGGGGGCGCTCGGGAGGCACTGAATTAAAAGGAACCAGCGGAGATGAAGGTGAGCCGGCAAGGGCAAGCGGAGACAAAGGAGAGCCGGACGGAACCAGCAGGGGCTCTGGGGAGCCGGACGGAACCAGCAGGGGCTCTGCGAGCTCCTGGGACGGAGAGGGCTCTGGAACGGACTCTGCAAGCTCCTGGAACGGAGCGGGCTCGGGAGCGGATTCTGCGAGCTCCTGGGACGGAACGGGCTCGGGAGCGGACTCTGCGAGCTCCTGGGATGGAGCGGGCTCGGGAGCGGACTCTGCGAGCTCCTGGGACGGAGCGGGCTCGGGAGCGGACTCTGCGAGCTCCTGGGACGGAGCGGGCTCGGGAGCGGACTCTGCGAGCTCGGGAGCGGACTCTGCGAGCTCCTGGGACGGAGCGGACTCTGCGAGCTCCTGGATCGGAGTGGGCTCTGGAGCGGACTCTGCGAGCTCCTGGAACGGAGTGGGCTCTGGAGCGTACTCTGCGAGCTCCTGGAACGGAGCGGGCTCTGGCAGATCAGCGGAGACATGAAGTGACTCTGGCAGGTCAGCGGAGACGTGAAGTGACTCTGGCAGGTCAGCGGAGACGGGAAGTGACTCTGACACGTCAGCGGAGACGTGAAGTGACTCTGGCAGGTCAGCGGAGACGTGAAATGACTCTGGCAGGTCAGCGGAGACGTGAAGTGACTCTGGCAGGTCAGCGGAGACGTGAAGTGACTCTGGCAGGTCAGCGGAGACGTGAAGTGACTCTGGCAGATCAGCGGAGACGTGAAGTGACTCTGGCAGGTCAGCGGAGACATGAAGTGACTCTGGCAGGTCAGCGGAGACGTGAAGTGACTCTGGCAGGTCAGCGGAGACGGGAAGTGACTCTGACAGGTCAGCGGAGACGTGAAGTGACTCTGGCAGGTCAGCGGAGACGTGAAATGACTCTGGCAGGTCAGCGGAGACGTGAAGTGACTCTGGCAGGTCAGCGGAGACGTGAAGTGACTCTGGCAGGTCAGCGGAGACGTGAAGTGACTCTGGCAGGTCAGCGGAGACATGAAGTGACTCTGGCAGGTCAGCGGAGACGTGAAGTGACTCTGGCAGGTCAGCGGAGACGGGAAGTGACTCTGGCAGGTCAGCGGAGACGGGAAGTGACTCTGGAACAGTCAATGCTGCGGCCCTGGGAATGCCAGCTGCTCGCACCGACACCAGTGGTGCGTCCAACACACAAGCAATCAGTCCTAGCCAAAGAGGTGCATCCGCAGACGTGGTGGCCATCTTGGCCGGGGACTTAGGCGTGGCCGACATGACGCGAGCAGGCCCTGGCTTGGCAGGCATGACGAGGACAGACCCTGGCTTGGCAGGCACGACGAGAGCAGACCCTGGCTTGGTAGGCACGATGAGAGCTCACAGAAGACAGCTCACAGAACCGGAGAACATACTCCTCAATAGACAGGCCTCCCTGGCAAAGATGTAAGAGTTGGTTTATAGAGTCCATGGTTGGGCTGGGTAGCCGTAATAAAGCCGCTGGATCTGAGTTTGGCGAAGTCTTCTGTAATGAGACGGGTCAAGGACGTTGAGATCCAAGTGCAGCTTTATTAACAAACAAGGAGGTCAGCCAGGCAAAGTTTAGTAACAGGTAACAAGAGTAACGTAGGCAAGGCAGATGCATAAACAGGGGCAAAGCAAAGGCCAGGGCAGGCGGCAGACAGAGAGGATATCAAAAGGCAGGCAGGGTCAAAATGCAGGCAGCAAACGGTCAGAGTCTTATAAACAGTCCGGGTTATGATCAGGGAAAACACACTCAGGGTAAACGCTCAGAAATGTCAGACGGGGCTAAACAAGACTTCGCAATGAGAGAGATGAAGTCCAAGGCTTATAAAGTGTGCCTGACGGAGTGAAGCTGTGCAATTAGTGCAAATGAGTGATTGGTGACAGCTGTGTGATTAGTGCAATGGTGGATGGGAAATGCAGTCCGTGGGTGATGTGCAGCTTTAGTGTGGTGCAAGAGACAATGAGGTGAGTGGGCGTGAGCTCATGAACCGGATTCGTGACAGATATGGACATACATCAATGTTATTTTCCTAATATACAGATTTTTTTTTTAGCTCCTAACGTAATTGTATCACACATATTTAAGGTCATTTCAAAACAAAATCCTAAAACAATATATGTAAACTACTCTAAACTAGGGTACTCTGATCTATATCACGTTTCAAGCCAATACATAAACAGTTATGTCCACAGCAGATTTTTGTTTTAATATAATGGATTCACAAAGCCCATTTCTTTGACAAATACACTGCAGTTGCATTTTTTTAACATCCAGATGCCTAGGAGATGACATTAGACCGTGTGAAAATGTCTGATTAGAAGCCATAAAGGCAAATAATTATGATGTACTGCACCCACAAAAGATATATAAGACATGGAAAATTAAATGTCAACCATTTCAGTAGCCAATGTAGCTTGTCGATTGTGGTTATGGGGATTTTTTTATTTTTTATGCTAGCTGTTGTTTGTGGACAGTATTAGAAGGAGGCCTGAAGATGAATCATGTGTTGGCATGGTCACTTGGTTGATTGTGTGTGTGTGTGTGTGTGTGTGTGTGTGTGTGTGTTGGCATGGTCACTCAGCCTCCACTCAAGGCATGTAGACACGCTGAGTTTGTATTAGTATTAGTATTGTTGTTGTTATTAAAATTATTACTACTAATACTAATAATTATAAAGAGCCCTGATATAGAGACTTTTCAGAACTAGTAATTTTCATAAGCCCTGAGTTTTCCCTGAGTCTTGGTCCGTCAACTCGTCTATGTACGTTGATGTAGTTGTGTGTCTTGTATTCCTTCATTAAATCCCATTATTTACCTTACCTCTCGTCTCCCGCGTCCTTCCCGCTACACGACCGTGACAATTATATTCTGTAATGTCTTTTACATCTGAATCATTTTCAGATTGTTTGTCATAAAGCAACATCTCAGGAAAATGTTATGGGTTTTCAAATTAAAATATGACTTCCTGTTATGAAACAGGACATCATTTCATACATGTTCAATGTAGAGGACACCAGGACTAAAAGCATGTTTATTATGCATTTTGGGAGACAACAATTGAATAGCGAAATAAATTATATATCAGTTTGCTTATGAAATATTATATATTATTATGAAAATCTGGCCATGTATTACTCCCATATTGAAAATTATTTTTCAACATTCTGTCCCAACAGCAACACATTAATATTCAAATTAGATACAGTGTATAGGTACACTGTGTTTAATGGGAAACCAGTTTATGGCATTTTTTACACACATATTGCATAAAACAAAATGGTATATCAAATAATTTTGCTATACATTTTTAAACATAGTTGAGAATCATCCTTAAACAAAGTTTAGTATAAAACAATCCTGAAACCTAAAAATGTATTTGGTGATTTAAAAAAACTCCCATTGATTTTGCCGTTTTGATGTCTATTCATGCCATTTAATTTTAGTCCTTGTGTCCTCTACAGAGGACATATAATCAAATGTGAATAAAATAGAGTTTTTCAAAAACGAAAAAAAAAACAATGAAAATTAATTTTCTTCTTATGGTCTACTCTAAACAATGTAATTGACATGAAAACTTTTTTTTCAGGGGGGGGGGGGGGGGGGGGGGGGCCTCAGGAGGATATTTTAGGTTCAGCAATTTCACTAATATTTGACCAATTCTCGATTTTGTAAGATTTTATCTAGTCAACTTGAAAATGTAACTACAACATGATTCAAGCAACTTTCTCTTTATTAACCCTCTAGTTAAAGAAAAGTATATTCTAAGTGCACCACACATGACGTTGTCTTCATGATGTAAATGTTAAACAAATCACTAAATATCTTTGCAGAAAAGATGAACTACAACTACATCTTGTACAAACTTATATTATGCATATTAGGCTATATGTTCTGAAATAATACAAGACAAATGCTCCAAAAAACTCAAGTAATTCCAATTCAAAATGACTAAAGGTATAACACCTAGAGTGCTATTATTAACTATAAAGGCTCTGTAAAACAATGAACAGCAGTTTTCAGCCTGTCACCGGGATGCAAACCTGAAATATCAGATATACAGCAGTAGTTATTCACAGGTTTTGTATTTGTTGATTACGCTGCTGTTCCGTTGTTTTTTCTATGTAAGCATGGACGCGATTGACTGTTGCGCTCGCGTCTCTTGCAGCATCTCGTGCATGAAACGGCTTTCTAAAAACGCGGCACTCTAGTTATTAAAATATGTTTAACTCACATCTTCTTGTATTTTTCCTATTCCACTGCCCGCATCAACACAAAAGCACACTCTGTGTGAATGGCGCCTAGAGAGCATCACACGTGAGCGGTTAATCATGTGCATCGACATACGGGTGGATTGTTCTTTTCTCTTTACTGTTATTATCAAAGTGTCTAATTCTAGCGTTTGGTAATATTTCTATTCAAAATCGCGATTCCTCGATTTATAAAAAATCTAATTGTGGCAAAACATTAAATTCGAATTAATCGATAAAATCTGATAAATCGCCCAGCCATTGCCACAGTGTTTGCTTATTTTTTACTTTATTTACATTTTTACATTGTGTATTTTATTTTACATCCAGTTGTATTCCGTGCCTCCAGGCTTTATTCGTTTTGCTCTTCGTTCTTTTTCTTATTCAATTGTTGCCATGGCGTTTGATGATTGTCAGTTTTTAGTTTTTTTTTACATTTAAACATTTTGCAAGTTTGTAATTTTATATTAGGCTTATAACATGGTAAGGGTGTATTTTTATTCGTTTTGTTAATTAAAGTCCCATGTTTATTGCAGAAAATGTGTCATTGTAAGTTATAGATAAGCAATTGACCTGAAATGAAAGTGATAGCAAAATGTGCACGGGCATTAATAAGGTATTTAAAAGCGAAGGAAAATGAGAAGGAAAACTCCAACGAACTTTGTAAAACCAAACTGTATTATGCAACTTGCCGACATCGTGTCTGTGGCCAAAATAAAGATTATTTATGCCTCCACGCAGCACGCACACTCAGAGCCAGGCGCACACTCATATGACGCAGCTGTGCATTTGGCAATTACATTACCCATTTGCGGAACAAGCGAGCCAGATTAATGGTTTTGTTTTCAAAGAGAAAAAAAAGCATATATTGCTGGACTCGGTCGAGACCAACTTGAACATTTGGCGAGTCCGATGACCAAGTCCGAGACAAGTCCGAGTCCAAATACCAACGAGTCCAAGACAAGTCCGAGACGATAGAAAAACGTCTTTAGTCCGGACTCGAGTCCGGTCTACAGCCCTATTTAACACAAACTAAGTAGCTGCTGTTTCAAATTAATAACCACATGGTATAAAGTTACTGTAATTAGGCAGAAATTGATAACTTAAAAATAGTATTTGTTTGAATTGCATGTATATGAGATAAATTTATTTACTAAATAAAACAGACAACAGCAAAGGATAAATATTGCTTTCCTCTTTTATGACTTCACACAGTCAATATTATCATATTGGTACACTTTCATTTTTTTGTTTTCAAAATAATAATCAATACCATACGAATAAAGTCAGAAATTGCAACAATGTGTGTAAATATCAATTTTAAAATAAGATTTTAAAGATTTACTATTTTAAATAAATAAAGAAACAAACAAATAAACAAACAAACAAATAAATAAATAACATCTGTTAGCTTTGTGGATAATAAGCGACCCCTCTCAAAGCCACACAAACACACAGACAGTCAGACAGACGGTGGGGTTGATACTCGGGAATGCATGGTTGGCAATTTTGCTTGGCGTTGAAAGCGTGTCAGCCAAGAGTTCCACCCGGTTACTCGACTACATCCTCACAGATTCTCGAGGATGCTGTGGCAGATTGCATACTCAATTATTCCCCTGTCAGGTGATTATAAGGGGGTCTTAATATAATCTTCTGTTCACACATGTAGGACATTTCAATTACGCCCGCCACCACCAAAAAAAGCTGCTTATTCAAATGGCCAGTCACCTCATCACCACAGAACAATGTCAACTGTAAAAGAACGCCAGCTGGCAATTACACATGTGTTCAGAGCCAATTATGATCACTCTCATGGCGGCATTTATGCCATGAACAAGGGGGTGTTTAAAAAAATATAATGACAATATGCTTGCTGTACGATTCCCGATGCCCCTTTAACCGCCCCCTCCCCACTCCTGTTGTCTGTTCGTCCAAGCTGAGGATCATTAAACCTGATAG
The DNA here is from genome assembly GCA_003573665.1 of Oxygymnocypris stewartii. NCBI lineage: Eukaryota > Metazoa > Chordata > Actinopteri > Cypriniformes > Cyprinidae > Oxygymnocypris > Oxygymnocypris stewartii. The sequence goes on along the minus strand of QVTF01024767.1, from coordinate 79,070 downwards.
GAGCCCATTATCAGCCTGGCAAAGGGTTGTTCTGGGCCCGTGGAGAGAGTCAAATCTCCTTGTGCTTTTAATAAAGCTGCCAACTGAAGTGCCAATGTGTTGCAGCACCACTGAAAAGCGCTGTGCATATATTATATGCAATATATGCACTCAGCATATATTAATATCTATATGGTGTGCTGGTGTGCAAATGCCAGAGGAGACCAGGGATAGCTGCAAAATCCTTGCCTTTATATGTGTGATTCAGTGTTGTTGTTGCTGTTTTTTTCTCTCTCTCTATTTATCTCAAATAAGCTTATAAATCACACAGAATGAAGATTTTTGAAAATCTGAAAATGCATAAAGTTTTGTGTCATGGTTAGGTTTAGGTGTGTGATCACTCATGGTCATTTACCTACTCAATGCATGTTGACACTTTCGGGAATTTATATAGGCATTTTTTGTTTTAGAAATTAGTACGGAGGGCCAGATTGGTGATTTCGAATAATAATATGTTTCATGGCCATAATTAATTTAATATAACAAGGACAGGAATAGCAACAGTTGCTGTTGTTGGTAACACTTTATTTTAAGGTGTCCTTAGCCCTATTCATATAGGATTAGTATTATCTGGGGACCTTGTGACCATTAAAAATGTCATGTGCCACATTCACAAGGGGTAAGTGGGTCACAAATGTCACGAGTGCATTATTGTAAAACAAGAGGGCGCCAGCACTTGCAGCGGGCTTGGTCTCCCATATAGTGATCATGGCTCTGCGTTCCCTCGGATGTTACACATGCGCCCTCAAACTTTGTCCTGTGTATGAGTAAGTGCTTATTATAAACAGGTATTTATTAAATCGGTTGCACTTTATTATGATAGTCCACTTTAGACAATCTACTAACAATAGAAAGTACCTTTGCAACTACAGTAGGTGGCCAACCAAAGTGTGCTTTTCACCACCGTAGGCACCCCCGCCTCGTCTGCAAAGTGTATTTGCAGCTTTTGACTTTGCTAAGTGGCGCTTTAATCACAAGTTATCAAGTGATCGTATCAAAACACATTTTTGCAAATAGATGTCAGCTTTGCCTAGCTAATGAGTTGCAATTGATGGCTGCAGTCAGCTGAAAATGAAATAAAAACACTGTAGTTAAAATATTTAATATCCACAGATGTAAATGTAGTACTGATGAAGTTATGTGCATTTCTTAGAAATAGTTCAAGTAGAATAATTGTCAAGCCTATGAGCCTGTGCTAATATTTACTCTAAACTATACAGTATTACTCCATATTTTAGATTTGAAACATTTAACATGTGTACAGTATTATTTATATTATATGAATCATGTGATATATTATCCTAAATAAATTGTGGTTTAATTTGCATCATAGCATTAAAAGTGGTAGCCTATTTCAGTAGGCTAGGCAATAAACATGAATTTATTTGCAAAATGTCAATATTTTCGCATTACTTAATATTTGTCACAAGTAAATATTTTGTTTATATTTTCAAATTCCTTTTATAAAACAGCATGCATTTTTTGACACACACATACTTTGTTAGGCTATTCTTTAGCTGTCCTTTATTTTGACAGAGAATATTGCTACGTGTTTTATTAATTATTTCCTTTATTGTAGCAAAATGTGACTAATTTCGCTCCAATTATTTAGGCCTAACTAAAACAAATGAGTAAATTAAACCTGGCTATTATTTAGCTAAATCATTGAAACTGAAAATAAGTGACGGATAAATATAACGTCATCACATTTAAACTCAAGTTGTCTCATTATAATCAACAAAGTGCACAATATGGAAAAAATAGCTTAATTAACTGACAACTTCAGTGATTTTAAAGGGAGCCTTCTTTACTCACTTTTATACAACTTGAGTACAAAAAAATATATATCTTATTCGTCAACATTTCAGAGTGCAAGATTTACATGGTGTGCATGTGTGCGATGCGTGACAGATGTGCTGTGGGGTTAAAGCATTTATTCTTATTTGTCTTCATATTTTTTCTTCATTACAAATATTGTTGGTTTTTATTTTGTATCATTGCAAAAAATATTTCAATTTGTAATGCATATGCAAAATGTGAAACTGGAATCTTTTTCGCAGTCTATAGCATTTTGTAATTGTTTGTACAATTGTATTTAACATAACCTGCGTTGTATCTTTATTATTTAATGCAATAGCGATTTAATAAAACAGGTTTATGAGAGTCATACATCAATTTAATATTGATCAGTACGAACTAATGATCAACGAGTTGGAGCATCATCAGTCATCATTATTATAAAACTTTAAAAAGCCTTCAATTTACAGGTGGTAACTGTTTTGTATGTAGACTTGTGAAGATTAATTTAAATGCAGATCCCATACTGTAAACTGAAATACATGTGCTCTATTAGCCTACTATTCATATTCAAGTGTTTGTGCAGAAAATGTTTAATGCGCATGCATGACAGGGAGGCACACAAGCTATCACTTTATTTATTTTTTCCTCATAATGAAATAACTGATAATTGGGGTGCTTCACATATATGAGAAATATATCTACAGAAAGCTTTACATTAATATATATATATATAAAAATCAAAACGAAAGCAAATACTCCCTGATTATGTAATCTGTGAAGGTTACATTTATCTCTAAAGGCGCACCCAGTCTACTGTGGAGATGAGAGCCAGCACTGTGAATTTAATTTTGCAGCCGACAAGAAAACATGAGTTTATTAATAAATAATTAAAATGTCTCCTTTTTCATAATTATTAGGCTATTCTTCTGCCTGTGCTTTGTGGCAAACTTAATGCGTGTGCTTGATTTGGAATATATTAAGGCTTATTATGGATTAGTATAATTTATTTAATATAAATATGCAATTAGTTGAATAATTGCATAGTCTGTCATTTATGGCTGTATCTGAATACTTAGGCAGCTGACTTGCTGCCTCGCTGCCTTATGAGGCAATGACTTTGCAGGCAGCGTTTTTGCATGAATTCAGGCACCTCACAAAACTGATTTTGGACAGGCTTCTGAGGCAGCATAACAGTTAAAATAAGAAAGAGTTTGGTGATAACTAAACAAATATTTAATTACAATAATACTCATTTATCGCTAGAAATAATATCAAACATGCAAAAAGTTAATCAGAGATACACATTTACACACAAACTAACATCCAAACCTAACTTTCAGACGCCATCTTTATTTTTTAGCTTAACCATCAGGAGTGGGATGCACAGGATTTTGGGATATCAACGGCAGCAAAGGAAACATCAATTCTGCCTTCAAAAATCGATCAAAAGAAGGTATCTCATGAGACAGGAAGTGAAGGTAACTTTGGATTCGGACATGCCTTGATGCCTTCCTACCTTTGAATGTGCCCTCCGAAGGGAGCATTTTTCAGTTTTTGGATGCAGCCTACTAGTAACTATAAAAATATTACACAAGGGCAGCCCTAAATACCCGCTAGACATCTCCGTTAAAGTTTTAAAGCATTTTGTATGCATTCACATATGGGCTGGTCGGATAAACTGCCCCAGACGGTAGTATCACCAGGACGCTAGAAGGGCTAGAATCACTGTCTAAAGAATGGGCTGAGAACTCAGGAATAGACAATCCACTCACTACTATTATGGAAAAAATGGTTTGGAAAATGGAGTGGGTTGCTGACCTCAATATTCTCAAAAAATAAAAAAATTGTCATGTCCGAAACCCATAGATTTCCCAAATTTAAAATATAAAACATGTTCATAAACGTATACTTTTTCTAATGTCTGGATTCTATTTTCAGGGGTTAGAACAATATAAATAGATAGTTCAATATATTGGTAATGAATAACTACTGTGAGAATTTATATTTCAGGTTTTGACTGCGAATGTCAGTCCATGACACTGGAATTGCCTAGTAATGAAACAAAAAATTATTAGGCCTATATAAAGTCTCGGGACAGTTTCTTATTACTGCAATCATTTTTAAATTTGTAGTGCCAAAACTATGAAAGATTCAGCAGCTGAGCCAACATCCGCCTAATCTCAGAAAAGCAATCTACAGAGATTGATAGTGTAAAGACTGGTCAAAGGCAGGGGATCCAAGTGCAGTAAGATATATTTATTGGACAGAGGCAGAATCACACAGGCAATGGTCAGAGGGCATAACAGGAATATCGGAGGCAGAGCAGAGACGTAAACAATACCAGGCAGGGGTCGAGGTCACAGGCACAGGTTCAGAAGTCCAAGGTCAGGCAGTCCGGGGTCACACACAGAGATAACAGATACGGGGAAGAACGCTCAGAAATGTAGCCAGGGCAAAACAAGACTTCGCAGTGAGTGAGTGTTTGTGTGCTGCTTTTATGTGAGTGAGTGAATGAGGTGCAGGTGTGGTGAGGCAATTAGGGTTGATGAGTGAATGGTGACAGCTGTGTGATTGGTGTAATGGTGGACGGGAATGTGTGAGTGCAGTGCATGATGGGAGATGTAGTCCATGGGTGATGTGCAGTGGAGTGAGTGGTAACCAGATTCATGACAGAGCCCCCCCCCCAAAGAGCGGCTTCCAGACGCTTACACAAAGCATACTCCAGGAGGGTGGTGGAGCGGAGGTGGAACCGGGGGAGGGAATGGAGGGCCAGGTCCATGTGGGGCCAATGAGGCAGGAGCCCACCAGGGCGGGGCGGAGGAGACAGCAGAGACGTGAGGTGACTCTGGCAGGTCGGCGGAGACGTGAGGTGACTCTGGCAGGTCGGCGGAGACGTGAGGTGACTCTGGCAGGTCGGCGGAGACGTGAGGTGACTCTGGCAGGTCGGCGGAGACGTGAGGTGACTCTGGCAGGTCGGCGGAGACGTGAGGTGACTCTACTCTGGCAGGTCGGCGGAGACGTGAGGTGACTCTGGCAGGTCGGCGGAGACGTGAGGTGACTCTGGCAGGTCGGCGGAGACGTGAGGTGACTCTGGCAGGTCGGCGGAGACGTGAGGTGACTCTGGCAGGTCGGCGGAGACGTGAGGTGACTCTGGCAGGTCGGCGGAGACGTGAGGTGACTCTGGCAGGTCGGCGGAGACGTGAGGTGACTCTGGCAGGTCGGCGGAGACGTGGGGTGACTCTGGCAGGTCGGCGGAGACGTGGGGTGACTCTGGCAGGTCGACGGAGACGTGGGGTGACTCTGGCAGGTCGACGGAGACGTGGGGTGACTCTGGCAGGTCGACGGAGACGTGGGGTGACTCTGGCAGATCAGGCGCCCACCAGGGCGGAGCAGACGAGACAGACGCCCACCAGGGCGGAGCAGACGAGACAGACGCCCACCAGGGCGGAGCAGACATGACAGGCGCCCTCCAGGGCGGAGCAGACGAGACAGACGCCCACCAGGGCGGAGCAGACGTGACAGGCGCCCTCCAGGGAGGAACAGACGAGACAGACGCCCACCAGGGCAGAGCAGACGGGACAGACGCCCACCAGGGCGGAGCAGACGGGACAGACGCCCACCAGGGCGGAGCAGACATGACAGGCGCCCTCCAGGGCGAAGCAGACAAGACAGACGCCCACCAGGGCGGAGCAGACGAGACAGACGCCCACCAGGGCGGAGCAGACGAGACAGACGCCCACCAGGGCGGAGCAGACATGACAGGCGCCCTCCAGGGCGAAACAGACGAGACAGACGCCCACCAGGGCGGAGCAGACGAGACAGACGCCCACCAGGGCGGAGCAGACGAGACAGACGCCCACCAGGGCGGAGCAGACGAGACAGACGCCCACCAGGGCGGAGCAGACGAGACAGACGCCGTCCAGGGCGGAGCAGAGATCCCTGGCCGAGACTGGGACCTAGAGGAAACGGAGACACAAGAGGCAGAGAGAGCACATTTGGTTTCAGGAACCGAGGCAGGGAGTTTAAGCGGCCATGGTAGATCCGGGGACTCGGGCAGCCATGATGGATCAGGGGACCTCATGGGCCATGGCGGGTCCGGGGTCTCCGTGAGCAATGGAGGGGAGCTCCCTCCATGAAAGTTCTTGGTGAACTCCACTACCTCGAGGGGGCACTCTGGAAACGCTAAATCTCGGTGGCGCTCGGGCGGCTCTGACTCTCTTGGGCACTCAGGTGGCTCTGACTCTCTTGGGCGCTCGGTAGAACTGGACGGAACCAGCGGAGGCATTGTTGAGCTGGGCGGGACCAGCGGAGACGAAGGAGAGCTGGGCGGGACCAGCGGAGACGGAGGAGAGCTGGGCGGGACCAGCGGAGACGGAGGAGAGCTGGGCGGGACCAGCGGAGACGGAGGAGAGCTGGGCGGGACCAGCGGAGACGGAGGAGAGCTGGGCGGGACCAGCGGAGACGAAGGAGAGCTGAGCGGGACCAGCGGAGACGGAGGAGAGCTGGGCGGGACCAGCGGAGATGGAGGAGAGCTGGGCGGGACCAGCGGCGAAGGCGAGCTGGGCGGGACCAGCGGAGACGAAGAAGAGCCGGAAAGGGCCAGCAGGGGCTCTGGGGAAACGGACGGAACCAGGAGGGGACCCGGAGTGCCGGACTCTGTGAGCTCCTGGATCGGAGCTGCCTCTGGAGCGAACTCTGCGAGCTCCTGGATCGGAGCGGCCTCTGGAGCGGACTCTGCGAACTCCTGGGACGGAACGGCCTCTGGAGCGGACTCTGCGAACTCCTGGGACGGAACGGCCTCTGGAGCGGACTCTGCGAACTCCTGGGACGGAGCGGCCTCTGGAGCGGACTCTGCCAACTCCTGGGACGGAGCGGCCTCTGGAGCGGACTCTGCGAGCCCCTGGGACGGAGCGGCCTCTGGAGCGGACTCTGCGAGCTCCTGGGACGGAGCGGGCTCTGGAGCGGACTCTGCGAGCTCCTGGGACGGAACGGGCTCTGGAGCGGACTCTGCGAGCTCCTGGGACGGAGCGGGCTCTGGAGCGGACTCTGCGAGCCCCTGGGACGGAGCGGGCTCTGGAGCGGACTCTGCGAGCCCCTGGGACGGAGCGGCCTCTGGAGCGGACTCTGCGAGCTCCTGGGACGGAGCGGCCTCTGGAGCGGACTCTGCGAGCTCCTGGGACGGAGCGGCCTCTGGAGCGGACTCTGCGAGCTCCTGGGACGGAGCGGCCTCTGGAGCGGACTCTGCGAGCTCCTGGGACGGAGCGGCCTCTGGAGCGGACTCTGCGAGCTCCTGGGACGGAGCGGCCTCTGGAGCGGACTCTGCGAGCTCCTGGGACGGAGCGGCCTCTGGAGCGGACTCTGCGAGCTCCTGGGACGGAGCGGCCTCTGGAGCGGACTCTGCGAGCTCCTGGGACGGAGCGGCCTCTGGAGCGGACTCTGCGAGCTCCTGGGACGGAGCGGCCTCTGGAGCGGACTCTGCGAGCTCCTGGGACGGAGCGGCCTCTGGAGCGGACTCTGCGAGCTCCTGGGACGGAGCGGCCTCTGGAGCGGACTCTGCGAGCTCCTGGGACGGAGCGGCCTCTGGAGCGGACTCTGCGAGCTCCTGGGACGGAGCGGCCTCTGGAGCGGACTCTGCGAGCTCCTGGGACGGAGCGGACTCTGCGAGCTCCTGGGACGGAGCGGCCTCTGGAGCGGACTCTGCGAGCTCCTGGGATGGAGCGGGCTCTAGAACACCCACAGTGAAGGAAGAGCCAGCACACGATAAAGCATAGTTCAAAAGGCCCCTCAAACTCCCATGATACACTCTTCCAGAAAACAAAGATTTGTTAAACCTGGCCTTGACCTGACTAGTGAGTCCGAAATAAAACAAGTCCTTGAACAGATACTCGTCGTACAACGGTACCTGGTAAGACAGCTCACAAAACTGGTGAACATACTCTTCCATAGTCAGGCCTCCCTGGCGAAGATGTAGGAGTAGGCTTATGCTGTCCATAGTTGAGCTGGGTAGGTGAGATGATGCTGCTGGATCTGAGGTGGCGAAGTCTTCTGTAAAGACTGGTCAAAGGCAGGGGATCCAAGTGCAGTAAGATATATTTATTGGACAGAGGCAGAATCACACAGGCAATGGTCAGAGGGCAAAACAGGAATATCGGAGGCAGAGCAGAGACGTAAACAATACCAGGCAGGGGTCGAGGTCACAGGCACAGGTTCAGAAGTCCAAGGTCAGGCAGTCCGGGGTCACACACAGAGATAACAGATACGGGGAAGAACGCTCAGAAATGTAGCCAGGGCAAAACAAGACTTCGCAGTGAGTGAGTGTTTGTGTGCTGCTTTTATGTGAGTGAGTGAATGAGGTGCAGGTGTGGTGAGGCAATTAGGGTTGATGAGTGAATGGTGACAGCTGTGTGATTGGTGTAATGGTGGACGGGAATGTGTGAGTGCAGTGCATGATGGGAGATGTAGTCCATGGGTGATGTGCAGTGGAGTGAGTGGTAACCAGATTCATGACAGATAGATTGGAGGAATAATAATACAATTTAATAATATTTGAAGGTAGGGGTGGGCGATATGACCAACATCACAATACGACAAATTGTATATCACAATAACAATACACAGTGCTCAGCGTAAATGAGTACACCCCCTTTGAAAAGTAACATTTTAAACATTATCTCAATGAACACAAAAACATTTTCCAAAATGTTGACAAGACTAAGTTTTATATAACATCTGTTTAACTTATAACATGAAAGCAAGGTTAATAATATAACTTAGAGAACACAATTTTCAGTTTTACTCAAATTAGGGTGATGCAAAAATGAGTACACCCCACTGAAAGTCTCTGGAGCAAAGCTAAATTTTAGACTACAAATGTCTAATTTAACAAGAATTCAACCACAGGTGAGTCTATTATTCATTACACAGGTGATAGTTGACTATAAAAGGGTGTTACTTAAAGAAAACCCCTTCCCATTTCATGCTGTCAGCAATGGCACCACATGGAAGAGAAATGTCACAAATGACCTGGTAAGAAAATTATTTCTTTACACAAGAAAGGTGAAGGCTACAAGAAGATCAGCAAAGCTTTACTTATCAGTCAGAATACTGTAGCAAAAGTGGTTCAAACATTTAAAAAAGATGGAACTGCAACCATCTCACAGAGACGTCCAGGTCGTCCACGGAAGTTAACACCTCGTCAGGAGCGTCTTCTGATGAGAAGGGTTGAAGAAAATCGACATGCAAGTTCACTGCAGTTATCTAAAGAAGTAGAAAGCCAAACTGGGGTGAATATTTCCCGTGACACAATACGGCGTACACTGCAGAGGAATGGCATGCATGGGTGCCGTCCATGAAAGAAGCCTCTCCTAAAGTCCAGGCACAAAAAAGCCCACCTAGAGTTTGCCAGGGCCCATGCTGACAAAGATGAAGACTACTGGGACTCTGTACTCTGGAGTGATGAGACCAAGATAAATGTTTTTGGAACTGATGGCTTCAAAACTGTATGGCGTCGCAAAGGTGAGGAATACAAAGAAAAATGCATGGTGCCTACAGTGAAACATGGTGATGGCAGTGTCCTTATGTGGGGCTGCATGAGTGCTGCTGGTGTCGGGGAGCTACATTTCATTGATGGCATCATGAATTCACAAATGTACTGCTCTATACTGAAAGAGAAGATGCTACCATCACTCTGTGCCCTTGGTCGTCATGCACATTTCCAACATAACAATGATCCTAAACACACATCTAAGGCCACTGTTGGATTTCTGAAGAAGAACAGGTTGAAAGTGATTCAGTGGCCAAGTATGTCTCCTGATCTGAACCCAATCGAACACCTATGGGGAATTCTGAAGAGACAAGTTGAGCATCACTCTCCATCCAGCATCCAATCTCTAAAAGAGGTCATTCTTGAAGAAAGGAAAAAGATAGATCTGGCAAAATGTCGCCAACTTGTTCATTCCATGCCTAGAAGACTTGGTGCTGTCATTAAAAATCATGGAGGTCATATAAAGAACTAGATTTAGTTCTTTGTAGGGCAGTCGTGGCCTAATGGATAGAGCGTTGGACTTGAAACCCGAGGTAACCCAAGGTTGTGAGTTCGAATCCCGGCTCTGGCAGGAAGTGTCAACAACTGAGGTGAGACCCTTGAGCAAGGTCCCCGGGCGCCGCAATGTCGGCTGCCCACTGCTCCAGGTGTGTGTGCACTTGGATGGGTTAAATGCAGAGAACACATTTCACTCCTCATTATACTCTGTATAATTGTGTATGTGACAAATAAAGCTCATCTGAGCTTAATTTGTATTTAGTAGTTTTTGTTGTGGGGTGTACTCATTTTTGCATCACCCTAATTTGAGTAAAACTGAAAAATTTGTAATCTAAGTTATATTATTAACCTTATTTTCATGTTATAAGTTAAACAGATGTTATATTATACTTAGTCTTGTCAACATTTTGGAAATGTTTTTGTGTTCATTGAGATATTGTTTAAAATTTTACTTTTCAAAGGGGGTGTACTCATTTACGCTGAGCACTGTATATATATATATATATATATATATATATATATATATATATATATGTCACAGTCGATTGCTACTGCCTGTAGCGAGGAATGAGGAGACGTGGAGTAGCCTTAAACATAAAGTAAGACACGTAGCACCAATGGAGAAAAGAAAGACATTTAACAGCAGACCGAGAACCAAGGGAGAACACGACTTATAAAGACAGAGAAATCAAAGGAGCAAACAAGATGATTGATACAAGACAGGTGATAAGAATAAAAAAAAATTAACCAATGACAGAAAAACAAAACAAAAAGGACAAATAGGAACGTCTCGGTTATGTATGAAACCCTCGCTCCCTGAAGGTGGGAGCGGAGATGTCACGTCGGATGACCGACGAAATTAGGATCTCTCTAGAGAGAGACCTATCCACTTCGAGTGTTACTAAACTAGCCAATGGACATTGGCATGCAATCAATGCATCCAACCGCCGCTGATCACATCGTGAGAATAAAAGGCAGCAGGTGAACCGCATTAATCATGCTTTCGCTGAGGAGACGGGCCGGTGACCTGGTCGCTCAGCGGTGGTACACCAACTGTGGCGACGGGACGTGATGTCTCCATTCCCTCCTTCAGGGAACGAGGGTTACATACGTAACTGAGAGGAAGGAAGGAAAACTCAGAGTCACGTTGGATGACCCTCGAAATTGGGATCCTGTGGTTGAAGTCTTGGATGAAGATAGTCGAGTCGAAGGATGTTTTAAGAATAAAAAGGTATTTATTGAAGAATTGTCTTCAGCCCAAACAATACTGATTACCTCACACATTTGAAGTGTTCTGCTAGCAGACCATGTGAAAAAAAGCAATGCCTAGTCTGCAGATCTCTGCCTAGAAACTACCCCCCCCCCCATGCTGGTGTCAGCTAGTACTGCACCCTAACTTAATTTATGGTGTTTGGGAATCTTCCAGCACAGACTGGCTGCTAGAGCCCAATACTTTGTCTCCCTAACAGAACATGTGAAACATCCAATGTGAGACATTCATAGAAATAGACAAATAATTAATTTTAACATATTTAACATAAACATGAGTATTAAATGATTAACAAAATCATACTGTTTTTAACCACATATCCCCCTTTTGAGGATTTCCAATCCTCATTAACGTTTAAACAATACAGTTAGTACAAAAACAGTTGATAATTGTGATTGTTGTCCTTTAATATAGACGGACCTAACATTATATTTCCTATATGTGTATATAATGCATTTTCGTTGTATTCAGCTCACTAGCTTTGCGCTAGGTAGAGAGCCTGGCCGTAGGCTAGGTTACTAGCACCCAGTGGTTGTTGCCTGGCTGTGTTATTCCTCCTCGCAGTCTTATTACACTGCACTGCTCTCCTCTTCCCAGTCCTCGGATGAGTCTAATTCTTCCCGCAAGGGGGTCATTTCTTCTACCCTTACTGCCATTACTTTAGTCATTCCAGTTTCAATCATACGTTGTGCCAAACCCCTTATACATGGTATACAACAACAACCGCACAGACCCAGCACTGCTACTGCCACCATAATGGCCGAGAATATTGAGGTCAGCAACCCACTCCATTTTCCAAACCATTTTTCCATAATAGTAGTGAGTGGATTGTCTATTCCTGAGTTCTCAGCCCATTCTTTAGACAGTGATTCTAGCCCCTCTAGCGCCCTGGTGATACTACCGTCTGGGGCAGTGTTATTTGGGATAAAGTTACAACAGGTTGAACCTATGATTCTACACACCCCTCCTTTCTCAGCCAAAAGCATATCTAACACTATTCTATTTTGTAATGTCATTAGCGAGGTTTTGTCTAATTGTTCATGAAGCCCTCTTACAGCTTGGGTGGTGTAGTTGACGAACCATTGTTGATTGTTATAGAGGTAGTTGATCCAGTCCACATTCTTATTGATAGTTGACCACCAAAAAATAAGTGATTCAAATCCTACCGCTATTTGGTCCCTTCCTTTAAACTCATCTGGCACCCCTCTAGGTACTCCTATGCTATCAATCCATACTCTATTATCAAATGATCCCCCTGGGGATGTTACTGGACGTTTTGTCCTACTTAACTGTTTAACTAGTTTTAGTTCTTCCTTTATGTCCCCTGCTACGCCTTTTAATATTTTGAACGGCATTACCATATTTATAGGTGTGCACTGTCCCTTCCAAACACCTTGTAGGTTCCTTCTTATTTTCAGGTCACCGCATAACCACCACATATCTGCTTGTGTTAGATTGTGATTTACCAGTATTCCTACCTCTGTCTCATTTTCCTTTATTGTTCTACTACACCACCCTGGCCCAAATATTTTCCTATCTATGCTTCCTTCGGTTCTTTCATAGCAAGTGTAATTATTTTTATAGGCCACTACGTTAGGAGGCATTGATAGTTTTAGTGCGGGGTATCTGATTTCATCCGCCTCACACCCTGTTACATTTTCCTAAATAAATAATTTTGCAAGGCATGTTTGACTCTTTCCCATTGCTGGCATTGTGGCCAAATTTGGTCGTGCATTTGCACTGAAATAACAACCTTGTGCCTGGGTTGTTCTTGCCGTATATTTTACCCATTCCAGCCACTCATTTATATCTCCATACCCTGTTTCTATTGTGAATGTATCTTCTATTGTTACCTGGCCTAGTTATTTTACTGCCAACGCTCCTGGTCTTATCAATGGAGTTGCCGCGGTGATTCCTGTCTGGCTGACTATTATCCTTATTAGTCCCATTGGGTCTGTCCCAGTCACATCTACTCCTATCGTTACCCATATATCCATCTTATTTAGAGGACTTATTGTTATTATCAGGGGATTTATATTTTATTTTGCTACTCCATGACCCCTGAATATTTAAATTTAATTGGTTATGATATTTCTATTGGTTATCTTGTAATTTGGTTTGGTGCTCCAATTCACATCATGCCATGTGTGACACCAGGGTCCCGTAAGAGTGTGAACGGTCGAAAGCCATACACACCCATACACGTCATACCCCCTCCATGCTCTCTTGTTTCCACCACAGTTAACTATGTCACATAGGTCAATTTGTACTGTCTTTTCTTTGTTTTCAACAGCCGTTATTGTCACAGCCGCTTGTCCCACTATCCCCTTAAGATCCATCAGTCCTATCACTATCAACCACCACATCCTCATTTGGCCGAGTATAAACCTGTACGCGTATGGTTGATTCTCCAAAAATTTTGTTAACTAATGTCTCTACTTTGGACCACTATAATCCGTCCAATCCACACCCTATCTTTGGGATAGCTAAAGTGGTTATGTTTTGCTCTAGACAGATCCTTCTGGCGTTTCTTAAGCTCTGTTCCAAATTGTCGTAAGTGGGTCTGTCACTCGCTTTTTCTTTGGTAATTAGGTGTAGTATCCTTCTTTTTCGCCAATGTTGTACCTGCTCATTTATCCATTGATCGAAATTATCCTCAGTTGTCAGTGGTTTCGTCAGCTGCCTGTTTTTGGACATTTTTGTGGGAAACTTGTCTCTCAATGTCCCCCATAATTCACGGTACGTGTTTAGAGATTGACCATTGTACTCCTCACAGCCCACAGCATCCTTCATGCCAGCGTCTTCCAGTATATCCTCCATCTCTTGCCTGGTTAATACCTTAGACAGCAAAACTTTAATATCCCCTATCGCAATCATATCTCCCACTGTCTCGTCCTCAAAAGCGGCTATCCATATATTGGCCCCATCTCTCAGGCTCGGTAGCTTTGATTTTAATGTTTCTACGTCCCTTCCTCCACATGGCACATATTTCAGGTGTGTTCCTTCCACTAATAGTGGCATCATTTTTGCTCCCTTGAATGTCTCTTCAGGGCTCTAAAGTGCGACCTAATTTCTCAAGGGTGCGACTAAAAAAAATCTGAGGGCGCACCAGTGCGTCCAGCCGTTCAAGAAAAAAAAAAAAAGTATCCGCGACTCTGAGTCTCCCTGTGCTCTTTCTCTATATTTTTTAAACGCATCTTTATTTGTGGCTTTTTCCATATTAAACTTTAATTTAGGCTGGTTCCACCCATCTGAATAAGTTTGCTCATCCCAGTTTCCCTTTTGTCTTTCTTTCATATTTTGGAGTTCCATCTTTCTTAATTCTTTAAGGAGGTTTTCCTCCATTAATCTTTCATTTATTTTTTTGGTTAGCTCCTTGTGTTTGTCTGCTATTTCGTCTACCAGTTCAGTTGCTTGTTTGCTTATTTCTAATTACCCTGCTCCTAATTCCCTTGCTCCAGTTTTTTTCAAATGGGGTGCTTTCTGCATTTGGTTCAAAGTTACTCATTTATCTTCCCCTCCCTCTACTATCTTGTCGGTCTTCCCTTATTTGGGCCTGTTCTGACTCTCTCTGGCCAGTCATACTGTCATTATCTTCTGTTTGAGTTATGCTTTTTAATCTAAGCATTCCTGCCACTATCTTCACTGTGGTTTCTTCTCCCTCTGAAATCACTGGATATATCCCTACAAGGTTTTCTACTCCTTTTTTGTGCAATATGTTGGGAGCTCAGTCATGGTCAGTTTTTCATTGTATGGAGGCGGGCGCTCTGTATCTTTTGTCCCATGCTAGGCAGAGGGTTAAGGCTAGCCTTCTTTTCAGCTAACTTTTCCACACCCGTAGCTTCTACTGTTTCCCTCATTAATCTACCAACCTCAATTTTCCACATATTCCTATACTTTCTCCATTTACCCATCATGCTAGCCCTCAGCTGCCTTTTTAGTTGAATCTTTCCCGTCCCCTCCTCTTTTTTCATATTAACCATTTTTCTGTTTCTTCTATATTTTGACTATCCCAGGTTCCACCTTTTGGCCACGTAGTCTTAGCTTTTCCTTTTTTTAATTTATTTGATACTGATTTTCTCCGTTCCCTTAGCTCCTCCCCGTCTTTTAGATGTTTCCCCATTATATAATCCAAAGTTGATTTAGCTATAGGCACCGTAACAGACAAAGAGCTGTTCTGAGGTCCTGAAGCTCTGAGTTCTATCCACGTACTTTCGCAGTGCGCGTACTAGACAGAACAAAGCTACGGGTGGGTCTGCCTCCTCCAGGGACAGCGCTTGCAGGTTCACTACCTGGTCCCTGAAGGGAGTGTTAGGAACCTTGGGCAAATAGCCGGGCCGGGGCCTCAGTGTTGTACTGGAGTCAGTCAGCCCAAACTCAAGGCAGGAATCGTCGATCAAAAATGCCTGCAGGTCCCCCACCCTCTTGATCGAGACCAACGCAGTCAGGAGTAGGGTTTTCATAGACAGAATCTTCAACTCAACTTACTGCAAAGGCTCAATGGGGCAGTTAGTAGGGCTTTTAGCAGCAATGCCAAATCCCAAGAGGGTAGGGAGGGGGGCATAGGAGGATTCAACCTACCAAGGAGCACGAGTTCCGGGAAACAGGTCCTGTCGGGCCAATATGGAGCAACTAACAAGACCTGCTCCTCGTCCTCCCTGATCTTGCACAGTGTCTCACTGGGGGGAACGAATATTCGGGCGAGCTGCGACAGGAGAGCGTAAACCGCCTTGCCGGTTGATATACGCAACGGTTGCCATGTTTTCCGTACGGACCAGAAGGCGCCCTCTGAGGTGACTCAAGGCAAGGCATACTTCCAGTAGCTTGAGGTAATTTAAATGCCAACGCAGCTGGGGACCCGTCCAAACCCCTGATACTGCGTGCCTATTGTACGTAGCTCCCCAGCCAGTGGCCGAGGCATCCGTTAATACCACAGCATGTCTAGATACCTGTTCCAGGGGCACTCCTGCCCGAAGGCACGAGGGATCTGACCATGGGCTGAAGATTTTGCGGCAGGCCGGTGTAATCTGAACCCAGTGAGTACTGTGTTTCCACACCCACCTCGGGATTCGGCCATGGAGCCAATGCTGAAGCGGTCTCATATGGAGCAGACGAGCAGAACTGTCGCCGTAGCTGCAGCCATATGCCCCAGGAGACTGGGGGACTGGGAGACTACGACGCAGCCTGGCTCTTTTGAAAGGCTGCTGCGGCAGCGTGAGAGCAGGGGCAGCCACAGGGGGCGCCCACGGCGACGAGCAGGCTGAGGGGCTGTCTGATCGCCTTAGTCTGCCTCTGTGCTGGCAAGAACTGTTGGGCAAAGATCTCGACAGCTTCGCCGAAGAGGCCGGTCTCTGACACGGGAGCATTAAGGAACTGTACCTTCTTCTGCTCCGTGTCAGTGAGACGCAGCCAGAGATGGCGCTCCTGGACCACTAGCGTGGACATCGCACGAGCCGGAGACTGTGCGGTCACCTTCGTCGCTCAAAGCGCAAGGTCCATTGCAGCACGCAGTTCCTCGTGCAGGTCTTTCAGGGCTTTGGCCTGGTAGACCTGCAGTAACACCATGGTGCCTCCCCACAGGCTCTATAAGCACTGCCAGTTAGACCCGACGAGTACAAACAGACCTCTGAGGGGAGACACGGATCAACCCGCAGAGTGGTAGCGGCTGTTAGGACACAGTTGCATGGCCACAGACCGCTCCACTGAAGGGATGCCTGTGTACCCCAAAGCGGCTCCACCACCGAGGGTGGTGAGGGGGGAGGAGCTCCAAGATTTGTTCCGGGCAGTGAAAGGTGCCTTCCACTATCTTGTAAGCTTCTTATGCACTTCCGGGAGAATGGCACCAGAGGGGGGCGCTGAGAACCAGCGCGATCTCTACCGAGAAACCACTTGTCCAGCCTCGAAGAATCAGGACGCAGTGGAATATATATATATTTTTTTTGGGGGGGGGGGGAAATTCCACACGAGCCCGACATTCTCGGCCGTCCGGGAAAGCATAGCCGTCATCTTTAGGTCTGGCTCTGACAACGCTACCACACCCGAAGTGGGCAACTCAGCCAAGTCGTCATCCCTGGAGAGAGAGAGAGAGCCCTCCGATGCAGTGATCGACATCCGGTCGTCAGGGGGGAGCACCGAAGGAAACAGGTGGTGATCCTCACTCTGCAGAGGTCCCTGTCCGATCCAACGGCACCCCCGCTGGCTGCGGAGTGCTTGAGGGGTGAGGAACTCCACTTGGGGAAGCCCTTACCGAATCCTCCTCCGAATCCTTTTTAATATATATATTTTTTTTTTTACCGGACGCAGCGCCGCCCTGGGTGCTGGGACGAACACCAGATCGCAGCAGAGGCAGAGGGACCCCGCCAAGTTTGACATCGCAGAGTCTTTATGCTACTCTGAGATGATCATGTCCCCACAAGAAGAACATGAACCATCCACGAAAGCTTCCTCAGCGTGCTAAATGCCCAGGCACGTGAGGCAGCAATCGTGACCCTCCTGAGCGCAAGATAATGATCACATCCAGAAACGCATGGGTGATAAGACATCTTTAAAAAGACGTGATCACCCTTGTTGCTCTTTTAGTACTGATGCATACAGGGGAGCTGGCTGCCGCACACTCCTGGTGTGGCAGTCAGCAGGAAGATGATCTTTTACTCTCCCGTGCAACCGTTACCACCGCTGCTGCGTCGTGATGCCTGCACTCGTTTTCCAGAACACTCTTCAGTGGAAGAAGCGCAGTAGCTTCAACCACTACAACTTGGCTCCGATACGAAAGGATGATTAATGCGGTGCACCTGCTGCCTCTTATACTCACGCTGTAAACAGCAGCAGCTGTATGCAATGATCACATGCCAATGTCCATTGGCTCGTTTAGTTAAACTCAAAGTGGATAGGTCTCTCTAGCTAGATCCCATTTTCGTGGGTCATCCGACTTGACTCGGAGTGACCGACTGAAAGGGAACTCAAACATGTGACAATACATCATTTATTTCTACAAATATATTTCATAATGCAAAGTGTTAGTTTTATTATTCATATCACAATAGTAAATAGATGCCTTATAAAAAAATGTATAATATATGTTATCAAATACAATAAATAAAATTGTCTCTTCATTTTAAATGGATATTAATATATTTAATCATGCCTGGAATCTTGAAAATGTTTTATTATGGGTCTATAAAATTAAATATTGAATATGTCATAATCTACATTTCACAGATTTCAATGTACACTAATTATATAGCGCTATACTGTCAGTACACAGAGATGGGCACAAATACATCATCATTTTTTTTAAATAAATATATAAAATACTGTGTGGAATAAAAAAAAAATAATACAAATACAAAATACATTTGAACTTGGCCATTCAGTGAAGTAACACTTTTAAGGCCTGTTTACACCAAGAATGATAGTTATTAGGGATGAGCGAGTACAGCATTATCTGTATCTGTTAACCATATGAATGATCTGTATCCGTATCTGTACTCGGACTGGGCGGGGCCTAACCCGGAAGTGGGCGGGATTTAACCTGGAAGTGGGTCGGGTTGTCTTGAAATGGGCGGGGCTTTAACCGGTATGTTATTTTAAGCATGCAATTGATATGGGTTGATCAGAAATTGTTATATTTATTGCTGATTAGAAAACTATTTACATGACAGCATCAGCATTGAGCTTCAGATCAATGGTTTTGATCACGATAACAAACGAACTATATACAGAACAAGTTTTGCAACCATGAATGCGGTTGCAATTATGAAGTAAAATGTAATGAACAAGAGTTTTCATCTCAACATAACCTTCTTTTTTTAACTTTTAATTTTTTATGATCAGTGTGATTTATTTATTTTTTGGTTATTTTTTATTTATTTTTTTCCACACCAGGTATGTGTGTGTGTGTGTAGCTAATTAATTTGTAATTTAGTTTTATACCACAACTACCTTTATTTTTGTTATAAAATACAGCAAGAAAGTGTCAGACACTCAGTGCGTGAAGTAAAAAAAACTGGTTAGAGCCAGCTGACGGTTTAAAAAAGAAAAAAAAATCTCAGACAGGCAGAGACGCGAGTCGCATTTTACCAAGCACCGCGTCTGAACAAACCCCACGTTTACCAAAACTCTACTAGTTAATAAGTACTACAAACCAAAGTAAAAAACAAACCTGAAGCTGAAGAAACCCTAAACGTTAACGGAAAAAACCCGCGAACCTGAGTGACTGAGGGAGAGACAGAGAGCGAGCGCACGCTGTTCTCTTCTCAGTGTTCTGTGTGTGAGTGAGCAGAGCGGGACACAGCAACACAATACATCTGTGTGTGTAGGGGAGGGGCGCTGTGACTAGCCTATCACAGAACGCAGACACAGTCAGCTACCCAATGATAATTTTTATTCAATCCGAGCACAGATATTGACTCGTATTACTCGTATGATACTCGTACTCGGCAAAAGTGCTTTATTCGTACCGGATACTCGTTTCAGCCGAGTATCCGGCTCAACTCTAATAGTTATAAAGATAACTATATTAGCAGAGGTGGAAAGAGTACGAAAATATTCTACTCAAGTAAATGTACCATTACATTAATGAAATATTACTTAAATACAAGTAAAAGTACCAGTCTAAAAATCTACTCAAGGAAAAGTAAAAAGTAGCTAAATTAAAATTTCAGTAAAAATCACTTCATTTTCTTTTTATAAAAAAAACACACAAACATTTGACCCTCTATCAATTGCATATTTATTCTCTAACTGCTAGCTTGTCTTGTAAAACCAACACTAAGTTTTACATACTCGTTTTCAATTTTTTTTTTTTTTTTTTTTATAAAAAAAAATCCTACGTTTACTGAGTTAGGCTAACCAGGACTTGTAATAGCACTTGCATGTTGTTGCTCTTTTTTGGTTTTGATTGCTTCTATAATGTCCTCATTTGTTAGTCGCTTTGGATAAAAGCGTCTGCTAAATGACTAAATAAATAAATTACAGTAATGCGAGTAAATGTTATTCATTACTTTCCACCTCTGTATATTATTGTATTCTAAGTATACAATGCAGTTGTGTTCTGTCACTTTAAAACTTGTTAACTTGCACGAGGACACTGGCGCTGTGAATGCTCTTTGTTGGCACATGTCATTGTTTACAAATTTTGTTACAAATTTGTCTGCATTTTCGTTGGTTGATAGTTCTGATTGCACTTACTGGTAATTATAATAATTTGAGCATCCATTGCTCCTTGGGCAAGGTGTTAGTTTCGTCTCGAGCCATTAGCACTCTGTTAGGCTTATTGGCTGGGCTAATCAGAAGCCGTTCACAGCAACTGTGAAAGTATTTAAACTGCTTGGTTCTTGCCTTAAATTTGGGAGAAGCCGATTAGTCACCAGAAGAAACGGACGTCAGATTGTGAGTCCCTTTAATACTTGTTCATAGATCTGTTGTTGAAATAATTTACTTGCTGCTAGGAAGGAATATTTCGTTTCCTACCTATTTGTAGTCTGCATTTTCGTTGGTTGATAGTTCTGATTGCACTTACTGGTAATTATAATCATTTGCGCATCCATTGCTCCTTGGGCAAGGTGTTAGTTTCGTCTCGAGCCATTAGCACTCTGTTAGGCTTATTGGCTGGGCTAATCAGAAGCCGTTCACAGCAACTGTAAAAGTATTTAAACTGCTTGGTTCTTGCCTTAATTTGGGAGAAGCCGATTAGTCACCAGAAGAAACGGACGTCAGATTGTGAGTCCCTTTAATACTTGTTCATAGATCTGTTGTTGAAATAATTTACTTGCTGCTAGGAAGGAATATTTCGTTTCCTACCTATTTGTAGTCTGCATTTTCGTTGGTTGATAGTTCTGATTGCACTTACTGGTAATTATAATCATTTGCGCATCCATTGCTCCTTGGGCAAGGTGTTAGTTTCGTCTCGAGCCATTAGCACTCTGTTAGGCTTATTGGCTGGGCTAATCAGAAGCCGTTCACAGCAACTGTGAAAGTATTTAAACTGCTTGGTTCTTGCCTTAAATTTGGGAGAAGCCGATTAGTCACCAGAAGAAACGGACATCAGATTGTGAGTCCCTTTAATACTTGTTCATAGATCTGTTGTTGAAATAATTTACTTGCTGCTAGGAAGGAATATTTCGTTTCCTACCTATTTGTAGTCTGCATTTTCGTTGGTTGATAGTTCTGATTGCACTTACTGGTAATTATAATCATTTGCGCATCCATTGCTCCTTGGGCAAGGTGTTAGTTTCGTCTCGAGCCATTAGCACTCTGTTAGGCTTATTGGCTGGGCTAATCAAAAGCCGTACACAGCTGTTTTCACTCTATTCTCTTAATTAGACTGTGTATTTATTTAATGTCCGAGGCTGACGCGGAAGCGTCTGCGGAAACGTTCAGCATCCTCGTGTGAAGACAGACGAGTGTAAAGACAAGCGACTTTTTCCTGCGCGACTTCACCCGAGCAACGACACCGGCAACGCATTCAGGTATAATTTTTTTTTCTCCTTTCCCTCACACACTCTCCTTTGCTATCCTCTATACTTCCACCTCTATCATGTGTTTCAAAACCATTCCGGTTGTCTCTCGACCACGCTCTAACATCACACGCAGACGGCAACGTAATCTTGCTAACCTGCACCCCATCTCTACATCTTCTACTACACCTCTTTCTTTCTCTATGGCTCTCTGGAATTGTCAGTCGGCTGTCAACAAAGCAGACTTCATTTCCACTTTTTCTTTACAATCCACTCTCAGCATCTTAGGCTTGACTGAGACCTGGATTCGTCCAGAAGATTCAGCAACTCCAGCTGCCCTCTCTAACAATTTCTCTTTCTCTCACACCCCACGTCAGGTTGGCCGGGGTGGGGGCACTGGTCTGCTCATTTCAAATAATTGGAAATACTCAACCCACTCGCCCCTATGCAATTACAACTCATTTGAATCTCATGCGATTACTGTAATGGCTCCTATACAACTCCAGATTGTGGTAATCTACCGTCCCCCTGGCCAAATTCTAGCCCACTTCCTAGAGGAGCTGGATGGGTTGCTGTCCTCTTTCACGGAGGATGGAACCCCACTCTTAGTTTTTGGCGATTTCAACATTCATCTAGAAAAGCCTTATGCTACAGACTTTCATTCGCTCCTAGCTTCATTTGATCTCAAACGCCTTACCACTACTAGCACTCACAAATCAGGCAACCAACTTGATTTAATTTACACACGCGATTGTACTGCAGATAACATTCTGGTACAACCACTACATATCTCTGACCATTTCTTCATTAAATTCACATTAAACTTTGCTACCAGGGTGCCACCAACCCCCTTACCGGTTACTTTTAGACGAAACCTACGCTCCCTTTCTCCCTCACATCTTTCCTCTGTAGTATCCTCCTCTCTTCCCTCACCTACCCATTTCTCATCTCTGGATGTGAATGCTGCTACTGATACTTTATGCTCTACTTTAACCACTTGTTTAGATGACATTTGTCCTCTCTCCTCCAGGCCAGCACGAACTGCCCCTTCTAACCCCTGGTTATCTGATGTTCTTCGTGAACATCGGACCAGACTCCGAGCGGCAGAGAGAAAATGGCGAAAATCAAACGAGCCGTCGGACCTGAGTATGTATCAATCGTTTCTTTCATCTTTCTCCGCTGAAATCCACACTGCCAAATCGTCACATTTCCATAACAAGATCAACAATGCTCCAGATATGCGTAATCTCTTCAGAACATTTAATTTTCTCCTCTGTCCCCCTTCACCACCTCCCACCATGTCTATAACAGCTGATGACTTTGCAACTTTTTTTACAAACAAAACTAAAACAATCAGCAGTCAGTTTTCACCTCCACTCACACAGGACCCCCAACCAACTAGATCCACTGCTCAAACTCCCATCTTCGCCTTCTGTCCCCTCACTGAGGCGGAAGTATCCAAACTTCTCCTCTCCAGCCATCCTACAACATGTCCTCTAGACGCTATCCCCTCACACCTTCTCCAAGCAATCTCTCCCGCACTCCTACCAGCACTCACACACATTATCAACACATCTCTCCTCACAGGCATCTTCCCCACTGCATTCAAGCAGGCTCGGGTAACCCCACTGCTCAAAAAACCTACATTAAACACTTCTCTTTTAGAAAACTACAGACCTGTCTCTCTCCTTCCATTCATTGCCAAAACACTCGAACGAGTTGTCTTTAACCAGGTCTCATTGTTTCTTTCACAGAACAACAAACTGGACACTAAACAGTCAGGTTTCAGGAGTGGCCATTCAACTGAGACTGCGCTACTCTCAGTCACCGAAGCCCTGCGAATTGCAAAAGCCAATTCCAAATCATCAGTCCTCATTCTGCTGGATCTGTCTCCCGCTTTTGACACTGTCAATCATCAGATCCTCCTGTCCACCCTCTCATCACTGGATATCACTGGGATTCCACTTCGCTGGTTTGAATCCTATCTCACTGGTCGGTCTTTCAGGGTGGCCTGGGGAGGGGAGGTATCCAAAGCACATAAATTGGTCACTGGGGTTCCCCAGGGATCGGTTCTTGGACCCCTCCTCTTCTCCACATACACTACATCACTGGCTCCCATCATACAGGCACATGGCTTCTCCTACCATTTCTATGCTGATGACACACAGCTCTATCTCTCATTTCGACCAGATGATCCAACGGTAGCTGCACGGATCTCAGGCTGCCTGGCGGACATCTCGGCTTGGATGAAAGAAAACCATCTACAGCTCAACCTGGCAAAGACTGAGCTTCTTGTCTTCCCTGCAACTCCAACTCTACAACATGACTTCACGATTCAGTTAGGTTCATCAACAATTACCCCATCAGCTTCGGTCAGAAATCTTGGTGTAATCTTTGATGACCAGCTGACCTTCAAAGAGCACATTGCAAAGACTGCTCGATCTTGCAGGTTTGCACTACACAACATCAGAAAGATCAGGCCCTTTCTGACAGAGCATGCTGCACAACTTCTTGTCCAGGCCCTTGTCATTTCTAGACTGGACTACTGCAATGCTCTTCTAGCTGGACTTCCATCAAACACAATCAAACCTCTACAAATGATTCAGAATGCAGCGGCACGACTGGTCTTCAACGAGCCCAAAAGAGCCCATGTTACTCCTCTCTTTGTCTCCTTGCACTGGCTACCAGTTGCAGCTCGCATCCAGTTCAAGACACTGATGCTTGCATATAGAACAACCACAGGCTCAGCACCCACCTACTTCCACTCACTATTACGAATTTACATCCCCTCCAGAAGTCTGAGATCTGCTAGTGAGCGACGCCTCGTGGTACCATCACAGAGAGGCTCAAAATCACTCGCCAGAACATTCTCTTTCACCGTTCCTGGCTGGTGGAATGATCTTCCCATCCCCATCCGGAATGCTGGATCCCTGTAAATTTTCAAGCAACAACTGAAGACTCATCTCTTTCAACTCTACTTGACTACATAAAAAAAAAAATAAATAAATAAATAAATTATTTCACTTTTTCAAAATCTTCATCTTTCTCTTTATCTTTCTCTCATTCCCTTGCTAGCTTGTACTTATTTGAACAATGCCTGAGACTTAGTGTTATTGGAACTTCCTCTGTATGTTTGCCTCTTCAAGATTAATCGCTTTATGTACTCCCCAATTGTAAGTCGCTTTGGATAAAAGCGTCTGCTAAATGACTAAATGTAAATGTATATGTAGTATGTACTACATACAAAGCTATTTTTTTTCTTTATTTGTATTACTCCGATTATTATTATTGTATTTTAGTGGTCAAATAAATAACTTATATGATGTATAAGATTATGTCTATAATAATTTTATAATTGAAAAACGTACAGTTGGTAAATAATTTTTCCTCAAACGTGGGGGGGGGGCATATATAGTCTCAGGAAAATCTAATTTTTCATGGTATCTTCTTCACATTTGAAATATAAACTCACGAGACATGTGACTTTCAACCCATTACTTTTCTAGATTGCTCCAGGACTTATTTAATGTATCTTTATATGAAATATTTGTTTTATTATTATTCAGTGTGGTGCACTTTTTTTAAGGAACTTCAGTGTCTATAACTTTGTATCTTTTTGAGCATTATCAACTCTGGAGGATGGATAGTAAAGCCCAAAGTGTCTTCTTTGCAAAGACACAAAAACTTGTGTGTGTAGCACATTGAAGTCAGCAACTGTTATAATTATAAGTTAGGTACATCTTTTTCAGCTGTGGGTCCCAAAATAGGGAGTGCTAGCTAACAGGTTAAATGCTCAAGCTCTTTAAAGAAGAAATAATTCCGATTGGCTGTCATTGTTTTTTATCATTCACAAACAATTTGTTGTGCTGTTATGGTTATAGTTGCGGTGTGCTATCTGCTATTCACTTAGATTCAGGATGTACTCACACTAGGGGATTTGATCCATGCTTGAGCGCGATTGACCCCTAAAGTCCAGTTCATTTCACAATTTGACTGCACTGGACAACCATAACCCACTCGAAGTGGTGGCTCGGGTGCGGTACCCAAGTAGTGTGACCGCTAACTGCGCTGGAGCATGGAACAGTTAATATACAATTTTTGTAAGTACTATTGTTATCATTATGACAGCATAAATCTTTATAACTACTTGGATATCACACTTTTCATGACAGAGAGGTCAGAGTATATTTGTGGCGAGTGGGGCGGGACCGAGAGCCGTGGGAACGGAGCGAGGCCGGTGGAGTAAATGGTAATGAATGACACCTGTGCCACTCACCGGTCTCGAGTCCCACGGAGGAGCTTCGGAAGGGTTAAATGAGGAGTGACGACAGTGGAAGAGGAGAGAGGACCAGGCCTGGATTTTAGTTTGTGTTTTGTGAGCGGCAGTCGTCCGTGAGGGGCTGCCGCTTTTCATTTGTGTTTGTTTATTTTATTATTAAAGTATTTAAATGTTCGCCGGTTCCCGCCTCCTTCTTCCCGTATCTACTATCTGTGTTACATTGGTGCCGAAGCCCGGGAGGAAGGAGGGACACGCTGCCAGAGAGCCCTCGCTGCTGAGGGGGATCGCGGTGCTGAGGAGATCGGGCAGCAGGAAGAAGCGGAGACCGCTGGTGGCTGCCCGAAGCGGTGGTGCTGGAGCAAAAGAAGAACAGGTGGGACGGAAGACTCGCTGCCGTGCTCCTGGGTCGAGGAGGGGTGGCTGCCGTCCGAGAGGGAGCGGAGGAGTCGGCCCCATTCGCCTGGAGGCTGAAACCTGCTGCCATCCGCCATGTTTGGGGAGGAGCAGGGAACGGGGGACTCGCTGCCGGCTGCCCTCAACCGGAGGAGCCATCGCCGTCCGCCAGGAGGCGGAGGAGCATCGGGCCATTCACCAAAGAGGTCCAGTACCATTGCATGGCACCGCGAGTGAGCCGCTCAGCTGGTAGAGGACCGAGCGGCAGTGTGTCCGGGAACCGGACCGAGATTTTTTTTTTTCTCTTTCCCCTCTCTCTTCTCTGTCACTCCTCATCCTTCCGTCTCCTTTTCTCTCGCCTCGTCTGTCCTTACCCCCAGGTACGCCGCGGCCGCCCTAACGGGCTCCCCCCAGGAGAGGGGGGAGGGGGGGAGTAGAGCGCAGTCTCGTGGGTACCCCCCGGCCTGCGAGGGGTGATGGGGGTATGTGGCGAGTGGGGCGGGACCGAGAGCCGTGGGAACGGAGCGAGGCCGGTGGAGTAAATGGTAATGAATGACACCTGCGCCACTCACCGGTCTCGAGTCCCACGGAGGAGCTTCGGAAGGGTTAAATGAGGAGTGACGACAGTGGAAGAGGAGAGAGGACCAGGCCTGGATTTTAGTTTGTGTTTTGTGTGCGGCAGTCGTCCGTGAGGGGCTGCCGCTTTCCATTTGTGTTTGTTTATTTTATTGTTAAAGTATTTAAATGTTCGCCGGTTCCCGCCTCCTTCTTCCCGTATCTACTATCTGGGTTACAATATTTATACTGTAATTTTTCACAGATAATGTTTCATCTTTCTACAGCATCCTACACACAAGACTGGCTCAGCTCATCTTCAGAGATTATAAATGGTAACATAAGTTCAGAAGTTTATTCCCAGCTAACAGGGAACGTTCCCACAACTTGCATTAACATTGTTTCAAATGTATTTAAAGGTTAGGACAGAACATTCTTAAAATAATGTTTATAGGATGTTCTAACAACATTATTATGGTTGATATACATTCTTGCAATGGTAAGAGAAAACGTTCTTATAACAACACTCTCGGAATGTTATTTTGATGTTATTTATACAAAATTGAGGTTCTTGTAATGTTAAGAGAAAATGTTCTTATAATAACACTCTCGGAACGTTATTTTGATGTTATTTATACACGATTTAGGTTCTTGTCATGTTAAGAGAAAACGTTCTTAGAACAACATTCCCAGTACATCCTTTTCATGTAATTTGTACTTGATCTTTCTCATCATGTTAAAATAAAACTTTCTTACATAATATTTAAGAAACAGCCTCATAATGTTGATATAAAAAGTTTTTAGAAATATAATATTATATAACGTTATTGTCAGGGTTCTGTCACTTCGGTCTAGAGATCCCTGACATGTCTCTGTTTTCTTGTGAGCATGCGACTTTGAGTGTACTCTTATCTGCATGCCTTGTTTCATGTTGGAGCATGGTGTTCGGATCCCGGCACTTATGTCTTGTTTATGCTCCATTTTAGCTCCGTGTCGGGGTTTGGACACTCATGCTCCATGTATCAGATGCGTGCTTCCATGTTATGTTTTGTCTTGTGCTTTGTAGGATGCAGCTTGTTTTCTTCATCGGCTGCATGCTTTCATGTTGTCATGTCTTGTGTGAACCAGAGGCTTATGATTATTCTCATTAGCTGCGTGTTCTATTGATGGTAAAATTCACCAATTTGCACCGGGTATCGGCATAAAAGTTAGCAATGCAATGCATCAATTTAAAAAGTGTGCATCAGATATAAGTTGGCATTTATATAGTGATGCATCATTTGTAACATATTAGCATTGGGGTTCTGTAGTACAGAGATTTCCTTTCTGAATATGGTATTCGGATTTGGGCACATCCCTGTGCCATACTGAATTGCATAGCATCACTTTTTCTTTAATTGCATCATATAGGATTGTGTTTAATTGAATTAAAATCAGATCATACTGCATCATAATAGGGTTAAATCGGAACTCATTGCATCGGTAGCTGCTTCATATGTATCTTGAATGTTCGTATCACTGGTTATGCGTATCGCATCGGGCTCGGCATGTTCGTCTTGTTTTTCACATGGCCCGTGATTTGTTTTGTGTCTCTCCTCACAGGCATCTTCCCCACTGTGTTCAAGCAGGCTCGGGTAACCCCACTGCTCAAAAAACCTACATTAAACACTTCTCTTATAGAACACTACAGACCTGTCTCTCTCCTTCCATTCATAGCCAAAACACTCAAACGAGTTGTCTTCAACCAGGTCAAGTTTCAGGAGTGACCAATCAACTGAGACTGCGCTACTCTCAGTCACTGAAGCCTTGCGAATTGCAAAAGCCAATTCAAAATCATCAGTCCTCATTCTGCTGGATCTATTTGCTGCTTTTGTCACTGTCAATCATCACATCCTCCTGTTCACACTTTTATCACTAGACATCACTAGGACTCCACTTCGCTGGTTTGAATCCTATCTCACTGGTCGGTCTTTCAGGGTGGCCCGGGGAGGGGAGGCATCCAAAGCACATGAATTGGTTACTGGGGTTCCCCAGGGATCGGTTCTTGGACCCTTCCTCTTCTCCACATACTGTACATCACTGGATCACATCATACAGGTGCATGGCTTCTCCTACCATTGCTACGCTGATGACACACACACAGCTCCATCTCTCTTTCAAACCAGATGATCCAATGGTAGCTGCATGGATCTCAGGCTGCCTGGCAGACATCTCGGCATGGATGAAAGAAAATCACCTACAGCTCAACCTGGCAAAGACTGAGCTTCTTTTCTTCCCTGCCACTCCAACTCTACAGCATGACTTCACTATTCAGTTAGGTTCATCAACAATTACACCATCAACTTCGGTCAGAAATCTTGGTGTAATCTTTGATGACCAGCTGACCTTCAAAGAGTACATTGCAAAGACTGCTCGATCTTGAAAGTTTGCACTACAAAAAATCAGAAAGATCAGGCCCTTTCTGACAGAGCAAGCTGTACAAATTCTTGTCCAGGCTCTTGTCATTTTTAGGCTGGACTACTGCAATGCTATTCTGGCTGGACTTCCATCAAACACAATCAAACCTCTACAAGTGATTCAGAATGCAGCAGCACGACTGGTCTTCAACGAGCCCAAAAAGAGCCCATGTTACACCTCTCTTTATCTCCTTGCACTGGCTACCAGTTGCAGATTGTATCAAGTTCAAGACACTGATGCTTGCATATAGAACAACCACAGGCTCAGCACCCTATTACTTCGACTCGCTATTACGAATCTACATCCCCTCCAGAAGTCTGAGATCTGCTAGTGAGCGACACCTCGTGATACCATCATAGAAAGGCTCAAAATCACTCTCTAGAACATTCTCTTTCACCATTCCTGGCTGGTGGAATGATCTTCCAACCCTTATCTGAAACGCTGGGTCCCTGTCAATTTTCAAGCAACAACTGAAAACTCCTCTCTTTCGACACTACTTGACTT
The DNA here is from genome assembly GCA_003573665.1 of Oxygymnocypris stewartii. Taxonomy (NCBI): domain Eukaryota; kingdom Metazoa; phylum Chordata; class Actinopteri; order Cypriniformes; family Cyprinidae; genus Oxygymnocypris; species Oxygymnocypris stewartii. The sequence goes on along the minus strand of QVTF01024767.1, from coordinate 49,275 downwards.
CATCCTAAACAAAAATAAAATAAAAAATACAACCTTTCTCTTTATCTTTCTATCCTTCCCTTGCTAGCTCGTACTTATTTGAATAATGTCTGAGACTTGGTGTTACAAGCACTTCCTCTGTCTGTTTGCCTCTTCAAGATTAATCGCTTTATGTATTCCCCAATTGTAAGTCACTTTGTATAAAAGCGTCTGCAAAATGACTAAATATAAAATGTAAATGTGCTTGTTTTTGTTTTGAGCGAGCACTTCTGTCTTCTGTGTTTCCATGTGCTCTCCATGTGTCTATTGTCTTGACCCCGCCCATCTTGTTACCTTATTATTGGTTCAGTTTCACCACCTGTTGTCCCTCATTACCCTCCTCATTTGCTCCCTATTTATTAGGGGTTCTTGCACATAGTGCAGAGTCCCTATTGTATTTGTAAGGATGTTTTATTATTATTAGGGGTTCAAGCACGTAGTGCGGAATCCTTATTGTATGTGTTAGGATTTTTTTTATTATTATTATTCCGCCCTAAAACTGAACGTGCAGCCCAAACCGTATGGGCGAGAGAGCTGAAACTTGGTCAGATTGTGGTATTCGTGGCGGGAACGAGAAATCCAAAGGCTCGCCCCAATCGGCCTAGCGGGGGCACAACAGTGCAAAAAAAATAATTTTAGAAATTTTTGGCCATAGCTCATACACCGTTTGTCGTAGATAAAAAAAAAATTACATCGTTGCAATCCTTGCTCCAAAAGTGTATTGAGCCAGATTGTATCTCAGTTGCATGTTTTTTTCCATAAAGTTGACCTGTATACCACACGTGCTTTTGCGAACTAGTCATAGGTTTTTTGCCCGTTCGGAGCCAAAACACTGCGGAAATATTTTGTGGACACTGAATATCAATAATTATCGAAAAAATGTAGAAATTTCGATTTTCTCGTGAAACAGTATGCCAATTAGCGTCTATGCTAACGTTAGCCAAATGTTATATGAAGTATAACTCTTGAACGGAATAAGATATCATAACCAAACTCGGTACACATATGTAAGAGCTCAATCTTTGTTCAAATAAAAAATACTGCGCAGCTCTGCCACTTGGGGGCGCTATAAGACAGAAAAAAACACATACATGGCTATAACTGGGCAACCATTTGTCCAATTGACTTGAAAATTGGTATGCAGTTTCTTTGTCTGAAGTGGCACAAGTGTCTATGAGGATATTCGCGTGGCATACCAAAAACATGGCCGCCATTGGCCAAACAAGTTTAAGCACCTATTAAACAAGGTTAACGGAGGTCGAGGGGAACGAAACTCGGTGGGCATGTTCAACTTATGGCCTTAAATGTCTGTAAGAATTTTGAAAGAAATCGGTCACTAGATGGCGCTAACAAATTTTTTGGCTCTGTTATCACGTGTTGTTTTACATATCCGCACAATATGCATATCATTTGATAGATCTCCTCATAATGAGCAACTTTGCCCCACGGACCATTGCTATCAATTAAATTGTCCATTAATTATTCAGAAATATGTTCTAAACCTACTTTTGCGAACTAGTCTCTGTTTTTTTGCTCAATCTCTGAATCTTTTGCTCAAATTACTGCAGTAATAATATCTGGACTCTCTAGATCAATAATTATCGAAAGAAAGTGGAATTTTGTCCTTTGGTTAGGTAGAATTAGCTCATTTAAAAAGGGGGCCTGGTCCCATATAACCAAAGGCCTATAAAACCTAAACAAAACTTGAAACTTTACAAAAGTTGGTGAAAACATGTGTGAGATGACTGTTAACAATTATGAAAAGTTTCATGTAGATTTGACCATAGGTGGTGCTATAACAGTAAAAATAACTCTCAAAAACACTATATTTGAATAGAAAATGACCTCAAATTGTTGAGCATGTTCATATTTCACATAAATCACTATATCTTCATATCATTTAATAGATCTCCTCATTCTGAGCAACTTTGCCCTCTAGGACTAATGCTGTCAATCAAATCGTTCATTAAATATTCACAAATATGTTAAAAACCTACTTTTGCGAACTAGTCTCTGTTTTTTTTCTCAATCTCGATCAAACCACTGCAGTAATAATCTATGTAAAGAGATTATGCACTAAAGAGTCTATCTAGACTCTCTAAATCAATAATTATTGAAAAAAGTGGAATTTTGTCCTTTGGTTAGCTATAACGGGTCATTTAGAATAGAGGAGTGGCTACATATACCCCAAAGCCTATAAAACCTAAACTAAAACTCCAAAGTTTACAAAACTAGGTGAAAACGTTTCAGATGACTCTTAACAAGCATCCAAAGTCATGACGATTGGATCATAGGTGGTGCTATAACAGTGAAAAATGCCTCACAACACAGTATTTCAATAGTAAATGACCTCAAATTGCAAAAAAAATCATAATATTCACTTATACACTATAGCTTCATATAATATGATACATTTCCTCATTCTGAACAACTTCATCAAGGATCACTGCTGTCAATCAAATTTGAGATTATAAAAAAAAAAAACTACTTTTGTGAACTAGCCCTGAGTTTTTAACTCAAAATCAATCAAATCAATGCAGTACTATTCTCTAGACTCTCCAGGCCAATAATTATCAAAAAACAGTTGAACATTTGCATTTGGACAACTATAAACCGGTTATTTCATAACACATTCATAACATACTGTACCCAAAGGCCTATGAATCCTAAAACAAAGCCCACACATTTTCAACACTGTGTAAAATGATGCATTATTTCATTCTAAACAATCATGCACAATTTAAGAGTGATTCTGCAAAATATAACACTATATTAGTTATAAAGGTTAAAAACAGTGTTGTATGAGAAATTGCAATTTATAACCACTAGATGGAAGCAGAAGACCACGAATGTGCTCATTAAATGCATTAAAACAGTACTGTTCATATTCTGCTAATAGAGATGTTATAAAATAACTAACATTTAAAATCACATTTAGTTAAAGTTTACCATTTTGTTCATACAGATGTCAGTTTTTGCATTTTTGCCATATTATGATCACAGAGAAACCTGACAATGACATAAACTCTTAAAAAGAGAACACTTGCAAAAAGTATTTTCACATATCATGTATTTCAAATTTCTATATCTGCAACAAAATGTGTGTTTGTTTGTGTGTGTGTGTGTATAAGCATGTTTACTGATTATTATAATAGTTTAAACATTTAATTTCTCTGTGTGTGTGTGTGTGTATGTGTGTATGTGTGTGTCTGTCTGTGAGCCTATTGTCCATTTTCAATTTGTTTCACTGTCAGCTATACATCCAGGTTGGCCTAGAAAAGCATACCAAATTAAACTTCTTGAACCCCGTTAATTGCTGCTTGCCGCTATATTTATTAGGGGTTCTTGCACGTAGTGCAGAATCCCTATTATAATTGTTAAGATTTTTATTATTATTACGCTTCCGCCGTAAAACGCAACGTGCAGCCCTAGAACGCCCTACAACGTAAGGCCTAGAAACTTGAAACTTGGCCAGAAGGTAGACAAAAAATCGAGGAGAACTTATCAAAGTCTCAGCCCAATCGGCCCATAGGTGGTGCTCGAGCGCAAAAAACAAGCATTTTAGACATTTTTGGGCGTAGCTCGTTCAAAATTTATCGTAGATTAAAAAAATTACATCGTTGCGATCCTTGGGTCAGCCCGCACAAAAGTGTACTAGCCAGATTTTCTCTCAGACGCATGTTTTTTCCGCAAAATTGACCTATATCCCACACGTACTTTAACAATCTAGTCCTAGGTTTTTCACCCGATCGGAACTAAACCACTGCAGAAATATTATGTTAATCCTGAATTTAAATAATTATTAAAAAAAAGTAGAAATTTCGATTTTTGCACGAAACAGTATGCCAATTAGCGCCTATGTTAACGTTAGCCAAATGTTATTTGAAGTATAACTCTTGAACAGAATGAGATATCTTCACCTGACTCAGTACACATATGTGCAAGCTCAATCTTTGGTCAAATTAAAAACATTGCGCAGCTCTACCACTTGGTGGCGCTATAAGATTAAAAAAAGATAAAACAGATATAACTATGCAAGCGTTAGTCCGATTGACTTGAAAATTGTCCTGCAGTGTCTTTGTCCAATATGCCATAAGCATATATGAGGACATTGGCGTATCTCAAAAAGCATGGCCGCCATCGGCCAATGAAGTTTGTGCACTTATTAAACAAGGTTACCGGAGGTCGATCAGAACGAAACTCTATGGATATGTTCGACTCATGGCCCTAAAGGTCTGTAAGAATTTTGAAAGAAATCAGCCACTAGTTGGCGCTAACAAGTTTTTTGGCTCTGTTGTCACGTGGTGTTTTACATATCCACACAATTTGCATATAATTTGATAGATCTCCTCATAATGACCAACTTTGCCTCACGGACCATTGCTGTCAATTAAATTGTTCATTAATTGTTCAGAAATATGTTCAAAATCTACTTTTGTGAACTAGTCTCTGTTATTTTGCTCAATCTCGATCAAATTACTGCAGTAATAATCTCTGGACTCTCTAGATCAATAATTATCGAATAAAAGTGGACTTTTGTCCTTTGGTTAGCTAGAATTAGCTCATTTAAAAAGGGGGCCTGGTCACATATAACCAAAGGCCTATAAAACCTAAACAAAAACTTGAAACTTTACAAACGTTGGTGAAAACATGTGTGAGATGACTGTTAACAATTTTGAAAAGTTTCATGTAGATCTGACCATAGGTGGCGCTATAACAGTAAAAATAGCTCTCAAAAACACTATTTGAATAGAAAATTACCTCAAATTGTAGAGCTTGTTCATATTTACATAAAACACTATATCTCCATATCATTTAATAGATATCCTCATTCTGAGCAACTTTGCCTCTAGGACTAATGCTATCAATCAAATCGTTCATTAAATATTCACAAATATGTTAAAAACCTACTTTTGCGAACTAGTCTCTGTTTTTTTCTCAATCTCCAGTCATTTTGATTCTGATGGCAGTAGGAATGCAAGAAGCGGGTTAGTTCCTGGTTAAGTCTTTCTACCTGACCATTTAACTGCGGGTGGTATCCAGAGGTGAGACTGATGTTGAGGTGTTGGCAGAAAGCAGACCAAACCCGAGAGGTGAACGGAGGACCACGGTCTGATATAATGTTCTCTGGGAGTCTGTAGAAACAGAAGACCTGTTCCAGAAGGATCTCTGCAGTTTCAAAGGCTGTGGGGAGTTTGACAAGAGGCATTAGATGACATGCCTTGGAGAAATGATCGATTACTGTGAGGATACTAGTAAAAGTTCTTGAGTTGGGGAGATCAGTGACACAGTCTATGACAATGTCATGTCTGACCATGGCCGTCGAGGAAGAGGTTAAAGAAGTCCTGCCGGGCGTTGGTGGGAAGATTTGGAGATGTTACATATTGTACATTGGTGAACAAATTTGATGGTGTCCAGTTGGAGAGTGGGCCATCAGAAACTATTAGAGATAAGTTGGATGGTGGCAGTGATTCCTGGATGACCTGAGCTGGGAGTGTTATGAATCCACTGCATCACATGTTGACGAAGATTGAGTGGAAAGTAGGTATGGTCAGGCGGACATCCTGGCGATGGAGGTTCGCTGTTCTGGGCCTCTGTGATTAATTGTCAATTAGCCGCTGAAGCAATGCTCGCACGTGCTGCACATGTGAGTCCAGGATATCTGAATAGATCAGGATATCGTCAATATAAACTATGACCCCTTGGTTCAGCATTTCACGAAAGATGTCGTTGATGAAGGCATGGAATACTGAAGGACCATTGGACCAATCCGAACGGCATAACCAGATATTCACAGTGTCCAGACGTCATAGAGAAAGTTTTCTTCCACTCATCACCCTCCCGGATGCAGATAATATTGTAGGCGCTGCGGAGATCAAGTTTAGTGAAGTATTTGGCAGTGTAAAGTTGCTCCAGAGCTGCTGGAACTAGTGGCAGAGGGTAACGGAACTTGAATGTTATATCATTAAGACTGCAGTAGTCGATGAATGAATGGAGACCTCCATCTGTTTTCTTGTCAAAGAAGAAGCCAGCTAAAGTGGGTGAGGTTGATGGTCTAATGAAGCCCTTTGACAATTCCTCCTCAATATAAGCCTTCATGGCTTCAGATTCGGGTTGAGATAGTGGGATAACTCTGCCTCTTGAGGGACTTGATCCAGGAAGAAGGTCGATGGCGCAGTCACTGTCTTGGTGAGGAGGAAGTTGTGAGGCCTTGGTTTTGCTGAAGGCTACAGCGAGGTCCTGGTAAGCAAAAGGTAACCCCGAAATTGATGAAACCTCCGCTGTCTTGATTGATAGAAAAACAAAGGGCTGTAGATTGAAGAGCATGCACCTTTGTTGACAGTAGTCAGACCATTGTAATATCTGCTTGCTAGTCCAGGAGATTCTGGGGTTGTGTTTCTCTAGCCAGGGTTGACCAAGGATGATGGGGTTCAGAGGAGATTCTATGGTGAATAGGCAAATAGTCTCTGTGTGAAGTGTGCCAGTTCGGAGGAGCAGGTCTTCTGTGGTGAACTTGAGCTGTCCCGTGCCCAAGGGACGGCCATCTAAGGCTGCCACTGCCACCCGGGATGAGATTTGGCAAACTTGAGATCAATTAAGTTTCCCGCTGCCCCCGAATCTATCAGTGCTATGGTATCAATACATCTCTCATTAAACATCAGTGTAACAGATACTTCTAGTGTAGTCAGAGAGCAATGATTTGAACTCACAGTAGAAGAGCTACGAGCTGAGGGACGAGTGGGACAGGAAGCCCTCAAATGTCCAGGTTGACCACAGTAAAGACACAGATGATTACGAATCCGTCTCTCCCTTTCTTCTGAGGTGGCATGAGTAAATCCAATTTGCATGGGGCTCAGGTTCGGGGTAAGCCACGGCTGCCTAAATGTGTACAGGAACATGGCTTGGAGTACGGCATGAATGCATCAGATTATCAATGCAGATAGAGAGATCACTGAACTGTTCCAAGAATCTTTCCATCATCGCGGCAGCCAAGTTCTGACTGTAATGCAACGGAGAGCCCCTTGCGGTAAAGCAATTTGAGTGGATTGTCCCCCTAGACAGTTTGTGTCGGGAGGGTGCTCCGTTCCTGGCACAGAGCGAGCAATTGCTCCCCAGCCTCCTTTCCGTCTGCAGAATGTTCAAAGATCTCACGGAAGCATTGTAAATAGAGTCAAATGATGGAAATGACAAACGTTCCCCTTCGCACATAGCAGTAGACCAATCTAGAGCTCACCCAATCAGTAGAGAACAAACGAATATAACGTGACTATCATCAGTGGGATTTAACTGCGGTTGCTGATTAACAAACAGGGAGCATTGTAATAGAAAGCCCTTACACTAGCCAGGCGAGCGGTCAAATTTTTCATGAAATGCCAAGCGTGAGCTGGTGGTAGAGGGACTTTAACTGGGTTGCGGTGGAACGGGCGTTGGAACGTTGGGCTCCGGATTGGTGAGGTGTATAGCCTGCAGCGTCTTTATAAGCTCCTCCGTGAGCGAGGTGAGTCATTGAAGTTGTTAATGTGACGTCAACATGGAGGTTTGAGTGGTAACCTCAGTGGAGAGATGATGAAAAGCTGCTAGATGCGTGGGTGGCGAAGTCTTCTGTAATGATGGGTCAGAGGTATGCGGATCCATTTGCAGCTTTATTAAAACAGTGTCAAAGTCAAACAAGCATGAGTTGTATAACGGTCTCAGAGATAACAGAGATAATCCAATAGAGTAAACTATAACCAGGCTAGAGTTGGGGCAGGTGGCAAACAGGGCACAGAGAATGATATCCAATAACAGGGTCACAAAGCCAGGCGGCAGTGAATCACGGGAGGATGAACAGTCCAAGATCATAAACAGGGATATCAAAACAACAGGAGATAACGCTCAGAAAAGTTAGCCGTAGCAAAACAAGAGTCAACAGTTTAAACGGGCTGTTTAAGGGGAAACACCTGTGCAAGTAATCAGTCCCAGGCATGGGGTGTATGGGAAATTAAGTCTGAAAAACTAGTATTCCAGGGAGGGTGCCCTACGGTGGTGATCAGATTAAACGGGCTGTTTAAAGGGAAACACCTGTGCAAGTAATCAGTCCCAGGCATGGGGTGTATGGAAAATGAAGTCTGAAAAACTAGTATTCAGAGAGGGTGCCCTATGGTGGTGATCAGAGAGAGCCACAGAGGCCTGATTTGTGACACGTAGTCTCCATCATGGATATTTTATGGCAGGGGTGTCAAATTAATTTCCACTGAGGGCCACTTCAACATTATGGCTGCCATCAAAGGGCCGGTTGAAACTGTAAGACTGTGCAAATGTTACTACATATTGTTAAATAACTGTCTCTATTTAATTACAAATAGTGCATATGCATTTGCATGCATGTAAAAATATATGTTATTGCTCTGCGTTATTTGAACATAAATCATTTTAATTTATCAGGTTAAGAAATCCAAATGACTCCATAAATCTAAGTAAATAAAGACAGATTTTTTTTTGTTAAAAACTTTTTAGTTTGTTACATTTATGGTACAACAAATAATTGTGAGCTGCTAAGAACATGTGACAGATATGGCATTAAAAAAAAATGGTCTCATGAAAATGCATATCAATAGCATGATTTTCTGTTTCTATTTAGCATGCAATTTAAATGCAGAAATTTACTTTGGCGTGCATATTATACACGTATTTGACACTCATACAATATGCAATCAATGCTTGTAGTAGAAGAAAAAAGAAATGGTGGTACTCAACCCCACTCCCCCACCTAACCACTAAATGAGCTTGACTTAACTGATCCAGATTTACTAAACCACTGACTACTGCGTAATCGAAAACACCTTCAATCTGCATCCAGTATAAAACACTCGTGCTTTAAAAGCCAGAAAGCTTGCTGATTTTTTATTTAGTTTACTGACATCATTACATGAGTACTATTATCTCTGCCATATCTGATGACATTGGCCGTGTTTTCTCTGCATTAGCGCTGTTTTTAACATATGAAGGCATTCGCTTACTGGATTCTTAGATTTTACAGGAGTTTACCGTTTGAATTGGATCGCAAAAAACCCTGCTTCTTTTTCTTTTCATTTGTCTTCATTAAAACTTTACTGATTCAAATTAGTAATTAACCTATTATTTTATTACTCTACGCTAGGGTGACCACCCTATAAATCTGTTGCAGGACAGTAGATGTGATTTTGTGGGACAATGCGGGACCCGAAACAGATAATTTATAGTACTGTTATGCTATGTAAATACTGATTTACATTAGCTGGCATATGCGCCAATGTATGTTTCTGCCAGTGGATACCCACCAGAGGTAGAAAGTAACGAATTACATTTACTCGTGTTACAGTAATTGAGTAGCTTTTTTGTGTACTTGTACTTTTTTAAGTAATTGTTTTTATCTGTAATTTTACTTTTACTTAAATATATTTTGTGTGAAGTATTGTACTTTGCTACATTTTAAAACACATTCATTACTGAGTAAAAAAAAAATCGCTCCGTGGAAACAACTGCAGTAAATAATGGGCAGAAGAAGAAACTGGTGCTAAATCACAAGAATGATGCAGACGGACAAGACAGGCGTTATTGGTGCAGACCCAGCTGAAAACCAAACCCCATCGTACTCTGCTGAAGTTGAACTCAAAGAAAGTGAACCCCTGGCCATATATTCATGCTCGATTATGCAGTGTAAACTGTGCTTGCCTCGAGAGACCAAACTAGCAGCTTATAAAATCTTGACATCAACCCTTCGCAAGCATGTAGAGGTAACGTAAGGTAAATACTTGCATCGTTCATTAGTGGTTAAAATGAAGCTTTAAGTTTAACAAAAGGTTTTGCACAAATGAGCCAAAAAGACAGTGGTGCAGGGTGTGCAATATCGTCTGCGATAATATAGTAATTGTTGTTTTAACGATGTGCGATTTGACATTATCAGTATTTTGCCAAAAACCAAACAAAACACTCTAAACAGTGTGCCGTGAAATCTAGTAGATTAGACTAATCCACGTGCATTTGGAGTGCGTTCTTTCACTGCGTGATTCAGTCTGTTAAACTGCGTTTAGTATGATCACAAAATTGAAGATATAGAAGCAGAACATTTTGATATTTATATAATTTAATATAGTAAGTCAACATCACATGAAGAATGCAGTTTATCTCCAAAAATCACCATGATTACATAGGCCTGTAGTTTTTCTTTTTACAACAGTTCAAAAAACAAGAAGTTAATTAAGAGACTTACGTTTTAGACACCATATTGCCTGTTTTTGCTCTATTTCGACAACAAAAATAATTCCAAACACAGCCACCATAGCACAGTTTTGCGTCTCTGACTCTGAGCAATGACGTTTTTTCTTTCCTTGAATTAACAGTTTACATGATTCTGTTCAATCGCAATGATTCACTTATCAGTGACTTGCTGACACCTACTGGTGGTTCTACTTTAACATTTAAAGTATCTGTATTTTTATTTATTTTTTGAATTTCAAATGACTATTTAACATTTGTGACCCTGGCCTGGAGCACAAAGCCAGTCTTAAGTCGCTGGGGTGTATTTGTAGCAATAGCCAACAATAAATTGTATGGGTTAAAATTATAATTATTTTCTTTTATTTCCAAAAATAATTAGCATATTAAGTAAAGATCATGTTCCATTAATATATTTAGTAAATTTCCTACTGTAAATATATTAAAACTAAGAGCTTAATTTGAACAACTTTAAAGGAGATTTTCTCAATATTTGGATTTTTTGCACCCTCAGATTCCAGATTTTAAGATATAGTCCTATCATAACAAACCATACATCGATGGAAATATTATTTATTCAGCTTTCAGATGATGTATAAATCGCAATTTAGGAAAATGGACCCTTATGGTTTTGTGGTTCAGGGTCACATTTTTTGTCTTATTTATCAAAACATTATTTCTGCATTTGTAACTGCATGCTAAATGCATTCATGGCAGTATGCAAATACATCTATGCCACTTCAGATGAAGCTTCTGCGTTTCCTCTGCATTGCAAAGATGAATTTTGTTGATACTGATTTAATTTGCCTGGTAACAGCCCAAATGTCTTATTATTCTAATTAACCGATTCCTTTATTTAAAAACACCTAGTTTGAGATTTATAGGCCCATATCCCAGGTGTGTCAAACTCAGTTCCTGGAGGGCCACAGCCCTAAAGAGTTTAGTTCCAACCCTGCTCCAATACACACACCATGTAGTTTTCAAATTAGCCTAAATGATTAGTTTAGCTGTATCAGGTGTGTTTAATTAGGGTAATATCTACACTGTGTAGGGCTGTGGCCCTCCAGGAACTGAGTTTGACACCTTTGGTCTATTCCATTTTTTCCTCCCTCCCACTGTTAAAATGTAACTAAGTAATTTTTATAAATTTTAAAATGTATAAAAAGTAAATTTTATATGAGCTACTTTTTACTTTTACTTGAGTAGATTTTTAGACTGGTAATTTTACTTGTACTTAAGTAAAATTTAATTAATGTAATGGTACTTTTACTTGAGTAGAATATTTTTGTACTCTTTCCACCTGATACCCACACTCCAGATTGCGTTTATTAAACTCAGGAGAGAAGATATTTTTTGAGCGCACACATGAAAGTCTGGCTGATAGAAAACGCGTCCGTTTTCTGTGAGAGTGAATGAATCCACTTGCGAGCAGAGCAGACGCGATTTCTTTAAGACTGCAAGGGAAGCTCAGCTTCCCCTATAATTGTCAAAAAATGAATGGTCAAATATATGTACTATTATGTTAACATTTTATTGACTAAAAATGCGTTAAACACGTTCATCTCGAACGAAAACAATTTCGTTCAGAATCAGCTACTTAGGTCGGCTGACTCGATTTCCTTCTCATTCATTCCCGTAGCGTACAGTGCATTACTCTGTTGAAGCCCAGCGTCCATTGACTTCAATGGGGCTGCTTTAAACAGTTTTTTTCAGTGCTTAGAAACAAGACGGTCATTGGATAATGCTGCGATTATGTCCCGCCCACGGACGCTCAGCGTCTCTGGGATGAATGGAGGAGTGGGCTGGCCCGGACTCCGAGCGTCTGCGTGATGATTGGAGGGTCTGTCGAAAGACTGCATCTCCTTTTGATTGACAGCGATTTTGTACTATAAAAGTCACTGACACTGAAGCTATTCGAGCTCAGTCCCATCGCGGAAGTGTAGTCGAAAGACAAACTGCTGCAACCTATTTCTTGGTATTTGCTTGGTGAAATTGCTAGCCAATTTTCATCATACATTTCACCCAGATTCCTTGTTTCAGTTCAACCTAATTCCCATATTTCGAGTTTAATATCTTTTTTTAGATCGTTTGTTCATTCATTCATTCATTCATACATACAGTAGGCTAGAAAATTTTCTTGAAAAGGAATGTTGGGCAGAATTTAGGTATAAATAAATGGTAAATTTTTATGATGTTGGCCAAAAATGAGCTTCCCCTCTTTGAAAGACCAGCAGCCGCCACTGGAGCAGAGAGATTTGCGCTCGCGCATTTAATGAGCTCTGGATATTTGTCATTACAATAACTCCATCGAAACTGCCTCAAACAAGCTACAATCTATTTTTTTATTTGAGAATGGAGAATTTGCACTTGATGAGATTATGCTTGGTCTTAATGCCTTTCCTGGAGTGGCTATGTTCTTAATTCAAACAATGATTTGAAAACAAATGATAATTAATGTGTTATTTGTATGGTCTAGGTGGTCATATGCTGTACGCCTGCAAATATGGGACAATCCCATGCCTTACATATTTTGTATTATACAGAATGGTTGGCAACCTTATTTAAAATGCAAAAGTGAATTGTCTCTAGGGCCACATAACATTTGAGGCCCTGGGCCTGGCTGTTTGAAGCTATATGTATTATTGCTATTGTGAATCACCTAATGAACGTCCTTTCAAAGCAGCCATGCACCTCAGTCTTAATTTCCTGCCACGTTGGACAAAATGACATAACATGTATTTTGCCATCACTAAAAAAAAAATGTTTCCACTGGCTACTGCTTTTTATTTGTTCCTTTAATTTCCGATGATCTTGATAAAGAAATAACCAAGAAAAAGATTTTTACATTTTTAATAATTTGTGTATGCACTTTTGTCTTTTCTGTGTTCCGCTCAGCTACACAGAAAAAGAGGCTTGAAGCCAAGAAGCAAAGGAGCCCAAACCAAAATGATTATTGATTTAATCACGTACTCAGCAGCCAGCACCTCAGGCCCAGATAGTAAATCCATAATAGCCTCTCCATGTAACCAACTCAACAAATTTACCATCAAAGCCATCCGTGCACAAACTCTAAACACTGAAGCCAAGGGTCACCTTAAGGGGTCTGGGAAAATATTGATGAACTGGGTTTCAACATGTTTTGCACTTATCAAACACAACTGCAATCTTGCACAAGGATCACACACACACACACACACACACACACACACACACACACGTGATTCCTATTAGAACATACTGTATAATCATTTGTATGAGACATTACACAAGGTCCAATCCAATTTCTCATTCAGGAAATATTGGACATAAATATTGGTTGCACTTTATTTTGATTGTCCCGTTAACACATTCTGTTGACTAAGTATGTTTGCACCTCATATCGTCTAACTCTAATTAGATTGTTAGCAGGTACGTACAGGGTTTTTCCATTTTCCCCTTGATGCCCAAAGTGCCCTTTTGTCAAGGCAAGTTATTTTATTTAAATTTATTTGTAATTAAACGCCATTTTGTGAAAGCCTGCCCAACATTACTATTAGTAAAATTAATTAATACTAGTTTAGCCGTAAATTTAATTATTCACATGATGACCTTTAACCTGACGATCTCATCCGTGATGATCCCTCATGCTCAGACACACCTTTAGGATCCCGTAAATAACGTCCGCGGGTGCCGGTAAGTGGAGTTCTCAGCGGAGAGGTGTGCTTGTAAACTTATATTATTGAATTATTATTATTTGACGGGAAAAGCGTGAAGAGATTATGCACAGCTGTTGTTTATATTGCTGTGTGTAGCATGTGGAAGCAAGGTTAGCTGCAGCAAGGGGTTGCAATATTTTTGTTCAATGTTTTCCTAATGACAATTTTATGATTGGTTTATAAAGGCTACTACGAATACCCTTTTCACATTTTTATCACAGAATAATTCAGGAAATATATTTTATTGTTTCTATACTAAATTATATGTCCATCAGTACTGTATTTATCATATAGTTTATTTATTTATTACCTGAAGATAACTTGAAAAACACACATAAACCATATATTTTCGCAATCGTGTGTTTATTGTCTTCACATTTCATCAGAAAAAAACGTTTCTGCTTTTTATTCAGCTCAGCTACAATGATAGCCGTGTGAGTTTGTCTATACATCAAAAGTTTCTGTGCGAGAGCACCCTCTGGTTTCGAGTATGAATGAAACATGCACTGCACGAAAGTGTTCAGCTCTCCTGGTATTCACTTCTCCTCATTTTGGATACAAATAAAACTTCAGGTAATGTCTCTTTTCATTTAAATCTAGAAACCTCTATGTGAAAACACCTGCTCGAGCTTGAATAAAGTGCGGGGGACGACTTTACATTTTATTAAAATTCATATAAATAAAAAATGCAGCTAACGCATTTCTACACATAGCAATAAATACAAAGGTGCTTGTTCTCTTCCGTTCTTGCTGTTTAATTGGGAAACGTTTAAAGTGTGTCAAGGTGTCTTGTCTTTTTTATGTTATCTGACTAAAAACTATTCATACTTTGAACTATTATTACAGTATTTATTAAAAAAACGTAGAGTGCCTTAAAAATAATTATCACAACACTGGTAAAACAGGCTTATACTGATTTTTTCGTCCTCCGAATTATACTTATCAATCCTGTTTATATTTTCATTATTATTCAAAAAATGAATACATTCAGAACAGGATTAGAATAGAATTATATTTTAAATAAGACAGGAATATTTTTTCTACAACAACAACAGTAGTGTTTACAACAGCAAAACCACCATACCCTGTAAACTCAATAACAACAACAACAATAATAATAATAATAATATAATTCCAGAGTAATTAAGAGATGCAACTTAAAATGGTCTTTTCTGTTCCGTTTCTTTTTCAAACCTGCGTCATGGCATTTGCTGCTTTATCAATACAGAAGCATCCAGTTCGATACACATATCAGCAAGGGGCACAGCCCTATTAAAAGCTCCATGTGCCTCTTTTATACTTTGAGCACTTGCCACTCCAAAGGTATCTGGATGACCCTGTGTGTTAGTAGAGTATTACTAGACTGGTATGGTTAGGGGTCGAATAAGTTGACATTTACTTGCAAAGTTACTTAAAGTAGAATGTCTGTTGGGAGACCATCACGATGAAGAGTTATCAGATGTTAAGCAGAAATTCTACTAACACTCTAATAACGCTCACTCTAACTCTCTTATTTTCAAAATAATGTTCAAAAGGGACCATCAAAATAAAGTGTTACCAAAAAAATGACTGGCTTTATATGTATATACATATAAAATGTCAATCTCAATATAGTATGCCTGAATACATAAATGACTGCATTTGTTGAAATTGTTGGAACTGTACACAAATTGAGAGCCACTTCATTTGTCACTTAGTTTGTTCAATAGCCACTTGAGTTTACTTGAGGACTCCTTATAGGCTCTATTACCTTGAAAACAGGTGCAAAGTAGCTCAAGGGTTGAACTGGCTACTCCCCAAGGGATGTTGAACTGAAATAACAAGAATATTTGACTGAATTGCAGTTCAAGGAAAATTAAAAATGTACTTATTCCAAAACAAAATAACTACATACTTAATTTGACTAATTATGTTTTTACAATAATTCTGGTATTCTAATCTAATTAGCCAAACAGCGTTTCATGAGTGCTGATATTTAGTACAATGGTACTGAAATGAGAAAGATGGAACAGAACGGAAAAAAAAGTAAATTAGAGTGGCATCAAATGATTATCACTAGAAAGGGTAAGGTAAAATACAGGTAAAACACAGACTAGAATGGTATGTAGGCATACAATTGAAGACCAGAGACCTGCACACTCTGGCAGTAAATGAGAGAACAGAGAGAACATAATGTAATGAGAGTAATGTGTGTGTGTGGGGGGGGGGAGGTACAGTTGAGGATAATAAACAAGTGAAGTACAACATGATTTGTGTTAGTTTCAGTAGGTTGGAGTTTAGTCTAGCATCATTATGAATTGTTTATAAATTATTATGAACTACCCAGCACAAGTCAAATGTTGATGCAAATGAGGTTAATGCTTTAGATTACAACCCGCAACGTATTGCGTAAGTAAACAGAATTTACAATGTAACTTTTTTGTAAATATAGTTTACCTATTCAGTAACTCTGTGTAGGTATAATGGTATATGATATGTGAAGTTTGGGGAATAAAGGGGTAATAATTTAAAAAAATCAAGTATTTTGAAACTATGGGGTACATATTCTAATATTAAGTGGTATGTATAACCTAACAATAATATTATATTTGCAAGCAATATAGCAAAAATAAACATAAATGCTCCCTGTACTTTCTTATAACCTACACATATATAACATGCTGGGTTATTGTTTCAATCCACATGCTTAGTTGAGACTGTTGGGTTAGGAAGATGACTTGATTTGACCCAATTTGGGTTGATATCAGTAATAAGTAACCCGGCAGAACTGGGTTAGGAATGTGGAGGACGTGAAAGAGAGCACGCAGCAAGTCACACGAATTCAACAAAAAGGGGAGATCAAAGTTAGGAGAGTGAAGGAGCGGCCCGCCGCACAGGGCAGCCTTCACCTTGGTTATGGCCTGTTGGCACAGCTCAATCCACTGGACCGGGTCGGGTGCTTCCTTTTTAGTGAGATCAGTCAGCGGGCTGGTGAGGTCCGAAAAATTAGGAATAAACCTCCTATAATATCCCGCCAGCCCCAGGAACTGTCTCACCTCCTTTTTGGTCTTGGGACTTGGGCAGGCCGCAACTGCAGCTGTCTTGTCAATTTGGGGACGCACCTGCCCATGACCCAAGTGGAAGCCCAGATACCGTACCTCCACCCACCCAATTGCACACTTCCGCGGGTTCGCCGTGAGCCCAGCCACCCTCAGCGACCTCAGGACCTTGCGGAGATGTTTCATATGCCACTGCCAATCATTGCTATGGATGATGATGTCATCCAGATAGGCAGCAGCGTACACGCTGTGTGGCCGGAGGACTTTGTCCATGAGGTGCTGAAAGGTGGCGGGAGCCCCGAACAAGCCGAATGGCTTGTTACGAATTGTTACGAATTGGTGTAATCCGAACGGCGTGGTGAAGGCTGTCTTTTCTTTGGATAGTGGCGACAAGGGGATCTGCCAATACCCTTTCGTTAAATCCAGTGTCGAATAAAAGCGCACCGCACCTAACCGATCAAGCAACTCGTCAACTCGGGGCATTGGATAAGCGTCGAACTTCGACACGGCATTCACCTTCCTGTAGTCGACACAGAAACGGATCGAGCCGTCCGTTTTAGGAACTAACACTATCAGGCTCGCCCAGTTGCTATGCGATTCTTATATTACGCCCAAGTCTAGAATGGCCTTTAACTCTTCCCGAACTACGTTTTTCTTGTGTTCGGGAAGGCGATAGGGACGGCTGCGCGCCACCTCCCCGGGGAGCATTTCGATATGGTGCTGTACGAGGTCCGTGCGACCGGGCAGGGGTGAAAACACATCCGCAAAATCTGCTTGCAACTTGGCTAAGTCAGCGAGCTGCAGTGGTGAGAGGTGATCTCCCCCGGAGACCAGAGCCAGCGGATTGTGTTTGGGTGCCGCTTGTGGTCCGAGATCATCCTCGTTCGAAACGACCGCTGCTAACCCCACTAACGTTCCCTCATTCCAGCGTTTTAAAAGGTTGAGGTGGTAAATCTGACGTGCACCACCCCTATCCGTTCGTTTGACCTCGTAATCGAGCTCCCCAACTCACCGTGTGACCACAAAGGGTCCTTGCCACTTTGCGAGTAATTTTGAATTAGACGTTGGAAGTAACTCAAGCACCTTCTCTCCCGGCGTGAATTGTCGCAGCCGCGTACCCCTGTTGTACAGCCGCATTTGTTTGTCTTGTGCCTGTAGCAAATTCTCCATAGAGAGCCGCCCCAATGTGTGGAGTTTTGCTCGGAGGTCCATGACATACTGAATTTCGCTACGGCTGTTTGAAGGTCCCTCCTCCCACGACTCCTTAATGACGTCAAGCACCCCCCGGGGCTGGCGACCATACAGGAGCTCGAATGGGGAAAACCCAGTGGAGGCTTGTGGGACCTCCCGCACCGCGAACAAGAGGGGCTCGAGCCATTTGTTCCAATTTTTGGCGTCTTCTTTCACAAACTTATGAACCATGGATTTCAACGTGCGATTAAATCGTTCCACCAAGCCGTCCGTTTGTGGGTGATAGATGCTGGTGCGAATCGATTTAATGCCCAAAAGCTCATACAGTTTGCTTAGTGTGCGTGACATAAACGCCGTGCCCTGGTCCGTGAGAATCTCTTTCGGGATTCCCACCCGGGAGATGATTAAAAAAAGTGCCTCTGCCACGCTCTTCACCGAGATGGTGCGCAGTGGTACTGCTTCCGGATATCGCGTTGCATAGTCCAACAGAACTAAAGCAAAGCGATATCCCCGTGCGGAACGCTCTAATGGCCCGATGAGGTCCATACCAATTCTCTTGAAGGGGACCTCCATCAACGGTAATGGGCGCAAGGGCGCTTTGGCGGTGGCCGGTGGATTCACCAACTGACATTCCCGACATGCCGCACACCACCAGAGAACGTTCTCGTGAATGCCCGGCCAAAAGAATCGGGCCAGGAGGCGTTTGCGTGTCTTTACCTCCCCCAAGTAGCCTGCCATGGGAGTACAGTGCGCCGCCTGGAAAAGTATTTCCCGACGGCTCTTGGAGGCTAATAATTGGGTTGTCATCTCCTTTGACTGGGCATCTTGGGTTACCCGATACAACCTCTCTTTTATAAGGGAAAAATAGGGGAAGGAGAAAGGGACGCCTGGCTGGAGAAGCTGCCCGTCAATGGAGCGGACCCGATCATACGCGTTTTTGAGCGTCTCGTCCCGCGACTGCTCCAGAGGAAAGTCATCCAGCTCAGGAGGTTTCATCACCTCACTGGCTGTCGTTTCCTCCGAGGCAGGCGGTGAAGGGACCGCTAACGCTTCCCCAGTCTGAGCCGCTGCCTCCTCCTGGCCCCGCCCCGTCTGCCAAGAAACATCCGCACATACTATCCCCAACAATTGCGTGAAAGCCGGTCAATCTGTACCCAAAATCAGCAGATGCTTGAGGTGGGAATTAACCGCCACTTCCATTCTATGCGTCTTTCCCCGAAATTTAATCGATACAGGCACTAAGGGGTAATCCGCCACCTCCCCGTGCACACACCTCACCTTAACCTTGCGGCTCGTATCCAACACCCTCTTCTGCATCAGGCTTTGATGGATGGAGGTTTGGTTACATCCGGAATCTACTAGCTCCGCAAGTGGCGTTGGCTGGGCGGGTTGCATAGTGGCGTGCCGGCTTCCTCGTCCCGGGTTTAGGCACCAGTGTAACAAGGTTCGGGGTCAGTAGGGAAGGAAGACGAGGAAGTCAGGGGTGACGAGCCAAATGGTCTGTTTATTACCGCAAAAATGATACAATCGCCGGCTTCCCGGGTGGCTGTCGTCAGGCGGTCTCTCTCTCTCTCTGGTGCGGTTTTGCACTCGTGCGCATGCTCTCGTGCTGGCATTCTCTCCTCTTCCAGGACTGTGGGGCCCTTTTATCTTGTCTCTCCGACAATCACTGGAATTAGACACAGGTGTTAATCATCATTCACTTGCCCTCCGTTTCACCGCTCATCTCAGAACCCGCTCTCCCCCTAGTGCGTGTCGCTTTCCCACGCCCCTCTCGCCACAGTACCCCTTAGTTTCAAAATATTTACAGTATAAATTATTTGTAATTTTTCAGGTTGTTACCCCTTTATTCCTCAAACGTCGGAAATTATTCCCCTATAGCTACATGGAGGTACTGAATAGGTACACTATAATTACAAAAAAGTTACGCTTTAACTTCAGTTTACTTACACAGTTCTTTGCAGGTTGCATATTTGTAAAATAATGCACACCTGAGATGGTGATGCGGTCACAACGCGAATACATTTACGGCATGGAGTCAATTATTTCACTTATACTTTGGTTGCCACACCTCAAAACATAGATCAGATGATATATTTCAAAGCATTCGTCTGGTTTTTCTACTTCAATCGCTATTGTGAGTAGGATTATTTCTTCCGCATCGTATCCAACGACTCCCTTGCTAATTTCAAAACGTAATTTTAAACCGTAAAGGAGGTTTGAGCCATTGATAGAAGATTAATGCAGTTAATACATTTAATAACTAAGTTATGAGAGAGAGAGAGAGAGAGAGAGAGGGAGAGATTAATGTTACCTCTGTGAGTCAGTGATCGGTAGCAATGTCTATAGACTTTAAGTTAATTTTCTTCACGTTACCTCGCTTGTGAGAAATCATTTAGTTTTTAAGTTCTTAAACTATGCTACTGATAAAATCGTCAGAGTAGTGCTAACTACATTAGCGCTTATGTTAAGGTGTGTGCAAACTATATGTGTGTCTGTGAGGGAGAGCCCGAGAGCAGGAGATAGAGAGTAGGCTATGTTCTTTCTGTACATAATAAAACATAATTTTGTGGCAAAACATGGACAAGATCTGTTAATTGTATCATTTTGTTTACTGTATTTATTTGTTTGGCCAGTGTCATTGTGGGTTTTGGTTATTTTTCTGTTGTAAGACCTTTGAAATAACAGAAATCATTTGGCGAAGTGATATGGAACTGTAATGCGGTCAAGAGAGCTGCCTGGAACTACGTTCGCCATGCGTTTCCCTGAAAATAATTGCACACCTCAGAACGTTCGTCAGCCAATCAGATTCAAGCATTCAATGGCCCCGTAGTATAATCTATACATTAAGTATAGTATATGTGTGACACCATGTCTCTGATTCCCATTACAGGGTATAACTCGCATGATGTGTGTGTGGCATGCATGAGTCAAGAGCATGCCCAATCAGACCTTCAGGGGCTGACTGCATGCATTGGGAAAAATGTACTGTTCACAAGCTTCAGTTCAACTTGGCTCTTTTCCTGAGGGAATCAGAGTCAAGCATTTGTAACTCGTTGCTCAGGTCTCGTGCAGCAGTTGTGCTTGATACAAACAGAGCCCTCTCCATAGATTTGGAGTACCCTATTTTAGATCTCGAAGCTCACTCTGGGATTTTTTTTTTCCAGATCCAAATTAGGCCTCACGCTTTTTGTACCTGGATGAGTTTTTGAATGCAGGCAGCTGCTTCTGCAGAGCAGACTTTTTTTGCCGCATTTGAGGAACTGCTTGAGGTGGTAACTTGTGCTGTGGCCAGATTAAACTTGACTGATGGCATTTTCCCTTGGCATGGCAGCATTGGTATTGACATGATGTCAATGCAATGACACAGCACCTTGTTCCCATTTTAGGAAACCAGGTTACATATATAACCTAAGACATTTTATGTGATTTGAAACTGCCATGTTGATGTGACACACACACACATTAAGACATGCACATTCAGGCCTTTCATACAATGGGCTTAAACAACTCAGCCTTTTTACAGGGAATTTATTTAGCAAATAACTGACAGTAATGGCCTAAATATGATTAATTCATGTATTTCATTCCTCAATTTTAAGTCGCTTTGGATAAAAGCATCCACCTACTGAATAAATGTAAATGTAAAAAAAAATCTTAAAAAGGCATTGGTAACTGTCATTAGTAACATACTATTCAGTAAACCAAACAAACAAGCAAAGAAATAAACAAACAAACAAATAATGTACACTGTACAGACAAGTTAAAAAATAAAATAAAACTTATATTAAATACATTAATCAACATTCATTTTAAATTGTTTTATATTAGACTTTTAACCTTTAGTTCCTACAAAATTTTCCTTACATTTTTATACAATTGTATAGATATATAAATGTGTATAATTATTTTTTGATGTCATTAGATGCAATATGACGTTAAATATGACACTTAGTTGAATACATTTTTTGAATTATATTTTAATTCTGCATTTTGTTTGTTACCTAATATAAAATAATTATAATTCAGATTTTAAATGTGAACTGAAATGTGAAATGTCAATTAAATTTAGAATGTCACACAACCATAATAAATATAGCATTGCATTGTCAATAAATAGTTATTTATTTTCTGGATATTTTTTTCTCCCTCTGAGAACAATAACATGGAAATTGTTTAGCAAAGCGTAATGCCTCATTGGCTGCAGAAGATTGGTTCCTAATTAGCATTGAGTTTTCTGAACATGACAGTATCATGTCCATTCCCCTTTCATCTAATCTCTACTCTTTCAAAAAAAAATGAGATCATTTACACCTCATTAACATGGCTTGTAATATCTGCGGATTTATAATAATGATTGCTTATCATTTCACTTTGCGTTATTATTTCCTCTAATGAAACACAACTGTCAAGAGAGCCTTAATTGGTGATATAAAATCACAGACAGTTAGAGGTTACGTGTGTGAAGTTTTAATTTGCGTTATGTGTGATCCTTCTGCACCCTCCCAATGTAAATTACATCTTACATCCACCTTGTTTTGAGTGCCATCAGTTTGTTTGGCCAAACAACACAGAAATGAAAGACAGATATATTTTCTGTGTGTGTGTGTGTGTGCATGTGTATGTGGTTTATGAGGAAACAAATTTGTATAATGACATGGGTATGACATAGTTATTGCAAGGTGAAGGGGATTTATGAGGACATTTTCAGTGTCCCCATAATTCAAAACGCTTACAAATCATACAGAGTGAGTTTTTTTGGGGGGGAAGTAGAAAAACAGGAAAGTCTTCTGTGAGGGCTACGTTTAGGTGTAGGGCAATAGCACATACAGTTTGTACAGTATAAAAAACATTATGCCAATGCAGAGTCCCTGTAAACCATAAAAAACAACATGTGTGTGTGTGTGCGCGCGCGCGTGCGCGTGTGTGTGCGGACGCTTATCGATGTGATGTTTTCTAGGCTGGTACTAATGGTAGTTATATGGGAAGTAATTTAATTGGTGGACGCTGTCGAACTGATCCGTGTAAGAACAGTGCAAAGTGTGAAAGGCGTTTATTCCATG
Source organism: Oxygymnocypris stewartii (assembly GCA_003573665.1). Lineage (NCBI taxonomy): Eukaryota > Metazoa > Chordata > Actinopteri > Cypriniformes > Cyprinidae > Oxygymnocypris > Oxygymnocypris stewartii. The sequence continues at coordinate 26,034 of QVTF01024767.1, read as the reverse complement.
TTCCATTTATGCACTGCATGAAGAAGTGTGAACAATCATAACTAAAAGTTCTCTAATATAGGATAAAGTATGCTCAATCCAGTGGCCGTCCTGACAGAAGTGGCCATGCCTCACTTGAGCAAGGAGAGTTAGATGGCTCGGCTGGCTTAGAGGGACTTAGACCGCATTGGTATGCTGCTAATTGTGGTGCGTGCACAGTGAACTGAGCAGCAGAAGGGTGTCTGTAAATTGAAATCTCACACAGCGTGTCTGAATAGTCCACTAGAAAAGCAAGAGTTAACAGTTAGCTTCCTTTTGACCCAATCTAATGGTCAGCTCCATACACAAATTTAACCATATCTTTCTAACTGGAATCATTGGTGCCTTGCTGTTTTTTTCAATTCTTTCCTGTGAAAATGTGTTCTCTGATTCTAGTCCCCTGTGTGTAGTCTATTGGAAATAGATCTATACTAAACATCCCTGCAGACATTAACATGCAATGTTAGGGGGGGTTACCCCAATGTAATATGATAGCTACTTTGACAATTGGCCATCATATGCTAATAGTCTTCTAGAGTGCACAGGGCTGTTGTACTTATTTATGAGCAATAATCGGCTTTAGGCTGAATGCTCTCGAACCTGAGAGCGTTAGAGCCAGTGATTAATGGCTAACACACTCTCCAGTTCAGAAATTTTCAGTTTCTCGCTGCATGAATTGAGAGATTAATGTAAACAGTGCTGTGACAAATCAACAAAACTAGTGACAAATCGAGTCTCTCAGAGTGTCTCTGTGATCGCCGCAACGGCACGAGATCAGCACACTTTCTCTGCATCTGCTCTGTTCAGCGAGCGTCTGAGAGGAGCCCGTTCAGTTAAAACAGATATTATTGCTTCTCTAAATGTACATGCAAATATAGAAGAAATCACAGCACAGGAATTGTCTTTGTCTTGTCTTATATTGTGTATTATTTGATTTCATCAGACAACGGCTCAATACAATTAGAAATTAGTATTTTTGTGCAGATTAGCTTCTTGGAAGGGAGAGCTGGTTATGTATTCTTAAAGGGACGTGTTTCAGTCATTATTTCATATTCATCCCGTTGACTGACAACATAAACAGTCAAATATATAAAGTAAAACAGTTTTATTGAGAATTTGGCTGCATTAAAATACAGTATGAGCACAGAGAGACGATTAGACAACAGAACAGTTTTTTTTTTCTTTACTTTTAGTCATTTAGCAGACGCTTTTATCCAAAGCGACTTACAAATAAGAAAAAGTAACTAAAATTAAAAGTTAAAACTATACATATTATATACACGCATTTAAGAAGATAAAGACATGAAATAAAAATGACAAATGCATACAACAACATTTCAAAACTAAACATTTAAATGAAAATAAAGCTAAAAACAATTCAAAATATTAAATCAAGAAAAGGTATGAGTATAAAAATGCTTCTAACATAACACTAAAGGCCTAAGTATACTTCTTTTTTGCATAGTAAGAATTGGTTATAAAAACTGTAAATATTTTTTTTTTTCATTATGTTTAGTGCAATTATTTGGTAGTCTGAGGTGGGATGGGGGCGTCGGATTTTTTTATAGGTTTAAGGGGGGGGTTGAGAAGCACTGCACTAGAGCATCCCTTCATTCAGACACAGTGGAAAATCTGATAAGAATCAGTGTAGAGGGGTCAAGTCTCGAAGATTTTGATGCTAGAGAGAGTGTGGTCAGCTGGTTTAGCCAAGGCCAAAGATCAAGAAGGCCGAACTACAGGAGATGGCCATTCGAGGGGCATGTGACTGCAATGGAGGAAAGTCCATAAGACATTGAGCCATGAGATGTTCAGTTTGACGCCCTTAAAACACTTAATTTAGATTTTATTTTTATTTAATTTATCTTGAAATGTTTTAAGCTTAAATCTCAGCTCAGCTTTTCAGTAAGTTACCTTTCCTGTAGAATTGTGCTTCAAATAAAGAACTTTATGTTAACCAGATTGTTAGTTAGTCGTTTACTAGTCAATATTGCCTATATAAAAATTTTGGTGCACCTAACTTTTGTGCTGGTGCACCTAAGAAAAAAAGTTAGGCGCACCAGTGCAACCAGTGCAAAAAGTTAGTCTAGAGCCCTGCATAAAACTCTGTCAATAAACTCAGGATTTTCTCTATCATTACAAATGTATATAAAACATTCACCAGTCAGCAGTGACTTTTAACAGCAAATATTTGACAAGCATGGGCGGCGCTAGGGAGAGGCTAACAGGTGCTCCAGCACCCTCTAAAAAGACCAAAGCACCACATAGCACCCCCACTGTCACGGTGTGCGGGGGGGGGGGGAGCCAGGAACACGGAACGAGGAAACGAGAAGCTTCTTTTAAACACTTTAATTGCAACACAGAACAGAGATCGCCGGAGACAGGTACACACACTCAGGTAATGACGTTAAGACTGGACACAGAGGCAGGGAAACACAGGGCTCTTAAAGGGGAAACTAAACTAGGTAATTGATAACACAGGGCTGGGGACTAATTAACTAAAGACACAGGGCTGAGAACTGATGAACACAAATGAGGACAGGAACAGGAACTAACCATATATGGGCACAAGAGGAGGGGAAACACAAGACACGGAGATACACAGTCTGACATTACTCCCCCCTCCCGAACGGTGCGTCCCGCACCGTACACCATCCAACAGGGAGGGGGGGTGGGCGCTCTGGAGGCCTCACGGGACACGGAGACAGGACAGGACAGGAAGCCTCCAGGGCGGCGCCCGTTCTGGGAGCCATGGCGGAGCGGGGAGCTTGGGCGGCCATGGTGGAGCGGGGAGCTTGGGTGGCCATGGTGGATCCGAGGACTCAGGAGGCCATGGCGGAGCGGGGAGCTTGGGTGGCCATGGTGGATCCGAGGACTCAGGAGGCCATGGCGGAGCGGGGAGCTTGGGTGGCCATGGCGGGTCAGGGGACTCGGGAGGCCATGGCGGATCGGGGAGCTTGGGTGGCCATGGTGGATCCGAGGACTCAGGAGGCCATGGTGGAACGGGGAGCTTGGGTGGCCCGGGTGGATCCGGGGACTCAGGAGGCCATGGTGGCGCGGGGAGCTTGGGCGGCCTCCATGGCGGGTAGCCCCCCCCCAAAATTTTCTTGGGGAGACTCTTCATCTCAGGGGGGCTCTCTGGAGGCGTCGTCGCCAGGGGCTCTGGGGAGCCGGACGGAACTAGCAGGGGCTCTGGGGAGCCGGACGGAACCGGCAGGGGTTTTGGAGAGCCGGACGGAGCCGGACGGAGCCAGCAGGGGCTCTGGAGAGCCGGACGGAGCCAGCAGGGGCTCTGGAGAGCCGGGCGGAGCAGGCACCGGAGGGCGCTGGCGAGGAGCAGGCACCGGAGGGCGCTGGCGAGGAGCAGGCACCGGAGAGCGCTCGGGAAGCGCGGACTCTCGGCGGCGCTCGGGAGGCGCGAGTACCGGGCTAGGGAGTGCAACAGCCCGTGGTCTGGGCTTAGTTGAGGACGGCGGCTCAGGGCTGAGGAGGATGGAGCTGCTTCGGAGGCAGGGGGGATTCTTGGGGTTGGGCAAGCGGTAGGAGCCGTTGGAGAGATATGCGGAGGTTCTCGGCGTGGGATGAACTGGAGAGATGCGGCGCGTTCCAGCTGGAGTGGGATGACGAGGCCGGGGAATTTCCTCGACTTCCTCGTCGGAACCATTTAGGATGAAGATTAGGTTGATAAGCTCGATCAATGGAAAATCACTTACGGGAAGATCGCAGCGTATAACCTCATCATCCAACCCCAGCAGGAAACACGCACCCAGAGCGGCCTCATGCCAGCTCATCCGGTTGGAGATCTCGAGAAACTCCTCCACATATCTCTCCAATCTCAAACCGCCCTGCCGCAACCCCCACAGCGCGTCCTCAGCTGAAGTCATCTGTATTTGGTCCAGTCTTCTGTCACGGTGTGCGGGGGGGGGCAGGAACACGGAACGAGGAGACGAGGAGCTTCTTTTAAACACTTTAATTGCAACACAGAACAGAGATCGCTGGAGACAGGTACACACACTCAGGTAATGACGTTAAGACTGGACACAGAGGCAGGGAAACACAGGGCTCTTAAAGGGGAAACTAAACTAGGTAATTGATAACACAGGGCTGGGGACTAATTAACTAAAGACACAGGGCTGAGAACTGATGAACACAAATGAGGACAGGAACAGGAACTAACCATATATGGGCACAAGAGGAGGGGAAACACAAGACACGGAGATACACAGTCTGACACCCACACATTAAGAAAGATTAAATACAATGTTACATTTGACTCTCCGCTGAATATTTATAGGTGGCGCTGTCGAGCCATTTTGCCACACCTACTCCGGAAACCCATATCAGACGTACATTTTCACCAGTTCTGATGCGTGTGCAAAGTTTCCTGACTTTTCGAGCATGTTTAGGCCCTCTAAAATGCGATTAAGTTTGGAGAAGAAGAAGAAGAAGAATTAAAGCTGCAAGCAGCGATGGAAGGGACCTCGCACTCGGCTCACCGCCGACCGGTGGCTTCAGAAAGACAGGGAACGGTGAGCAATATGCATTTCAAAAAGGTTAATATAGAGGAATGTATCAAAGTCATTTATATGTACCAAACCTGCTGCCAGCTGGTGGCGCAACATCCATAACTGAACATTAACATGTAGATGTCTTCAGGCTAGAACATTTATCAAACATATGAAGTTTGGTGAAGATTGAACATTGCACGTTTAAGCTAGTGTAAAACAAGTAATTCCCTGTAGCCAGCAGATGGCGCTATGTCTATAACTAAACATTGGCACGTAGATGTCTTCAGGCCATGGCTCTTATCAAACGTGTGAAGTTTGGTGCAGATTGGACATAGTATGTTTGAGTTAGCGTAAAGCCTGACACATCCTGTTGTCAAGAGGTGGCGCTATGGTTACTTCTGAATAGGAATCTTGGAATCTTACCAAATATGTGAAGTTTGGTGCAGAGTGCTGTTGTAAACTCTGTTCTTCTAAAGTGTAGAAAACTCAGAAGAGAAGACCAGGAGACTTCGGATTCGATCGTAGGATTCTTTATTGAAAAACCCAAGTTGATGGTAGCTGTAGTCATCGAAAATCTCAAACTTAAGTAACTTTACAAGGTTATTTTATAGGCATTTTTGGAGGAGGGACTTCTTGGAGGTTGAGACAAATTCGAACAAAGCAAGCACATGAGGGAGGCGTTAGTTTGTTACGGGAACTTCCCGTGGTTATCAAATGCATAGACACTAATCCAATAAACCTAATGAATCCACGTCTGGGCCAGGACAAAGCCATTTGCAGAACAAACGTTGAAAGCCTCAGTAGTCTGCCTCATTGAACTTACCATTATCATAGAGACAAAAGGCCCAGCTGTCTCAAGCTCAAATGGTCAGGAAGCGATCTCAAGCACCTGAATTTGCCTGACACTTCTTAGTCAGGAAGTGAATTTAAATTAAACATTTAAATAAAATTTGTAATCCCACAATTCCCCCTTTGAGAGTTCTAATAACTCTCACAAAATACAAATTTAGACACTTAAAAGTTAATTCTTGTAACTTGTAATCGTTACAGGCACATAGTACATGTTCTGTGTTGCTTATATGTAATTGCATGCTGACACAGAAACAAAACATGCAATTAGGGTCCGTGAAGTTCTTACGGGTAATAATCTTTTCTGGTTGGAACTGTCATTTCCTCGTGAGAGGCGGGCGTCATTGGCTGAAAGAAACACTTGATACTGTGGATGCATAGATAGTACGCAAGTAGGAGAAACAACAGCAGAATTGCTATTTCCTTGATCCACAGCCAGGGTTTACCTAACAAGTTTCCGAACCATGAAGAATTATCTTCAGTCATCTGGTGTAATTTGGCTGAAAGACCAAGAATGTCTTGTTGGATTTTGTTCAAGTTCTCTGTTGGATCCATTAACCCGGTGCAGCATTCAGGACCGATAATGGTACAGGCTCCCCCTTGTGTTGCAAGAATGTAATCCAAGGCCACTCTGTTCTGTAAGATCATCATCTTGTGCGAGGCAAGAGTGTCCTTGATGTTGCCCAGGGCCAAAACCGTATCATTGGCCAATTTCTGTACAGAATCCGACAGGCTTCTGACCTGATCGAGAGCCTGCATGACACCATACGATGGGATTAATGCTCCAAGAGTTCTTGACCACCACGTTTGTACACAAGTGAGTCCTGGAATGCAGCCATCTTTGTTGGTAGAAGCTGAATTTTGTAGATGTGGAGAACTTGAGGTGGAGTGTGTATTTTCTCTGATGGCTGGTAGGACATAAACCAGGGTGCACCTGCCATTGAATTGGCTGGGTAGGATGCTGTAGACAGAAGTCCCACATAACCACAAAGTGCCAGTCGGTGGAGGAATCATACACCACTGATTTATGGCAAAAAAATTCGGTAGGGATGGGTTCCCGTAGAGACACACTTTTAAATCATTCTCCTCTTTCTTATCTGATGTAGTAACGAACACATCGAATTCGGTTCTTCTTTCAATCACAAAGCTGCAACGTTCACGAGGAATTTCACCCAGTGTAGTCGATGCTGGAGCATAATTTTCCATGCACCTATAGAACATCCTTGGCATGAGTAGATCTGTCATGATGGGAGTAGCTGAAGTTAGGTTGCAGGATGGTAGTCCAGGAATGCAACACGAAGAAGCTGGAGGAATTGTTACGTTGTGACATGTATCCTTGTTGTATAATCCACTGGTATGATGATCGAATAAGGTACACGTATCACATTTGGAGATAGGGTGTGCCACCCATGGGATTCCTGCTCCTACTGAAGGTGCGTGCGGCATGCAAACGTTCTTTCCAGCAAACAAGGCATTTCTTGACATATTCATCAGCTCTAAGAATATGTTGTTTCTGGGGTCTACACTTTGCGTGATGTCCATGATGGTTAATAGTACGAAAATCTTGATCATGTTGATGGATGACTGAAGTTCCCGTATGTGAGTCTCTGCGTTGTGTATTTTTTTTTTTTTTTTTTTATTCTTTCTTTTCTCTTTCTTGTGTGATAGTTGGCTCGGCAATGGGTCTAGTTGTTTTCTAGAGGTTGTGGCTTCATCCGTAGGTGAGAAGGGCGGTGCATATGGATCTCAGGACAGACATCAAGTGGTATCTGCACAGAGGAAGAAAGAAACACAAACAAGAGAGACCAACGGCACAGAGCAGTATTTGTTACATTAGTTACATCTGCAAACATTAGGGTTGTATCCTCTGTTCAAAATATAGTCTGCTATGGTTGTTCCTTCTTTCCCTATTTCTCAATTCCTGCGACACCTAAAGAACAGTGAGGAAAGGATGGACTAATTGGATGGGAAAGGCCTATGAGGAAATCTTCACCGCAGGGTTGGCCCCCGAAGCCTGTTGCTTTCGGTTCTTCCCTGGGCTCCTCACTGGTTCTTGTGTCTGCCCTATCCTATCCCTGCAGGGGGAGGAACAACTTTACAGTGTGACACATGAGTCCAAGTTTTCCTTCCCTGACACAATACTGCAGCTGCTGTAATCAACATCACTTGATGTGGTCCGTACCACTTAGGCTCTAATGGCTTGTTTTTGAACGCCTTTATCATGACCCATTGACCTGGGACGATTGTGTGTCCACCTTCTGGTGGAGTCTGCCAACACGACTCAACTCTCTCTTTGGCACTCTGCACTGCCTTTGTGAGGTTTTCACAGTAAGCGATCAGGGCATCTGAAGCAATGTGCACATCAGCATTTCTAAGATCAATCACACCTGGCATCTGCATTGGGCGTCCAGTAATAATCTCATGAGGGCTCAGTCCTACTGATCTGTTAGGTGATGCTCTCATACTACACAGAACTGCGGGCAGTGCTTCAACCCATGGTACTCCTTCCTGGTGCATTTTGCTTAGCCTGGTTTTGATTGTTCTGTTTGATCGTTCAACCTGTCCTGATGCTTGTGGCCTATAGGGACAGTGAAGGTTCCACTTCCGCTACATCAGCAAGAGCATTACCTTTAGCTTCCGTAGTATTAGTTGTGAGATGTGCTTTCACTTTGATCACCGCTAATTTCTTTGGGAGTTTCATGGCAAACATTAAATCTTTCACTAATCCAGCATGCTTAATGGGGGATCCAGCAGAAGTTAGAAATTTTCTGGTTTGCCAAATGACACCAAAATCATGAATTACCCCAAAAGCATACCTGGAATCTGTGTAGACCGTATTTGCAACCGATCCTGAAGCTAGCGTGCATGCTCTAGTTAAGGCTACTAGTTCTGCAGCTTGAGCTGAAAAATGATCTGGAAGACGACCTGAAGCAACTACTTCAGTGGTGGAAGTTACTGCATATCCTGCTCGTCTGTTACCTTCAATAACTTGAGCTGAACCATCAACAAACAACTCCAATTCTGCGTTCTCTATGGGAGTTTCTGCTATTTCACTTGTCGCTGCATATGTAAGCGTGACACAATCATGAGTCATTTCGCCTTCATCCTCTAACACAAATTCAGTCATTGCAGACATCATACATGAGGATGGGTTCGTGACTGGTGCACGCTGTATAACAATATTCGGGGCTGTGAGAGTTGCTAACCAATTTCCCCAACGGGAGGAGGTGACAGAAGTGACTTTTGCTTGATTCATTAGTGCGGACACTGCTTGAGGGCATTTTACGTTTACAGTCTGACCTAACACCATTCCTGATGAAGCCTGAAGCGCTAGATGAACTGCCTGTACTGCTCTGAGGCATGGGCCCATACCTTGAGCGACTATGTCAAGTTTACCGGAATAGTAATGAATTGGGCGTAAGCTGCCCCCATGATCTTGCATTAGACATGCAGTCATAAAGCCTAAGTGTTCATGGACATAAAGCACAAAGGGTCTATCAGATTGGGCAATTCCTAATGCTGGTGCTTGACATAGTGCTCTCTTCAAATCATTAAAAGCTTTGAGATGAAGTTCTTCCATACAAACAGTATCTGAATCTTTACCATGGTCTTTCAACAAATCATAGAGAGGCTGAGCAATCGAGGCATAGTCTTCAATCCAAGGTCTACAATAACCTGTTGTTCCTAAAAATGAGCGGAGTGTTTTAATGGTAGTAGGCGGAGGTATGGCTTTGACTGAAGCCGCTCGATCCTGTGTAATGGATCTATTTCCTGCACCAATTGTTTGACCCAGAAATGTGACTTGCTTTTTAGCGATTTGAGCTTTGTGAAAGCTGTATTTGTGTCATTTTTTATGCAAATAGTCCAACAATGATGCCAATTCAGTTTGATGTACCTCATGATCTGTTGAGGCAATCAAAATATCATCGACATATTGGATCATAGTGGACTGTTTTACCGGACATTCTGGGTCACACAAATCACGTCTGACAGCCTGATGATATATGGTTGGGGAGTTTTGAAATCCTTGTGGCAATCGTGTCCACTGGTATTGTTCATAGTCAACTGTGAAAGCTAACCATGGCTGGCTGTCAGAGTGCAACGGTACAGAAAAGAATCCATTAGACATATCAATTACTGAAAAAATCTTACAATCTAATGGTAAGCCATTACAAATTGTAGATGGATCTGCCACTAGGGGGGTGATTTTTTCAATATGTTTATTGGCTACTCTGTAGTCTATTGTAAGTCTCCATGTCCCATTAGATTTCTTGATGGGCCATATGGGTGAATTACATGGACTGTTGGTTTTAACTAGCACTCCTTGCGTCAGCAAATTTTCTACAATAAGTTTGATTCCCTGTATAGCTTCCTTATTAATCGGATATTGTTTGGTGACCGGAGGTGGAGTTCCTGTCAATTTAACTGGTTCTACACCTGTCAACAACCCACAATCATCCTTGTCTTTAGCCCAAATTGGATGATTCTGTAAGAAAGCATACTCGGGAGGGGTTGCATTATTGGTAGAAATCTGTGCTGAGGAAATTTTTATGCTAGTAGATTCTGAGGACATGTCTAAAGTTAGATTTATTTGTCTCAGAAGATCCATGCCTAAAATTGCACCTGTATTTAATGGAGCGCATAGCAATTTTGTAGTCAGAGTTTTTGGGCCAAATTGTACCTCTATGGGCGGAGTTTCATACAAAACAGAATCTTCACCTATTACACCAGTTAAACAAAGTTTGGTTTTCTTGTATGGGATGTTTAAACCTTGTGCCAATTTTGTAGGAATTACTGTAATTTCTGCACCTGTATCAAGCAAAAAATCAATCTCTTTCTCTTTTATGCTACCTTTCACAAAAATTATTTGGTCATTGTGTTGGATTACAGGGGAAAGGTAGCTACTCACAGCCCCAATAATTCGTTTTTTTCCTGGTCTTGTTGTGCTCTTAGAAAAGCCTGAACTAGCTGTCCTACAGTTTCAGTGGTCACTGGCAGAACTACTTCAGGGTTGTGGGCAGGCTGAGAAGGAGCAGAATTATGCATAGCATTTATTTTACTATCTTGCAACTTCTTCCTACACTCTTTCTCCCAATGTCCTAATTTTCCACAGTATTTGCATTTGTTTTCTCTTTTAGACCATCTATTGTCTTGTTTCGTTGTGTTAAACGTAGCTGCTGCTACTCTTACTTTTGCCTTGACATCGGCATCTCTTTCCCATGTAGCTAACCTGTCTAGGTTACTTCTGAGAGTTCTGTTAGACCAAGTTAGATCTAAGAATGGTAAAGCTTTTATGTATTCGGCTACAAGGCCATCTGACCAGATACGAACCAGGGGTCCCTTGTCATCAAGCACACTTTCAGGGTCATCAACAATTCCACTGTAGATTACAGCTGACTGACAAAATCTCTCAGTATATTCACTCACAGTTTCTTCTTTCCTTTGCACACAGGTAGTAATTTTAGACCAATCTATTTTGGGTCCTAAGATATTCTTTAGGATTTTCAAAATACCTTCTCTTAAATCACCCTTACTGGCATTTCGCAGTTCAGAAGTGACAGCAGATTCAAAACTGTTGAATTCAGATTCAGTTAGTATTTGTGACATCAGCTGCGTGACTTCTGCCAACGACATGTCATAAAGACGCATTTTACTGATCAATGTTCTTCTAAATTCAGAAAAATGTGTGCGTGCTGGCGGTAAACTCTGAGATAGTCTCTCTATATCTTTAGGACATAAAGCTTTGGCAACAGTTTGTATTAGCACAACAGAAGAATTGAGAGGAACACTATATGTTTCCTCAATTCCCTGAGATCTTTTCCTAGCAACACACACATTGACTGAATTTACAGGCACATCAGTTACTGATTGGAGAGCTACATCTGTTTCAAAGAACGCTTGTAAATCAGGGTAAATGTTATCAGGCTGACTTACTTCCACATCAGTTTTTGCTGCAGCTTTCTTGAGGTTCAATTTCTTAGTCAAAGTGGACACTCTAGCACGGAGTTCATTGTTCTGTTTCTCTAGATCTGAGTTATGCTGAGACTGTTCTCTAGCTCGTGTTACACTGAATTCTCTGTGACAACAGATAATGCCTTTCACATTGTTCTTACGAATACTTGCTCCTAGTACCTTTTTACACTCATCTACCGACCAAGTCTTGTCTGGATGAATCTCATATTTCTGCGTTAGTTCTTGTCTAACTTTTTCAGTGACTATTAGGTCCATTTGTTCCCCTAACAGCGTTTTGAATTCACTATCTGACCACAAAGGAGTCGCAAGACCACTCTTTTCTGTGGTTGGAATCAGTCTAGCATTCCTTCTACCCATTTTGTAAGTTTCTTCTGTACCACACAAACAAAACACTAAACAAAAAAACAAAAAAACTTCTCTGATCAACAGAGGGTACACTTGTTAAATAAAAAATAAAAAAGCTTAACTATTGTTAACTTTCCAAATTACCAACACTTCACACTTAACTTCCCTGCCTGAAACAGAGGATAACCTATTTTTAGCACGTAATGCCAAAACTTCCCTGCCTGAAACAGAGGATAACCACTTTTTAGCACGTAATGCTAACCTTCCCTGCCTGAAACAGAGGATAACCACTTTTTAGCACGTAATGCCAAAATCTTCCCTGCCTGAAACAGAGGATAACTACTTTTTAGCACGTAATGCCAAAATCTTCCCTGCCTGAAACAGAGGATAACTTCCCTTCCTACAAGAACAGAGGATAACTTTCATCTCTAAAATAAAAAACTTTAGAGGATAAACTCTTCCCTGCCTGAAACAGAGGATAACTTAGTTAAACAAACCCTACAGATGTATGTTAACTCTTCTCTGACGGCACAGAGGATACAAACATTTGTACTGGTCTCAGGTTCTTTTGGATTAGAGACAGCACTCACCACCCTTGGTTGAGAGAAAAATTCAGTCTGGGAATCTTTGTTCAGCTGGAAGTTTCGCTGGATTCCAAAAGATGCAGTCTGGATGCAGATCTTTGTTTGAGCTTGAAGTTTTTCAGGTGAGGAAGCTGGAACTCTATCCGGGTCCACGGCACCATCTGTTGTAAACTCTGTTCTTCTAAAGTGTAGAAAACTCAGAAGAGAAGACCAGGAGACTTCGGATTCGATCGTATGATTCTTTATTGAAAAACCCAAGCTGATGGTAGCTGTAGTCCTCGAAAATCTCAAACTTAAGTAACTTTACAAGGTTGTTTTATAGGCATTTTTGGAGGAGGGACTTCTTGGAGGTTGAGACAAATTCAAACAAAGCAAGCACATGAGGGAGGCGTTAGTTTGTTACGGGAACTTCCCGTGGTTATCAAATGCATAGACACTAATCCAATAAACCTAATGAATCCACGTCTGGGCCAGGACAAAGCCATTTGCAGAACAAACGTTGAAAGCCTCAGTAGTCTGCCTCATTGAACTTACCATTATCATAGAGACAAAAGGCCCAGCTGTCTCAAGCTCAAATGGTCAGGAAGCGATCTCAAGCACCTGAATTTGCCTGACACTTCTTAGTCAGGAAGTGAATTTAAATTAAACATTTAAATAAAATTTGTAATCCCACAGTGGACAATGCATGTTTGAGTTACTGTAAAACAATGAATTTCCTGTGGCCAGCAGGTGGCACTATATAGATAACTGAACTGAAAATTTAGTATATGTCTTCAGACCAGTAATTTAAAAAAAACATATGAAGTTTGGTGCAGATTGAAAACTGCATGTGGAATTTGGTTTAAAACAAGAAATTTCCTGTTGCCAGCAGGTGGCGCTATATATTTAACTGAACATTGGCATGTAGATGTCTTCATCCAGTAGTTTTAAAAAACATATGAAGTTTGGTGCAGATTGGACATTGCGTGTTTAAGTTAGTGTAAAACAAGTCATTTCCTGTTGCCAGCAGGTGGCGCTATGTCAATAACTTAACATTGTCATGTAGATGTCTTCAGCCAATGGCTCTTATCAAACGTGTGAAGTTTGGGACAGATCGGACATTTTATGGCTGAGTAACAACAGCTTATATTCCCATGGCGAGACATCGAATTTTGTCACACCACCATAGACACGCCCATTAGTGAAAACTCAAGCTCTTTGCAATTCAACATCACAAAGGCCTTTAGATTAGACTGACCTAAATATTATGTTGATGTCATTAAATCTCTAGGAGGAGTTAGTTACAGAGTAAAACATATCACTTCCTGTTGCCAGCAGGTGGCGCTATGAATTTATATGAATATGGTCACTTAGATCTCTTCAGGTCAGGAGTCTTACCAAATATGTGAAGTTTGGTGCCGATTGGACATTGCATGTTTAAGTTAGTGTAAATCAAGTCATTTCCTGTGGCCAGCAGGTGGCGCTCTGATTATAATGGAATATTCGTATTTAGATGTGTTCAGGCCTGGATTCTTATCGAACGTGTGAAGTCTGGGGCAGATCGGTTATTGCATGGCTGAGTTACAACAACTTTTATTCCCATGGAGAGACATCGAAATTTGTGATGCCGCCAAGGACACGCCCATTAGCGAAAACTCAAGCTCTTCGCAATTTAACATCACAAAGGCCTTTAGATTAAACTGACCTAAATATTATGTTGATGTCATTAAATCTCTAGGAGTTAGTTACAGAGTAAAACGTCACTTCCTGTAGCCAGCAGGTGGCGCTATGACTATAACTGAATATGGTCACTTAGATCTCTTCAGGTCAGGATTCTTATCAAACATGTGAAGTTTGGTGTAGATCGGAGATAGCATGCCTGAGTTATAACAACTTCCTGTTTCATGGCAAATCATCGAAATCTGACAGGACGCCACGGACACGCCCTCCAATGAAAACTCTAGATCTTCGCAATTTAACATCTCAAAGGGCTTTAGATTGCAATGACCAATTTTGGTGTTCATGCGAATAAATCTCTGGGAGGAGTTCGTTAAAGTATGACACCTGCAAATGGCAAAAATGTCACTAAATATGACGAGAAAATTCAAAATAACCGACTTCCTGTTGGGTTTCGGATTTCGTTCCAGGAGACTTTTTTGTAGGTATTGTTATGTTACATGAGTGTACCTATTTTCATACATGTACGTGAAACGTAGCCTGAGGGCTCTCCACTGAATCAGTATAGGTGGCGCTGTCGAGCCATTTTGCCACACCTACTTCTGAAACACATATTCAGATGTGTTCAAGCCTGGATTCTTATCGAACATGTGAAGTCTGGGGCAGATCGAACATTGTATGGCTGAGTTACAACAACATTTATTCCCATGGCGAGACATCGAAATTTGACAGGACGCCACGGACATGCCCTCCCATGAAAATTCTAGATCTTCGCAATTTAACATCACAAAGGCCTTTAGGTTAGACTGACCTAAATATTATGTTGATGTCATTAAATTTGTAGGAGGAGTTAGTTACAGAGTAAAACATATCACTTCCTGTTGCCAGCAGGTGGCGCTATTACTATAACTGAATATGGTCATGTAGATCTCTTCATATCAGGAGTCTTATCAAACATGTGAAGTTTGGTGCAGATCGGACATTGCATGCCTGAGATATAACAACTTCCTGTTTCATGGCGAAACATCGAAATTTGAGAGGATGCCACGGACACGCCCTCCGATGAAAACTCTAGATCTTCGCAATTTAACGTCACAAAGGGCTTTAGATTGCAATGACCAATTTTGGTGTTCATCCGATTAAATCTCTGGGAGGAGTTCGTTAAAGTATGACACCTGCAAATGGCAAAAATGTCACTAAATATGACGAGAAAATTCAAAATAACCGACTTCCTGTTGGGTTTCGGATTTCGTTCCAAGAGACTTTTTTGTAGGTATTGTTATGTTACATGAGTGTACCGATTTTCATACATGTACGTGAAACGTAGCCTGAGGGCTCTCCGCTGAATGAGTATAGGTGGCGCTGTCGAGCCATTTTGCCACACCTACTTCTGAAAACCATATAAGACGTAAATTTCCACCAGTTCTGATGCGTGTGCAAAATTTCCTGACTTTTCGAGCATGTTTAGGCCCTCTAAAATGCGATTAAGTTTGGAAAAGAATAATAATAATAATAATAATAATAATAATAATAATAATAAACGGAGCAGATTCAATAGGGTCCTCTGCACCATCGGTGCTCGGTCCCTAATAATAAACAACACAGATACAATAGGGTCCTCGCACCATCGGTGCTCGGTCCCTAATTAAAGCTGCAAGCAGCGATGGAAGGGACCTCGCCCGGCTCACCGCTGACCGGTGGCTTCAGAAAGACAGGGAACAGTGAGCAATATGCATTTAAAAAGGTAAATATAGAGGAATATGTCAAAGTCATTTATATGTACCAAACCTGCTTCCAGCTGGTGGCGCAACGTCCATAACTGAACATTGGCATGTAGATGTCTTCATCCAGTACTTTTAAAAAACATATGAAGTTTGGTGCAGATTGGACATTGCATGTTTAAGTTCGTGTAAAACAAGTAATTTCCTGTTGCCAGCAGGTGGCGCTATATCTATAACTAAACGTTGTCACGTAGATGTCTTCTGGCCATGGCTCTTATCAAACGTGTGAAGTTTGGTGCAGATTGGACATTGCATGTTTAAGTTAGTGTAAAACAAGTAATTTCCTGTTGCCAGCAGGTGGCGCTATGTCTATAACTAAACATTGGCACAGAGATGTCTTCAAGCCATGGCTCTTATCAAACGTGTGAAGTTTGGGACAGATCGGACATTTTATGGCTGAGTAACGACAGCTTCTATTCCCATGGAGAGACATCGAATTTTGTCACGCCGCCATAGACACGCCGATTAGCGAAAACTCAAGCTCTTTGCAATTCAACATCACAAAGGCCTTTAGATTATACTGACCTATATATTATGTTGATGTCATTAAATCTCTAGGAGGAGTTAGTTACAGAGTAAAACATATCACTTCCTGTTGCCAGCAGGTGGCGCTATGAATTTAAATGAATATGGTCACTTAGATCTTTTCAGGTCAGGAGTCTTGTCAAACATGTGAAGTTTGGTGCAGATTGGACATTGCATGTTTAAGTTAGTGTAAAACAAGTCATTTCCTGTTGCCAGCAGGTGGCGCTCTGATTATAATGGAATATTCGTATTTAGATGTGTTCAGGCCTGGATTCTTATCGAACATGTGAAGTCTGGGGCAGATCGAACATTGTATGGATGAGTTACAACAACTTTTATTCCCTTGGCGAGACATCGAAATCTGTGATGCCGCCAAGGACACGCCCTTTCATGAAAACTCTAGATCTTCGCAATTTAACATCACAAGGGCCTTTAGGTTAGACTGACCAAATAATGTGTTGATGTCATTAAATCTCTAGGATGAGTTAGTTACAGAGTAAAACATGTCACTTCCTGTTGCCAGCAGGTGGCGCTATTACTATAACTGAATATGGTCATGTAGATCTCTTCATATCAGGAGTCTTATCAAACATGTGAAGTTTGGTGCAGGTCGGACATAGCATGCCTGAGTTATAACAACTTCCTGTTTCATGGCGAAACATCGAAATTTGACAGGACGCCACGGACACGCCCTCCAATGAAAACTCTAGATCTTCGCAATTTAACGTCTCAAAGGGCTTTAGATTGCAATGACCAATTTTGGTGTTCATGCGAATAAATCTCTGGGAGGAGTTCGTTAAAGTATGACACCTGCAAATGGCAAAAATGTCACTAAATATGACGAGAAAATTCAAAATAACCAACTTCCTGTTGGGTTTCGGATTTCGTTCCAGGAGACTTTTTTGTAGGTATTGTTATGTTACATGAGTGTACCGATTTTCATACATGTACGTGAAACGTAGCCTGAAGGCTCTCCGCTGAATCAGTATAGGTGGCGCTGTCGAGCCATTTTGCCACACCTACTTCTGAAACACATATTCAGATGTGTTCAGGCCTGGATTCTTATTGAACATGTGAAGTCTGGGGCAGATCGAACATTGTATGGCTGAGTTACAACAACATTTATTCCCATGGCGAGACATCGAAATCTGTGATGCCGCCACGGACACGCCCTCCCATGAAAACTCTAGATCTTCACAATTTAACATCACAAAGGCCTTTAGGTAAGACTGACCTAAATATTATGTTGATGTCATTAAATTTGTAGGAGGAGTTAGTTACAGAGTAAAACATGTCACTTCCTGTTGCCAGCAGGTGGCGCTATTACTATAACTGAATATGGTCATGTAGATCTCTTCATATCAGGAGTCTTATCAAACATGTGAAGTTTGGTGCAGATCGGACATAGCATGCCTGAGTTATAACAACTTCCTGTTTCATGGCGAAACATCGAAATTTGAGAGGACGCCACGGACACGCCCTCCGATGAAAACTCTAGATCTTCGCAATTTAACGTCACAAAGGGCTTTATATTGCAATGACCAATTTTGGTGTTCATCCGATTAAATCTCTGGGAGGAGTTCGTTAAAGTATGACACCTGCAAATGGCAAAAATGTCACTAAATATGACGAGAAAATTCAAAATAACCGACTTCCTGTTGGGTTTCGGATTTCGTTCCAGGAGACTTTTTTGTAGGTATTGTTATGTTACATGAGTGTACCGATTTTCATACATGTACGTGAAACGTAGCCCGAGGGCTCTCCGCTGAATGAGTATAGGTGGCGCTGTCGAGCCATTTTGCCACACCTACTTCTGAAAACCATATAAGACGTAAATTTCCATCAGTTCTGATGCGTGTGCAAAATTTCCTGAATTTTCGAGCATGTTTAGGCCCTCAAAAATGCGATTAAGTTTGGAAAAGAATAATAATAAACAACACAGATACAATAGGGTCCTCGCACCATCGGTGCTCGGTCCCTAATTAAAGCTGCAAGCAGCGATGGAAGGGACCTCGCCCGGCTCACCGCCGACCGGTGGCTTCAGAAAGACAGGGAACAGTGAGCAATATGCATTTAAAAAGGTAAATATAGAGGAATATGTCAAAGTCATTTATATGTACCAAACCTGCTTCCAGCTGGTGGCGCAACGTCCATAACTGAACATTGGCATGTAGATGTCTTCATCCGGTACTTTTAAAAAACATATGAAGTTTGGTGCAGATTGGACATTGCATTTTAAAGTTAGTGTTAAACAAGTAATTTCCTGTTGCCAGCAGGTGGCGCTATGTCTATAACTAAACATTGTCACGTAGATGTCTTCAAGCCATGGCTCTTATCAAACGTGTGAAGTTTGGTGCAGATTGGACATTGCATGTTAAAGTTAGTGTTAAACAAGTAATTTCCTGTTGCCAGCAGGTGGCGCTATGTCTATAACTAAACATTGGCACAGAGATGTCTTCAGGCCATGGCTCTTATCAAACGTGTGAAGTTTGGGACAGATCGGACATTTTATGGCTGAGTTACAACAACTTTTATTCCCATGGCGAGATATCGAAATTTGTGATGCCGCCAAGGACACGCCCTTTAACGAAAACTCTAGGTCTTCGCAATTTAACATCACAAAGGCCTTTAGGTTAGACTGACCAAATAATGTGTTGATGTCATTAAATCTCTAGGAGGAGTTAGTTACAGAGTAAAACATGTAAATTCCTGTTGCCAGCAGGTGGCGCTATTACTATAACTGAATATGGTCAGGTAGATCTCTTCAAATCAGGAGTCTTATCAAACATGTGAAGTTTGGTGCAGATCGGACATTGCATGTCTGAGTAATAACAACTTCCTTTTTCATGGCGAAACATCGAAATTTGACAGGATGCCACGGACACGCCCTCCGATGAAAACTCTAGATCTTCGCAATTTAACGTCACAAAGGGCTTTAGATTGCAATGACCAATTTTGGTGTTCATCCGAATAAATCTCTGGGAGGAGTTCGTTAAAGTATGACACCTGCAAATTTCAAAAATGTCACTAAATATGACGAGAAAATTCAAAATAACCGACTTCCTGTTGGGTTTTGGATTTCGTTCCATGAGACTTTTTTTTAGGTATTGTTATGTTACATGAGTGTACCGATTTTCGTACATGTACGTGAAACGTAGCCCGAGGGCTCTCCGCTGAATGAGTATAGGTGGCGCTGTCGAGCCATTTTGCCACACCTACTTCTGAAACCCATATTCAGATGTGTTCAGGCCTGGATTCTTATCGAACATGTGACGTCTGGGGCAGATCGAACATTGTATGGCTGAGTTACAACAACTTTTATTCCCATGGCGAGACATCGAAATCTGTGATGCCGCCAAGGACACGCCCTCTAACGAAAACTCTAGATCTTCGCAATTTAACATCACAAAGGCCTTTAGGTTAGACTGGCCTAAATATTATGTTGATGTCATTTAATCTGTAGGAGGAGTTAGTTACAGAGTAAAACATGACACTTCCTGTTGCCAGCAGGTGGCGCTATTACTATAACTGAATATGGTCATGTAGATCTCTTCATATCAGGAGTCTTATCAAACATGTGAAGTTTGGTGTAGATCGGACATAGCATGCCTGAGATATAACAACTTCCTGTTTCATGGCGAAACATCGAAATTTGACAGGATGCCACGGACACGCCCTCTGATGAAAACTCTAGATCTTCGCAATTTAACGTCACAAAGGGCTTTAGATTGCAATGACCAATTTTGGTGTTCATCCGAATAAATCTCTGGGAGGAGTTCGTTAAAGTATGACACCTGCAAATGGCAAAAATGTCACTAATTATGACGAGAAAATTCAAAATAACCGACTTCCTGTTGGGTTTCGGATTTCGTTCCAAGATACTTTTTTGTAGGTATTGTTATGTTACATGAGTGTACCGATTTTCATACATGTACGTGAAACGTAGCCCGAGGGCTCTCCGCTGAATGAGTATAGGTGGCGCTGTCGAGCCATTTTGCCACACCTACTTCTGAAACCCATATAGGACGTAAATTTCCACCAGTTCTGATGCGTGTGCAAAATTTCCTGACTTTTCGAACATGTTTAGGCCCTCAAAAATGCGATTAAGTTTGGAAAATAATAATAATAATAATAATTAAAGCTGCAAGCAGCGATGGAAGGGACCTCGCACCCGGCACCGCCGACCGGTGGCTTCAGAATGACAGGGAACGGTGAGCAATATGCATTTAAAAAGGTAAATATAGAGGAATATGTCAAAGTCATTTATATGTGCCAAACCTGCTGCCAGCTGGTGGCGCTATGTCTTTAACTGAACATTGGCATTTAGATGTCTTCAAACCAGTACTATTATCAAACATGTGAAGTTTGGTGCAGATTGGACATTGCATGTTGAAGTTAGTGTAAAGCCTGGCATATCCTGTTGTCAACAGGTGGCGCTATGATTACATCTGAATATTGGCATTTAGATGTCTTCAGGCCAGGACTCTCACCAAATATGTGAAGTTTGGTGCAGATTGGACATTGCATGTTTAAGTTAGTGTAAAACAAGTAATTTCCTGTAGCCAGCAGATGGCGCTATGTCTATAACTAAACATTAGCACGTAGATGTCTTCAGGCCATGGCTCTTATCAACCATGTGAAGTTTGGGGAAGATCGGACATTTTATGGCTGAGTAACAACAGCTTCTATTCCCATGGCGAGATATCGAATTTTGTCACTTTGCCATGGATACGCCCATTAACTCAAGCTCAAGCTCTTCGCAATTTAACATCACAAAGGCCTTTAGATTAGACTGAACTAAAAATTATGTTGATGTCATTAAATTTCTAGGAGGAGTTAGTTGCATAGTAAAACATATCACTTCCTGTTGCCAGCAGGTGGCGCTATGAATTTATATGAATGTGGTCACCTAGATCTCTTCAGGTCAGGAGTCTTATCAAACATGTGAATTTTGGTGCACATCGGACATTGCATGCCTGAGTTATAACAACTTCCTGTTTCATGGCGAATCATCGAAATTTGACAGGACGCCACGGACACGCCCTCCGATGAAAACTCTAGATCTTCGCCATTTAATGTCACAAAGGGCTTTAGATTACAATGACCAATTTTGGTGTTCATCCGAATAAATCTCTGGGAGGAGTTCGTTAAAGTATGACACCTGAAAATGACACAAAATATGACAAGAAAATTCAAAATAACCGACTTCCTGTTTGGTTTCTGATTTCGTATCAAGAGACTTTTTTGTAGGTATTGTTATGTTACATGAGTGTACCAATTTTCGTACATGTACGTGAAACGTAGCTCGAGGCGCACTCCGCTGAATATTTATAGGTGGCGCTGTCGAGCCATTTTGCCACACCTACTCCTGAAACCCATATCAGACGTAAATTTTCACCAGTTCTGATGCGTGCGCAAAGTTTCCTGACTTTTCGAGCATGTTTAGGCCCTCTAAAATGCGATTAATTTTGGAGAAGAAGAATAATAATAATAATTAAAGCTGCAAGCATCGATGGAAGGGACCTCGCACCCAGCACCGCCAACCGGTGGCTTCAGAAAGACAGGGAACGGTGAGCAATATGCATTTAAAAAGGTAAATATAGAGGAACGTGTTATAGTCATTTATATGTGTCAAACCTGCTGCCAGCTGGTGGCGCTATTTCCATAACTGAACATTAACATGTAGATGTCTTCAGTCTAGCACTTTTATCAAACATATGAAGTTTGGTGCAGATTGAACATAGTATGTGTGCGTTAGTGTATAGCCTGACACATCCTGTTGTCACCAGGTGGCGCTATGATTACATCTGAATATTGGTCTTTAGATGTCTTCAGGCCAGGAATCTTACCAAATATGTGAAGTTTGGTGCAGATTGGACAATGCATGTTTAAGTTGGTGTAAAACAAGTAATTTCCTGTAGCCACCAGGTGGCGCTATGTCTAAAACTAAACATTGGCATGTAGATGTCTTCAGACCAATAATTTTATCAAACATATGAAGTTTGGTGCAGATTGAACATGGTATGTTTGAATTAGTGTAAAGCATGATATATCCTGTTGTCAGCAGGTGGCGCTATGATTATATCTGATTTTTGGCCTTTAGGTGTTTTCAGGCCAGGACTCTTACCAAATATGTGACGTTTGGTGCAGATTGGACATTGCATGTTTAAGATAGTGTAAAAGAAGTCATTTCCTGTTGCCAGCAGGTGGCGCTCTAATTATAATGAAATATTCATATTCAGATGTGTTCAGGCCTGGATTCTTATCGAACATGTGAAGTCTGGGGCAGATCAAACATTGTATGGCTGAGTTACAACAACTTTTATTCCCATGGCGAGACATCGAAATCTGTGATGCCGCCAAGGACACGCCCTTTAACGAAAACTCTAGATCTTCGCAATTTAACATCACAAAGGCCTTTAGGTTAGACTGACCTAAATATTAGGTTGATGTCATTAAATATGTAGGAGGAGTTAGTTACAGAGTAAAACATGTCACTTCCTGTTGCCAGCAGGTGGCGCTATTACTATAACTCAATATGGTCATGCAGATCTCTTCATATCAGGAGTCTTATCAAACATGTGAAGTTTGGTGCAGATCGGACATAGCATGCCTGAGATATAGCAACTTCCTGTTTCATGGCGAAACATCGAAATTTGACAGGACGCCACGGACACGCCCTCCGATGAAAACTCTAGATCTTCGCAATTTAACGTCACAAAGGGCTTTAGATTACAATGATCAATTTTGGTGTTCATCCGAATAAATCTCTGGGAGGAGTTCGTTAAAGTATGACACCTGCAAATGGCCAAAATGTCACTAAATATGACGAGAAAATTCAAAATAACCGACTTCCTGTTGGGTTTCGGATTTCGTTCCAGGAGACTTTTTTGTAGGTATTGTTATGTTACATGAGTGTACCGATTTTCATACATGTACGTGAAACGTAGCCTGAGGGCTCTCCACTGAATCAGTATAGGTGGTGCTGTCGAGCCATTTTGCCACACCTACTTCTGAAAACCATATAAGACGTAAATTTCCACCAGTTCTGATGCGTGTGCAAAATTTCCTGACTTTTCGAGCATGTTTAGGCCCTCAAAAATGCGATTAAGTTTGGAAAATAATAATAATAATAATAATTAAAGCTGCAAGCAGCGATGGAAGGGACCTCGCACCCAGCACCGCCAACCGGTGGCTTCAGAAAGACAGGGAACGGTGAGCAATATGCATTTAAAAAGGTAAATATAGAGGAACGTGTTATAGTCATTTATATGTGTCAAACCTGCTGCCAGCTGGTGGCGCTATTTCCATAACTGAACATTAACATGTAGATGTCTTCAGTCTAGCACTTTTATCAAACAGATGAAGTTTGGTGCAGATTGAACATAGTATGTGTGCGTTAGTGTATAGCCTGACACATCCTGTTGTCACCAGGTGGCGCTATGATTACATCTGAATATTGGTCTTTAGATGTCTTCAGGCCAGGAATCTTACCAAATATGTGAAGTTTGGTGCAGATTGGACAATGCATGTTTAAGTTGGTGTAAAACAAGTAATTTCCTGTAGCCACCAGGTGGCGCTATGTCTAAAACTAAACATTGGCATGTAGATGTCTTCAGACCAATAATTTTATCAAACATATGAAGTTTGGTGCAGATTGAACATGGTATGTTTGAATTAGTGTAAAGCATGATATATCCTGTTGTCAGCAGGTGGCGCTATGATTATATCTGATTTTTGGCCTTTAGGTGTTTTCAGGCCAGGACTCTTACCAAATATGTGACGTTTGGTGCAGATTGGACATTGCATGTTTAAGATAGTGTAAAAGAAGTCATTTCCTGTTGCCAGCAGGTGGCGCTCTAATTATAATGAAATATTCATATTCAGATGTGTTCAGGCCTGGATTCTTATCGAACATGTGAAGTCTGGGGCAGATCAAACATTGTATGGCTGAGTTACAACAACTTTTATTCCCATGGCGAGACATCGAAATCTGTGATGCCGCCAAGGACACGCCCTTTAACGAAAACTCTAGATCTTCGCAATTTAACATCACAAAGGCCTTTAGGTTAGACTGACCTAAATATTAGGTTGATGTCATTAAATATGTAGGAGGAGTTAGTTACTGAGTAAAACATGTCACTTCCTGTTGCCAGCAGGTGGCGCTATTACTATAACTCAATATGGTCATGCAGATCTCTTCATATCAGGAGTCTTATCAAACATGTGAAGTTTGGTGCAGATCGGACATAGCATGCCTGAGATATAGCAACTTCCTGTTTCATGGCGAAACATCGAAATTTGACAGGACGCCACGGACACGCCCTCCGATGAAAACTCTAGATCTTCGAAATTTAACGTCACAAAGGGCTTTAGATTACAATGATAAATTTTGGTGTTCATCCGAATAAATCTCTGGGAGGAGTTCGTTAAAGTATGACACCTGCAAATGGCCAAAATGTCACTAAATATGACGAGAAAATTCAAAATAACCGACTTCCTGTTGGGTTTCGGATTTCGTTCCAGGAGACTTTTTTGTAGGTATTGTTATGTTACATGAGTGTACCGATTTTCATACATGTACGTGAAACGTAGCCTGAGGGCTCTCCACTGAATCAGTATAGGTGGCGCTGTCGAGCCATTTTGCCACACCTACTTCTGAAAACCATATAAGACGTAAATTTCCACCAGTTCTGATGCGTGTGCAAAATTTCCTGACTTTTCGAGCATGTTTAGGCCCTCAAAAATGCGATTAAGTTTGGAAAATAATAATAATAATAATAATTAAAGCTGCAAGCAGCGATGGAAGGGACCTCGCACCCAGCACCGCCAACCGGTGGCTTCAGAAAGACAGGGAACGGTGAGCAATATGCATTTAAAAAGGTAAATATAGAGGAACGTGTTATAGTCATTTATATGTGTCAAACCTGCTGCCAGCTGGTGGCGCTATTTCCATAACTGAACATTAACATGTAGATGTCTTCAGTCTAGCACTTTTATCAAACAGATGAAGTTTGGTGCAGATTGAACATAGTATGTGTGCGTTAGTGTATAGCCTGACACATCCTGTTGTCACCAGGTGGCGCTATGATTACATCTGAATATTGGTCTTTAGATGTCTTCAGGCCAGGAATCTTACCAAATATGTGAAGTTTGGTGCAGATTGGACAATGCATGTTTAAGTTGGTGTAAAACAAGTAATTTCCTGTAGCCACCAGGTGGCGCTATGTCTAAAACTAAACATTGGCATGTAGATGTCTTCAGACCAATAATTTTATCAAACATATGAAGTTTGGTGCAGATTGAACATGGTATGTTTGAATTAGTGTAAAGCATGATATATCCTGTTGTCAGCAGGGTGGCGCTATGATTATATCTGATTTTTGGCCTTTAGGTGTTTTCAGGCCAGGACTCTTACCAAATATGTGACGTTTGGTGCAGATTGGACATTGCATGTTTAAGATAGTGTAAAATAAGTCATTTCCTGTTGCCAGCAGGTGGCGCTCTAATTATAATGAAATATTCATATTTAGATGTGTTCAGGCCTGGATTCTTATCGAACGTGTGAAGTCTGGGGCAGATCGGACATTGTATGGCTGAGTTACAACAACTTTTATTCCCATGGCGAGACATCGAAATTTGTGATGCCGCCATGGACACGCCCTTTTAACGAAAACTCTAGATCTTCGCAATTTAACAAACACAAAGGCCTTTAGGTTAGACTGACCTAAATATTATGTTTATGTCATTAAATCTCTAGGAGGAGTTAGTTACAGAGTAAAACATGTCACTTCCTGT